>VXAX01002143.1:79750-132942 GCA_013399835.1 Leptocoma aspasia | reverse complement strand
CGCTAGCAGACAACAGGCTGGATATAGGAATCCTGGGGGGGGATTAGACGGGATATAGGGCAGGACGGGGGGGGCTCGGAGCAGGGGGCTGCGCTGCGGGGAGCGGGGCGGAAGGCTGGCCAGGAGGGCAGTGGAGTTCGGAGAGGATGGGGAAGAAGAGCGGGTACAGGCGGGGGAGGAAGAGACGGGAAAAAGAAACCGAAGAGAGAAATGAGCGAAGGGACAAAAGAGTGGAGGCTGAGGCGGGATAGGTATAGTCCAGGAGGAGGAGGCTGCAGGCGGATTAAGGCGAGCCCGGAGCGGAGGCAGCCGCGCACCGGCCGCACGGAGCGGCCGCTTGGCCTCGCACCGCGCTCCTACGCGGGGTAGTTGCGGCCAAGCCCGGCACCTCATCGCATTCCCCAGCGGGAGCTGAAGGGCAGTGACAGGGAAGAGGCCGAGGGGGAAGAGCCTTTTGTTGGCCCCTGGCCGCCGCGGTCCGGTCCCGGGGCTGGCGGGAGCTCCGGCTGGGTGCCGGTGCGCAGCAGCTTTCTCTCTAGTTAATAAAAGCCTTGTGTCTGTGTTACCTCTCCGCAAAGCCACGCAGAGAGAGGATTTATCACTTTTGTGAACCCTTTGTTTACACCTGCCCTTAATGTTTATCCCAAGGCTAACAGGATTTCCTGCGTGCTGAACCCAAACACGCAGCTTGGTGATCAGCGCTAGTAGCGAGTAGATGTTTAACGGGGATACCCTTGCTGCTTACCAGCAAGGAATATTAGAGCTGAGGTGTTGTCTCGCTACATCAGAAGAAATCAGGTGTCAGAACCCATCTGCTAGAAGGCTATGACATGAATAGAAACAGTCTGAGAATTAGTAAAGAAAATAAAAACGCTGGTTAACTGTCATTGATTGCTGTCGGTTGTGAATTCAACACCAGGTACTGTGGTCAGAAGTGCCTAGGCACACGTGATACACAGATTCTGACCAAAGGGAATTCAGCTCCTAGAAGATTAGAAAGATAATTTCATAGGGTGTTCAGCGTCACAAAGTATTTCTAAATGAAAGCAATACTTCTTCTACATGTCCTTTCTGGGGTGAGGTCTTGCCTTCTGTAACCACGAGGCTGTAACAGAGCATGATGTGTATCTGATGCAGGGGCTGTCAAAATCACTGCTGTATTTTTGCCGACAAAGCACAATTGCACTATTAATTATTATTCTGGAAATACACACGTCTCTTGAGTAGTCTGATCTCAACTTGGCTGTTGCTGCTCTGTTATCAGTCCTGGCGCTCATTCTTCAGTTCTGATCAAAAGCAGCTGGCAGAGATCCTGTGTTGTGATTAATTCCTCACTCACTCGCATCTCTCCACAACATTTCGTGGTGGGGGTGGTTTTCTTTTGGAAATTGCACAGTGAATCAGTCTTCTGCCTGTGTGGCAGAGCAGGTTACTATTTGTGCTACTATTGCTTATATTTACTAGATTGTTTTTCTTCTCTGCCACTGACTGCATCTCCCTGTGTCAGCTGACTAACATTTGAACTTCAGGTACAGGAGCAGATAATGCATCTAACCATGAATAGCCTAACCTTAAATCTTTCCACAATTACAGATTTATTCTGTGTATATATATATTCTGTAGCAGCATACAGCCGTGTCTTTTTGATCCCTTTGCAAGCTTTGGTCAGAAGACTTTAGCTACAGAAAGCCTCATTGATTTTTAACTGTGACAACTTTTTGATGACAACTGTGAGATTTTCTGTTTCTGCTTAGTTGCTTGTAATTGTAGTTTGTACCCACTGGGGCAGCTTTGTGTCTGCAATTTCTGTAGTGACTATGCCAGATAATGTAATGAAGGGGACCTCACTCTGTAGAAAACAGTGGAGTTATTATAGCTGTCATTGAGAGCAGATTCTGAGCCAAAAATTGAGTACTGGATTTGAAGCTGTCCTGCTAATTGTTTGCTGCTTTTGCCTAAAATGTGTAAGGCTTATTGATTAGAATATTGATTGTGAATGTTCCTGATTGCTCTGGTTTCAGGTATGTTGCCTTAATGGCTTTACCAAAATAAAATTTTGGAGAGGAATCTGGGGGGAGGGAAAAAAAAGTCTCGAGTTGCTTTTCTTCCCTGTGAGCAGTTCATTTGAGTGTGCAGGGGATGTATCGGTGCCACTGACTGTATCAGTGCTGGAATGTTTCTGTGGCATTCCTGTGTTACTGTAGTTCCCTGGCAGCAGAAGTGAAGTGCCAGCCGAATAGAGCGCTATTGTTACTACTCTGAGGTTGCATAACTTTAGTAAGAGCTAATCTAGACATAAAGAGGTAAAAATACTCTTCCTCTACAGTTACTGATTTAAGTAACAACCAGCAAGAATGTGCAGTAAAATTTTACTATAAAATGTCAAGTGGCACAGAACTGCCATCCTACCCACTGCACAGGCTTGAAGAAGATGCTATTTTAATAAAACCCCCATAGTGATGTGTTTCTCTTTTTTTTTGCAAAACCAGCTTTTCTGGGGAAAAAAAAAAAAACTTCAGCGTTTTCCCTTAAAATGATTGAATCTGTAGTTTTAGCTAAAGCTGTGGTATTCACTTGCCAAACTTGTGTGTTGTAATGCAGTGTTTTCCCTTGTTTTTACAACTGTCAGTTGTGTTCAGTGCTGAGTATCAGCACTAGAAAGAGGATTTCTTTGGCTGGTTATGTCTCAGGGGGTAGATTATTAATATTGCCTGTTTTTACCCAGTTAGGCAGAAATTGTTAGTAAACAGGTTAGAAACAAATTGCTTTGTTGATAGCAGTTAGGAGGAAAAGATTTCTCCTTTGGAGACTTCAAGCCCTGCTTGCCAGCTTTGGTCTGGGCAGGATCTGGTATTTAGTGAGACTCACTGACATTGGGTAGGAAATTATTTCACACCAGGAATAACTGTCAGCAGTCCTAGAGATTTTCTTGGTCAGTACTGTGGCTGTCTGGGACCTTTCTGAGAGCACCACTGATTATGTCCTATCAGCTTTCCCAAAAGTAGGAAGTAACTTGAGAAAATTCCTCTTGAGTTGAACACCTCTATATTTCAGAATGCCTATTTTGAATTCTGAATATATTTTGTCACAACTTAATTCCCCCTTTCCAAAACTAACCACTTCTTCATGGAGGGGGAAATACTCAAATTCATTAACCCTCCCAAACACTTCCAAATAGGAAGAGGAAACAAATGATGGCCTGACAATATGACTGCTTACCCATGCAGCACAATCTCCATGGAAACAGACTGTCCTAGAATAGCTCAATCACATGAGGGTTACATGACATGAATAAAGTAACCAGAAAACTGGAAAATATCTTGGAACTGGGGATACTCACACTTAATTCATTACCCCCCAGGTCTTTGGAGAGTAGCTAATAAACAAAGCTAGCATTGAGAGCAATTTAGTCCATGCTTATCATAATTTGTAAGTGATGGGATAGTGGAAAATTAACATGACCCTCACTTCAGGGCTGTTTATTGTTTCTGGTTTGGGTGGCATTTAGAATGAATTTTTGAATCATTTTCCACATGACCTCCTACTTCTTGAAATGATACCACTGGTTTGGCATTGCCCTAGTAGATCCCAGTGGATTTCCCTGCTTTGTGTCAGCAGGCACTGACCATTTCACACTTTTTAGGACGTTTCAAACACTCTAAAGAGGAAATTCACTAGTTGCAGTAGGGATTGACTGCACATAAAAGGAATTGGAGAACTATCTTTGGAATGTTTTCTTCTAGTTAATTATGTACTCAAAGGGCAAGGAGATTTATTGAGCTTATATTCAATACAAAAATGAATATACTTCACTGATGATTAGTTTTCTATCTGTAAAGTCAGTGTTTTTAATGTGGGTGTTGCAACAGAGTCATTGAAGAACCTGTTACACAAATCAGATATAAACAAGTGTATATTCTACCAATCCACCATAAAGTAAATACAGATAGGTAGAAAAAACAAATCATTTGTCCTTAGCAGGTCATTGCATCGTTAGAACATTGCAGCCCTTCCAGCAGTGCAAAGATTAATTTCTGTGGGCTGGCAGAGATCACCCATTACCCATTTCCTGTTTGTCCAAGCCCAGATCACATTATTTGTCACAGCTTCCACTTCTGAGATGAAGGTTTATAATAGGATGTTTTGTATTCTGTGTGAGTGAAGACCTGGGAGTCATTACACGTTTGCCTTGGCATGTTTGCTGTCTTGGTGCCCCTAATAGGAAACATCATAAGCTTCATCATCTGTCTCCTGATAGAGGCTGAAAATGGCCATTGGTCATTACACAGTGAAACACTGGTTTGAAGATTGAGATCCTCAGGATTTAACTTTGGTCATTACAGGACTGTAAAGCACAAGAAAATCCACAGTTCTCAGCTCTAAGAGACAGAGTACAGTTTCAGACAGTCTATGTGAATAGTTTTTGTGTTGGCTATGACTGACTGTGCTCAATGCAACATTGCACCACTACTTTAAATAATTTTCAACTCTCATTAAAGTTTTAAAAGTTTTCATTAAAAGCAGTTCTAATCTATGAAATCTCTTTGGACAGGTAACCATTTAGGGCTGTTGTATGGCTTACCAAAGAGCTCCTGATAGTTTCCCTGCTTTTCACTTTGCATCCTAAACACGTCCCATGAGCTGTGTGACTCACATTGACTAACATTACTGCCTGCTTTTCTTCCTCATGGTCACACAGTACCTGTGGGAGTCTGAAATGTTCCTCACATCAAAGAGGAAAATCCTGCTGGAACCTGCAGCACTAACTGCTAGTGAAGGTTAACAGAGTCAGGTTTCATATCTGCTCCACACAATGTTTACTCCAGACTGCCCTTGCAGGGCGGCTCTGGCCGAGGCAGACAGAGGAGTTAAGATTACATTTTTTAAAAATCTCCTTTGCTCTGCTTTGCTTAATAAAAGCAAATAATGTGTATTTTTAAAGCACCTAACCCATGTTCTTCCTAGATGTAAGTTGGGATTTGTCACAGCCTTTGGTCCTGATGGTCAAGTGGGATGTGTTGTGTTCCTGGAGATTTTACCATTGTCCACTCTCTGGACCCAAGAAAGAGATGCTCTGGTTTTTGTTATTTGTTTCCTTTGAATGGCTTTGGACTGGCTAAGAAGCACAATGAGGCATTCATTTTTGATTAGTTGATTGATGACGCTGCATGTGTGCACCATTGTCACGGAAAATGGGATTTTTCTAGACTACCATTCCCATTTCCAAATGCAATCTAATATCTGGGCTGTGGAAGAGGATGAAAGAAGGAATATGATGACTGCCTATTGACTGAGCATGAAAACAAGATTTTTCTTTTTTTAAGAATGTACAATGTTTATTTTCCTTGGATTGCTTTATCCTTTAAAAAGTAATAATTTAAAAACTGGTTTTGACTCTGCCTTTGTTCCAGTAAAAGGAGCAGGGCTGTGGAACAGTCTAATTGTGATATTGCTTACACCTGCATCAGGCCCAGTGCAACTTCAACATGCTTTAAAACCTTGATTTGAATGGGGTATTACATTTAAACAGGTAGTAAGTGTCCAAGTATTGCAGATAATGTAATATTTGCAACAGGATACATAACTTTTTCTGGCTGTATTTTAGGCCATTTGCAGGGTCAGAGTTTGGAAATGTTGTTTTCAGTCTGTGCAAACAGAGCAATGAGTCATTTTGCATTCTCAGTACAAGAGGCAAAAGCAGCTTTTGGGAGGGCAGTGAAGGGGGCTGGGGGAGGCTGTGCCAGCTGCAAACCCAGTGCAAAAACCATAAACACGGGCTACTGAAACAAGCTGGGCTTCAGTGGCTGTGAAATCCTCCAAACCCAGCTCTAGCTAAACAAATCCTTTGTTGTCTCAGACAGAAAAATGAAAACCTACCCAGCCATTGGTTTCTTCCTCCTCTTCGTGATCAGCTATGGCTCTTCAGAAAACTCCAGTACTCCTCGAGGGTGTGGACTGGATCTGCTCCCTCAGTACGTGTACCTGTGTGACCTGGATGCCATCTGGGGGATCGTTCTGGAGGCGGTGGCGGGGGCAGGTGTGCTGACCACCTTACTGCTGATGCTGATTTTGCTGGTGAGGCTGCCCTTCATCAAGGACAAAGAGAAGAAGAGCCCCCTGGGAATGCACTTCCTCTTTCTCTTTGGGACTCTGGGACTGTTTGGGCTGACGTTTGCTTTCATCATCCAAGAAGATGAGATGGTGTGCTCTACCCGAAGGTTCCTGTGGGGAGTTATCTTTGCTTTGTGCTTCTCCTGCTTGCTAGCCCAGGCCTGGAGGCTTCGCAGACTCGTTCGCCACGGGAAGAGCCCCTCTGGCTGGCACCTGGCTGGGGTGGCCACCTGCCTGATGCTGGTGCAGGTCATCATCGCAACCGAGTGGCTGATCCTGACCATTGTCAGAGATAACAAGCTGGCCTGCAGCTACGAGCCCATGGATTTTGTGATGGCTTCCATTTACGTTATGTTCCTGATGGTATTTACCATGGGATTTTCGTTTTTCACTCTCTGTGGGAAGTTTAAGAAATGGAAGAAAAACGGAGTATGCCTCATTATAACCCTTTTTTTTTCCATTCTGATTTGGGTGGCCTGGATGACTATGTACCTCTTCGGCAATGCTGAGCTCCAGAGAAGGGACAAATGGAGTGATCCCACTCTGGCTATTGCACTGGTGTCCAGTGGCTGGGTGTTTGTCATTTTTCATGCCATCCCAGAGGTCCACTGTACCATCCTTCCATCACAGCAGGAAAACACACCCAATTATTTTGATACTTCACAGCCAAGGATGCGTGAAACCGCTTTTGAGGAAGATATACAGCTTCCTCGGAGCTACATGGAAAATAAAGCCTTTTCAATGGATGAACATAATGCAGGTAAAAATTGGCTATAAAGGGCTATGTTTTTTGGTAGTGTCAAGAAAACCCTCTGTATGAGACATTTTTCAGGTGTTGAAAACGAAGGTCATGATAAATACAGTAATTTTCACACTACATCTTGTTCCCTTTTACAATTTTCACTAAGATATCATCTAGTGAGGGAGAAAAATGAAAAAATGCAGATAATACATATGTTAGGTTAAAATTATTCTTCTGCATGTTGATTTTTCTTTGAAAAACAGAACAATTTCAAATGCAAAGCCAACACCAAAAGGATAAAAAAATCATTGTGGAAAATATCCTTTATTTTAAATAATTTAAATGACATTTTTTATAATTAGCAGTTATCAACATTTAATACAAAATATTTTCCCAAAACCTCATAAAAAAATAAAGTGGTCTATGTTACAAATTGCTCCATCACTTGAGGAACAAAATAATTATAATTAATTATATTTCCATTAAAATGGATTTAGTGCCACTTTGTGTCCCTGTGGGGGAAAAAATGCCAAGTGGCTTATAGACAGTTCAAAGACAGCCTTTGTTCTGAAGGCTTGAACATCTGAGGTTTCATAGAGTTTTGAGGTAATTTGCCTTCCTTGCTGTAGAATGATGTGTGATCACACATCATTAAAATTTGCAGTGGAAATGTTTTTGAGTGATTGCTGAAAGGACCAGCAACAGCTGGGTGCTTCAGAGAGCCAGACCCCTGCTGAAGGTTGGACCCATGTCAGAAATCCCAGGGATGCCTCTGTGACCAGCAGTGGGAAGCAGGAGCCCCGTGGTGTTCTTAGGGGGTTGTGGTCTGGTGCTGCCCACACCTGGATAAAGCATTTTGTTACAAGTCACACTGGGTTTTTTTCACTCTAATTGAGAAGAATTCTGGCCTGGTATCCCAGGCAGTAGTTGCCACATTGCTCTGGCAGCCTCTGAAAGAAGGCTTAGGGCACGTGGTCCAGGCATTTCACCTTCCTATTCATCTTTATTTGTCTTTGATTTCCTCTGGGTTTGATGTTTCCCTGGGTACTGAGCAGACACAGAGGAAAATAGCACTTTTGTCTGGCACAAAGTTGGCTCAGGAAGGCATTTTTTCCTCTAAGTTTTTTTGCAGGAACTTTAAAGGTCTCCTTCTAGTAGGGAAGTTTGTTCTGTGGGTAGATACCATAAGAGCAGTGGTGAAACAAAAAAATCACATGCATAAAAGAATGGTTGTTATTACTAATGTTCCAAAGCAAGAGGCAGTTGCACTATGGACTGTTAAAAGCACTCTTTTTTTTTTTCTGTGGTGGTTTTTTTTTAACTCTCCTCCATCCCCCATTAAATTAATTTCATAGTAAAGTAACTGCAGTGGCTTCAGTGAAGCTATTTCTGGCTAAGGCAAATCTAAGAACCAAATTGGATCTTTCACTCTGTATCATTTCCATTCATGGATGCATTAAAAAAAAGAACTAGAAGCTCCTTTTTGATCTAATCATTCAGTAATTAAGTTTTTTTTGTGAAATGGATAGATGTATGATAGCTACAAAATCATTGTACTGTCTATTATAGTGCAATTTATGTTCTGTTTTAATCTATCTGAATTGTAGTACAATACAAAATAGATTTCCTTATCTGATGCCCTTGTTAATGTATACCGTAATAAATGCCTGTCATTCCTATTCCCGTGGCATATAGGAATTTTTAATACATCAAAACAGATTAAATATTCCTTTGCAGCAGTTCTTTAAGGACTGGCTTGGGACAGCAGGATTTGGAGACAAAACTTAGTAGCATGGTAGAGACTTAAGTAAATACTTTAATAATAACCCAGGCAATAATAACCAGGTCACTAAGTCAGATCCCCGTGCTGATGGTTGTCAGTGGCAAAGCACCTGGAGTCTGGGAGCAATTGGCTCTGCAGGTATGAAGAGAATGTTCTCTTCTTTCATCCATTTAATCAGACTCAATTTGAGAGTTCATCATCAAGAGTTCAGAAATTATCAAAAGGGTACTTTCTTCAATTACTTCATACTTAAGAATGATGTTTAAGAACAGAAGATCTACTAGTTGTAAAGTTTGGAAGACATGATAAGCAGAAAACAGTTCCCTGACTATAATACTTGTTTCACTAAATAGTTAGCTTTAAGTAGAAAACATGCCTGGACAAACATATTTTTCATTAATTCTTGTTATTTCTACTAATACTTGTATAAAACAATTTAATAACTTTGCTCTTTTTTAAGATTTTAAGCAGCATTTTAAGAATCTGAACAGCCTTCAGGTTCAAACAAGCATATGTCCTCCTCAATTCCTTCTTTCTTAGCAAAAATGTAGCTTCAAGTTATTCATTGCAACAAGAGCTGCTCTATTCCAGGAACAACATTAAGCATTAATAAAGCAAACTTATTTTAAAGTCACTTATTTTAAAGTCACTTATTTTAAAGTAACTTAAACATCATTTAAACAGCATACTAATCTGGGATTTTAATATTTATATGATAGGTTGAAATATCTCTTTAGAAGAGTTATTTTCATAGGTGTGCCTTCTCAAATTATATTTAAGTATTTAGAAAGCCTGTTCTAAGAGCAGTTGACTGAATTCTCAGTGCTCTCTGGAAGTGCAGTGCACACTAGTAGGGCAACCTCTGTAGGCAGAGAGAATTTGGCTTAAACAAGAGAAATCTGGATGTGAAATGTAGAATGCTACAGCTGTCAGGAAACCCAAACCCAAGCAGCTCTGGTATCATTAAATTTCGTTTAATAACTTCTAGTACTACCAGTCACCGTCACAGCCAATGCCTAAAAGCAAAGTGAACAAAATTTAAATTGTGTTAAAAAGAGGCTTTGACACATTTGCTCAAATCTCCTCAGTACTGCTTGGTTTTTACCTATACATACCCTATGCAAGTAGATTTATTTAATAGTAATGTAAAAAGTACAAGGAAAAATGATAAAACTGGTGTGAGAAAAAAATCCAAAATTAGTATTTTGTCTACAAGCTTTGTGTCACAGACTCTCACATCAAAAAAAGTGTAGTTGTTTGCAATATTAGGGAAAGAAAATTTAGCAATATTAAATAGAATTTACTGGCTCTTTAAGATACCTTTGAAATGATTGAGTATATTTTGTGTAAATACTCTGTATAAATATTTTAATGATGGTGTGCATGATAAAGATTCTTTTGTGTCTGTGTGTACTAGCAAATACCAGTGCAATCATGTGTGTTTATCACACAAGAAGTAGTCAAATAGCAAAAAAAAAAGTTACTGACCTTGAGATGGTTAAATATCTAATAAAAAATACTTAGTTCCGGTTTAGGCATTTTCATAATTTTTTCTCCCAGTGTTCTGCAAAAATATGTAATTTTCAAATAGAGAGCAAGTGAGAGTCTAAATGTATCTAAAGTCAACAGCTGAACATTTGCAGGGTGGAATTTCTAAATTTCCATGCTAAATCAATACTGTTCTTCATCTTGGTGCACAAGTCCCAAAGAAAGGAGTAGCAGTGGATAGAGGACAGCATATGGCAGCAGGATCCATTTAAATCTTCTACACAGAGCAGCTACACTGGAGATAAATCCTGCCTTCATTAAAGTCTGTGCTGAAATTCTCATTCACGATTTCAGCCAGGGAGTGTAGAATTGTAATTTGAATTAAATCTAAGAGTAGTCCTTGCCCCAGGTGCCTGAACTGGGCATGTTTCTGTTTAGCAGCTGACAGATGAGTATTGCCCGTTGTGACCACGCACGCCGTGTGGATAAATGAGCTCTGTTCCCTGGCCACGTCTGAGTTCAGTGAAGTCATTATTTACCCTTGAAATTAAAGAGGGAGTTTGTATGTGCCAATCCCCAGACTGCTTTAGAGAGAGCAGCATATCCCTCACTATGCATATCTCATTCAGAATTTACATCTTGTACCCAAACTTGTACTAAAATTAATGGGGAGACTGATTTATACCTGCTATAAACATCCAAAAGGACAATCAGTATCTTCTCTTTGGCTTCAGTGATTTGCCATGTTTAAGCCATTCGAAAGCAATATTTACTCCATCTTTCTACTTTCTCAGAGTAAATATAATCTGAAACATCTGGAAAATCCTTATATGCTAGTCATGCTGAAGCAATGCTCAGGGGGTTGTGAGCATTGCTTACTGGCTTGAGCAAGGCTTTGGATCCCTGTCCACTGAGTTTGACAGAAAGCAAAATGTAACACATTTTACTTAACCCCACAGTATCCAGACCAACACAGGAAGCACTTTGCAAAACGCATTGTGCAAGATACATCACAGGTCTGGTGACTAAAGACATTGAGCTCCCACTGCAATGAGATTAAGCAAGCTTCAAAAATTTGGTTCCTTTTTCCCCCTCCCTAGCAACCAGTTCATTTAATGTAAATCTGATTCTTCTGAGATCTGTTCCCAGCATGTAAGAGAAACATCTGTTCAAAATCAATGTGGAAGTTAAAATCAGTGGCAAAGTTCCCAGTAACTACACGGGAAGGAAGATACTCTGTGACTGCCCGCTTTGCTTGTGTTCTAAGAGTGATCTCTCTTTTCCAAACGCAGCGCTAAGAACGGCAGGATTTCGAAACGGCAGTTTGGGAAGCCGGCCTAGTGCTCCTTTTAGAAGCAATGTTTATCAGCCAACTGAGATGGCAGTTGTGCTAAATGGTGGGACTGTAAGTATCAAAATGTGATGACTTAAGAAATCTTTGAAATGCACTGATATATACAACCATTACTAATTGAAAAACCTGCTTTAGCTTATTCACAGCAGGGGGAAAGCTATAAATGAAAATTAAAGGCAGCAAGTATGCATGTAATGCTTCCCTTCCCTCTAGGAAATATGTAGTTAACAAGTATTTTGCATTTGTTTACTTGGCTGTTCACATTTTGCAGTGCAGCTTCAGTGAACCAAGTTTTTTTTTGTGAAACAACATACTCAATGGCTCTTTCAAATTAAATTTGTGTTAAGGTATTTAACATAACTATTAAGTGACACCATTTCTAACCTGATTTTTTTCATGGTGGTGTGAGTCACACAGATGTTTTCAGGTGGTACATTACTTTAAATAATTATTGCAGATAATGGTGGTCTCTCACATATATTCCATTTTCTTGTAAAATACATGTAATTCTTTGTACAGATTTGTACATATTTTGAAAAGAGATTCATAAAAGAGGAATATAGAATATTTTAATGTTAATAGCATCAATTTTTCTTCCTTAGACAATGGTTTGGCATGTCATTCTTTGACAGACCTGGATTTTTGCAGCCTGGTTGTTGTAAGATTGGTTTAGTGATGCCAAACGGACTTTACAAATGTTTTTCACATTATGTCTAATTTTCACTTAAGACATATCATATAGCAGGCATACTGTTGAAAAATTTTCATCCCCACATTTTTCATGCATATCTACATGCTTCTTAAAAATCTACTCATGAGCCAGTTTGTACTCATGTGAGTTGGGTTTTCTTTCTTTTGAATCATGAGCTGATTCCATAACTCAACCTCTACATTTAAAACCAAGTAACATGAACTGATTGCAGGTCTGGTTTTGTTTTTAAGTAAGTAAAGTTTTGGCTGATTTTAGTGGACAAGAGGGACTAGATACAAGAATTCTCCTGCGTGGGTAAGACGGTGTGAAACACGTCAACTTGAGTAAAGTGAAAAGGCTTGGCTTTGCTGTCAGTAATGGATTGCATCCTTCTGATGTTTTAATTCATCTGTGCCTGTTTTCTGATACCAGAATGTGCAGCTCAGGGAGAAGGCAGTTAAAGGATGAGAAGGTTGAGAATTTGGGCTTTTTTTGTTTGTTTTGCTTTATTCTGAGTTGGATACAAAGCTCATGTGTATATACAGTCATGGTTTTACAGAGAGATAAATGCACTATATGGGTGGAAGATGAGTTTCTTTGTATGACTTGCTCTAGAACTACCATCTGGAAAGCTGTCATGTACATGTAGTGTGATAACACTGATTTTTGAACAGTCTAGATCTCTCAGTTATGGGTTTATTATCCTTATTTCCAGATACCAACTGCTCCGCCAAGTTACACTGGACGACACCTCTGGTGAAAGGCTGTAGGCTGTAGAGAATAAGAATCCTTGTTGCAGATGTTGTTCCCTGGCAGTGTGTCTTTGAGGGAAGGAATCCATAACAGTACCAGAACAAAGCAACAAAACATCCAGGATTTTTCGAAATCCTACAGAGGATTTTGCCTAAATGTGAACACCATTGAATGGAGAATTGCAAAAACAAAATTGTAAAACTGAAGCTGAATCTAATTTAAAACAGAAGTAGGCACACCTTAAATTGGCGGAGGGGATGTTGTATCTGAAGTGTAAGATATTCTCTTGTCTGTAACTTGTGTGCCAGGCAAGCCTGGTTTTGGTGGTTGCCAGTTGCTTGCAAAATACCTTCCTCTCACCTAAACTTAATTCATGTTGCCACAAGAGATTGCCACTACAGTGTGAAAACACGCGGGATTTCTTTCCATTTTTCTCCTTCTCCTGTCATTTCCCACGTCATGAGCAGTCCCTTGTTTGCTCCTTCCCTAGCTGTACTGTGCGGTGACACCGTGTGTAGTCGGACACGGTCCCTCTGTGGCAGCCCAGCCCCGGCGCTCTGCGGGCTGATGCTCGGCTCTTCAGCAGCTGCCCCAGGAGGTGCAGTTCTGGAGGGTGCAAGCTCTGGGCATGTTCCATGCGCCTTGTGGAGCTTCCCGGGCCAGAGAGAAGGGTAGGTCCGGCGCAGGCAGCTCTCCTGGGCCTGGTGGGATGGAGCAGAGCCCGTTCCCCGGAGGGATGTGCGTTGGCTGGGACAGGACGGGGCTGGCGGGGGAAGGAAGGCGCTCCGGCCCCGGGGGACACCCCCGAGCCCCTGTTCGTACGAGTAGTCCAGTCCCCTCGACTGCAGTTGTTTGTGCATTTAAATGTGGTTGTGCATTTTAGTGCCTAGAGAGTAGAATCTCTGTGCTGGAGGTGGTTTGTTGTTGTTTTTGTTTATTTAAGGTGGTTTCTTCCCTACTCCTCCCCTCCCCATCCATCTTCTTGAGTTGATATAAGGCAGACTTTTCAACGCTTTTCATCTTTGTTTTCTCCGGGTTATTTAAACGGTTCCCACTGCCCATTTGTTGTGCCATGGTTTTTCATTATGTTCAAGCAATCATTCCTTTCTTTAACATTTAATACATATCGGACATTGAAAACATCACTGTATCCTCACTGTTTGGCCAATGTTAATCTTAGCTTTCCTCAATACTAAAAGCTAATTGTTTTTACTTGAAGGCATAGGAAACATATAACAATTAAACTTTGCATATGCTGTAATAAAAATATATATTTTCAAACTAAAAAAATAAATAAAATGTACAAATAACTGAATAGCTTAGTAGCTTCACAGAGAGAAGTTACTTGCTGTATACTGCAGAAGAAAGACAAGCTTTTTATTTTTCAAGAGTCTTCCTGATCCCTCATGTACCTCCATTTCTACTGAATTTAGGAGCCTAGTCCTGCAGACTTGTACTCCCACGAGTAGTCCCATCGACACCAGTAGGTCTACGTACAGGTACAGAGGCTGCAAGACCAGTCCCTAAGTGTTGCACACAGATATATGTATATATATATGGAAAAATATATATTGCCATTCTTGCCATGATCATCTTATGGGGTTTTATTTCAAAGCCCTTCTCCTCCAGAAGCAATGTTTTTCTGTCATGCATGAGTGAAGGAGTATGTCAGCTCCCCCCTGCCCTCCCCTCCTCGAGGCAAAGAAAGCATGTGCTTGTGTTAGGGATCCTTTATTTCATTTTGTATGTAACTAGATGGCCTTAGTAACCAAGTAGGGTAGGGGTGGATATTGCATGCTATCCAGTGACTTAGAAATACATTTTGCTTGTTATGAGCAGAGCTTTGATCAAAGAAGATAATATTTAAGATAATGATAGCGACCCAGAAGACACATAATTTGGAACAATAAAACTATTACCATCACTTGCCTGCAGAATTTTGCTTTTAAAACCAGTTAGAAAAAAAATCCCTCATAAAACTCTTTTATGATAAAAACATATAAGATGACCATGGCATAAATGGTAGGACAGCTTTCTTTTTAAAAAGTTTATCATGCTACAACCAAGAGTTATGAATTATAATACACATTTTACAGACCTTTGACAAAATATATATGAGACATTGTTATCTTAAGAAACTTTTTTTTCTTTTTCTAGATGTGACTGAATTGATAAATAGAGTTCCCAATCCTGCTTCTGATGAAGTTGTTTGGAATTTCAGGGCTTATGCAAAGATATGGCCAGATCTTACAAACTGCAATTCACATGACTAGGTTATGTGGTCTCACTGGGTTAGTCATGTGGATTGTTCACTGAATTAAAAATTAGCAGGATTGGGTTTAATGTGTGGTGGTGAAAGTGTGGCAATAGATTTAGGAGGGTCTTTATTTTCCAACTTTATACAATTAGTAATGAGCAATTTTTTTTTTGTAAGTCACTAGTCTGTGATGTAAAATGCCCCAAAATAAAACTGTAATTGAAGAAAGGCACCTTTATGTTAACTTATATTTTTGTTACAGTATTTACTTTTGCCTTTTTTGAAAGTTTTCTAGAATGTAGAGCATCTGTGAACAACATGAATAAGTAAGCAAGCACAAGCCTTTCGCAGTTCTCCTAATTATAATTAGCTTTTATACTATAAAAGCTACTATGTTGTCCCTTGATGGTTATGTGCTCATGATGTTTCCATGCAGAAAAATGAAATCAAAAAGCATCTGATAAAAGCATCTATTACCAAAACAAGATTTATAATGACCTGCTCTTGGTCAATGGCAGGAAAAGAGTTCAAAGTCATACAGATCCTGTCCTGCTTTCAGATGGGTTGAGGGTGTTTGACACTTGCCAGAAAATATGTAGCATCTTCAGAAGAACACTCTCAATACATCCAGCTGTTTCTATAAACAAGGTACATGAAATACTATAGAATTACTTGTTTCTGCTTTTAGTCTAAACACAGGCATCTTGGTTGGCTTTGTTTGAGCTCGATGCCTTGGGTCTAACCAAAGGCCATACAAAAGGGAGCATTGTAGCTTTTATAATAAAACAATTGGATTATTCTACCAACTTACAAGATTACAAAGCAGGTGCTTTTTATTAATTGATGAGAGCTAAAGCTCATTTTTGATAGATAATATATATTTATTAAATGTATTAATGTGTGTTTTATAACGTACCCTTTTTTCCGCTGATTGTTGCATACTGGTATCTTATTAAGTACATCTTTAAAGGATTTTCAAGACAATCAATGTGTACCATGATGACTGTACATAAGTATACAAAACTACAAAGGTTGTAAAGCATGGGCAAATGTTTTATTTTCAAAATGCTGTTCTTAACGAGAATAAAGGCTTTACTATTTACTTACAATGTTTGCGTCCCCTTGGTTTTAAAATCCACACAGATTTTTTCCATTGCAGTGAGCAGTGCTACAGACAGAATTGCCCCTTGCTGCAGTTCCTCAATATAAGCAAAGTTAAACTGAAGGAAAGGGCTCGTAAACCACCTTTGGCCACATTCCCACACTTACCCTTAGCTCTGGCTGTCAAACCCACGGTGAGCCAGTCAAGGAGCTCAGCAGCCAAACTCTTAACACAAAAGGGATATTTTTTTCCCCTGTTGGCTCAGCAGTTTCCTGTTCTGGTTCAACTGCTCCTGCTTATGAAAAGGAGGGAACAGAAGAATACAGCTGGGCTTGAATAGTGCAGGATGAGAGCATTTTTCTTCAAATGGTTTGGTTTTCCTGGTGTAAGAACCATCATCACCAAGCAGGAGAAAACCCAAAGGGTGGGTAATGGTGTAACAGTGAAGACAAAGTCTGTGCAAGTGAAGGAAGAAATCCATGTGGAACCACAGCAAGTGCTAGAGACCACCTGTGTTTTATTAGGTGTTCAGTCAAAACAACTACACCTTTGACTTACATGGAATTATGTATAGTTCTGCTACTGTCTTCTCTAATGGTGAAATTATAAAGGCATAAATAGGACTGTGCTTGACAGGGCTAAGTTAAAAAAATAATAAGTGTTCCTTAGCAAGGGGCCCAATCTGATTTTTACTGTGCTTGGACCTGATATAAATAAGTACCCTGCATAAGATTGCTGAAAATGCTGACACTGGGATCTTAATTCTACACTTTCTCAGCACATGTGCTAAGTGGTAACAAAAGGGCCTTTGACTTTTCTCCCCTGCAGAAATGCAGAGCAACCCCAGCTCTCATTGCCTTCCACTGGAATTGCAGGGGCACAGCGTTTCTGCAAATTAGACCATTCTGAACAGAGCCTGGATTTGTGTAAATTGTCATAGCTCTGCAGGAGTCAGAGAAGTCCAATTTATTATAAATCAAGATTTAACACTTGGCTACATGTGGGTAGAACCCCATTTAATTTCATCCAGAGTTTGTTCCTGTCAGAAAAGGTTTTAAGTGAGCATTCAGGAACACAAGATAAGCACAGATTCAACATTTTTGCTAAATGCGCACCATTCCATCTGTTTTAACAGAACTGTGCTCCCTTAGACTAAGACTGCATTTTGTCTTGGCATGCTGGGTCCTTACATAACCTGCCTTTGATTTACAATACCTCACATGTAAAACTTTAATGCTAAAAGCATTTCTTAATCAGTATCACAAAGTCCATGAGCTCTGTGCTTTGCAACTTTAGTCAGGAAACTAAATTTGAGATGTTGAAGGATTTTGTGTATGTTGGTCCAGCTCTTCTGATTTGCTTCTCACTGCAACCATACAAAAAAAAATTAACAGGCACAGAAACAAAAAAGAAAACATCCATACTTCCACAGCAAATATTCTGTTGTTCAATAAATAAATAAAAATCCCCCGCCCAACCCAAAATGTGTATTTCTTCTTTGCATGGCATTTTTTTTCATGTTTTGACACAGCTTCAGCACTCAGATACTTGCACACAGTTCTTTGTGCCAGCTGTGGGAGTTCTGCATGTGTAGCTGAGGGCAGAGCTGTTTGCTAGTAAGATGTCATTGGATTGTTAAAAAAAAAAAAAAAATTGAAAGCAGCTCTTTGAGGTTTTTGCTTTGAAGAATTTTCAATTAAAAGTCAGTGATGAAGTCATACAGTTCACCTAGCATATAAATATATTTTTGTCATTTGGGACAACAAGCAAGGTCAATAAAGAATAGTTTTTCTATGTCTCAGTGGAAAGAAGAATGTTATCCATGTGATTGCAAAGGGTCTGCCAAATGGGAAAAATCAGTCAAACAAAGAGCACAGGGTTGCTTGCTGGAGTAAACAATTCTAAATGAACAAAAGCTCTACATAAAAGTAAAATGTCCCACCCCCTAGTGAAAGCTGTTTTCAAAGCTCTGTATTCTTTCAGAATGTTGTAATACAGATTAACCTAATGTTTTTCTTCTGCTGATACGACAGTCTGGTTCCTCATTCTACTTGTGTGATTTCAACTATCTTATTCTGGTTTTGATATTTTAAAATTGTACAAACTGCCTTTTAACTTAAAAAATCTGCTTTTCTATTTCCTACACTTCAGAAGATGTGTCTGTACTATACACTTTTTACATCAAGCAAGTTTCTTGGGAGATTTATATATAAAAGCTATGCTAGAGGCAAAGAAAGCCAAATAAGCCCAAAAAAAAAAAATCCCCTTTTGAACGTACAGTTTCAGGAGAGCTTAGTTCCCCTTCCAAGGCATGCAACTGAAAACCAGCAAACAAAATCCTCTTGGTACATACTGGGAATACTGGGCTGCAACAGCCCATGTGCTAATTTAAGGTGCTCAGTGTGCTCCCAGCCTGGAGAATGTCAGCTCATAGAAAGCATACAGGAAAAGTGCTGCATGAGGAGGGACACAGCAATCCCTTAGAAACCCAAAATGAGACTGCAGCAGCAGGATAAACCCTGTTTTTACAATGGTCAAGGCAATACATGCCCAGTGCCTCGATGGCACAAGACCTTTCTGGATTTTAGGGCTTCTGTTTGTACACTGTTACGGAGAAAAATCGAGAGTGGATTTAATATCCCCTATGACTACGAATGTCCTGTATACAAAATACTTTCTATTGCATTGAGTTTTATCTAATATTCCTTGATGTGGCTGACATTTGCAAATATTTAATAAAAATTGCAACATTCAGAAACCTCAGGGCTCACACACTTTCACATTAAAATGAGCAGGTCTTTTAGGTATCTGCTAGCAGTGCTTTTAGTCAGTAGTGTCCTTGTCTTATCATAACCTGTGTTACTTAAGCATAACAATTTCCAATCACATCACACCAAGCAGGAAGCACAGGCTGTCAGCATAAATCTGGATTTCAGGCAGTTATTTAAACAGTTTTTGACATATACTTGCTTCCTATGCAGATAGAAAAGTAAGATGTCTTCAGGATTCAGATAAACTGGAAAGATGGAGAAAGTAGCTGCCTGGCTATGTTTTTTCGCTAGAAATGTCCATTGGAGAAATGTATTTTTCAGGCTGACACCTCAAACTGAACTAGCTTGCTTAAAATATTTTGAAATGCCTAAGGAACATGTTTAGAACAACTTACACCACCTGATAATCCAGCCCGTTTCTTTCAGACAACACATATCTAAAGCAATGAACAGCGTAAATGTCAACATCTACAACCTGGCTTACAACTGTGCCATTCCTTATGCTGAATTTTAGCCATTTCAGTCCTAGAAGTCCTATCATTCTTTCAACAGAGTGAGAAACCCATTTCAGTTTTCAGGTGCATTTTAAAAAAGTATTAAAACCTGAACTTGAGCAGCACCGCTCCCATTCCACCTGTCTGTGTCTGCAGTCACTGTGTGCAGTTCTGCAGGGCCAGCTCCCACCACTATGGGAATCACAGCTATGATTCTGCTGCAATGGAAACCATTCCCTTTTCTCTGCTGAGATCTCCTGCACGCTGGGGAAAGGCGTGTGGACAGAACAAACTGCCCCAGGATGCCATTTACACAGTGGGGGTTGTGACTGCACTGCTGCCAGTCTCAAGGCAATGCCAAGAAAACTCTTCTCACAGAAAGCTGGATTCAGGAAAATTACAAGCACTTTGAATCCCAAGATGTTTGTGTAACTGAATGTATGAAAATTATCTACAGAGAATGCCTAATTTAAGGAGGCATTCTATTTAATTCTAATACTGGAGTTAAATAACACAATCATGCTCACTGGCAGCATGATCAGTATTTCGTTTACTTTTAAAACATCAGCTCCTGTTTGAAGTCCTGAGACACAGAGGAACTGAGGCCCTTAAGTGCTGTAAACAGTGTAAGTTAAGAAAAAATAAAATCTCACATCTCACTTACTTCTTTTAGTACTGGTATTTCTACTTGAATAGGTCATATGGTTTCTCCTATCAGAAGGGTTTAAATTTTTAGCACTATGTTTCAGTCTCTTTACTGTATTTTTCAGACTTCTTACTCCTTACTCTTATTTTTTCATAGTGAGACAACCTGATTAAACTATGCTTTAGTCATAAACTAAATCATAGGACACTATGGCCACCACTGCAATTACAAGCACTAGTGGGGAGGGTGATTAATTTCTTTGGAGGTGAGGTGGGGGTGTTCTTGAGGAGCACAACTGTTAACTGCTGTTTTTGACCTGCTACTCCTACTACAATAAAGTCATCTACTACTTGGTCTGCCTTGTTCCTTGGCAATGCAGCTCATTTGACATAGTTTGTCCTGTCTGTGCTGCAATGCTGAGGCACAGATGATGGCTAAAGGAAGCACTGGAGTTTATCTGGATTTACTGTTCATTAGCTCCTGGGAAGGGAAAATTCAAAAATCTGCAAAACTCGGAGTTTTTATCCTATTTTTATAAGCATTAAGTTCAAACACCCTTATCATCTAATTTGGATAGCAGACATCATTTTCCCTCATCTTAATGTACAGGACTGATGGTTTTGTTTGACACTGGGTTGTTTTAGCATAACAGTGAATAAACTATGACCTACTTTGTGCACTACTGTATAACACAACTGGCTTGTGACAGTAGCTTAGGAAAGGTTTATGCTCCCACACTCTTTATAGAGTGCACTTCTTCATAGAACTCTAAGAACTACATTTAGTAATTTAAACAGTTGAAAACAGTAATGAAAAATACTATAGACTCAGACTATAAGAAGATGAAAATCCATTAAAGAAAATCTATTGGAATAACTTATTAGTAGGGGCTTAGAGAAATATATATATATAGAAAGGAGTTTCACCCTAGCCTCCCAATGAAATGCCAAAGAAGCCTGAACATGAAATTGGAGCCACCAGCAATCTTGCTGAAATAAGACCTGACTTTTAAAGAGACAGTTTTTTTATAAAGTGTTTATAATTTTAGCCTCTTACTATTGGAAGTCTGCCTGTATACAACTATTATTGAAACCTTTCACTCCAGGAAATATTCAGTCACTAGTGATAGGGAAATGATCTATTGAATACAGATATATTAACCAAACAAATGATAAAATGGAAATTATACCTACCCATAGACATTCCTGTAAGTCATTAATCTGAAATGGAACTGTTAGAGGATCACTCAGCAGAAGAGGCTTCTGCAAAATGGAGTTTTAAAAGTGACAAGACAAACCTAATTCTCCAAATCAGGAGCAGAGTTTGTCAAATGCTTAGT
Source organism: Leptocoma aspasia (assembly GCA_013399835.1). NCBI lineage: Eukaryota > Metazoa > Chordata > Aves > Passeriformes > Nectariniidae > Leptocoma > Leptocoma aspasia. The sequence continues at coordinate 111,411 of VXAX01002143.1, read as the reverse complement.
CTTGTTTTCATGACTGTAGAGGACAAAAAGTTTCAGAGCACTTTTAAATTCGCTTAGGATCAGATTAGCAAAGCAAGATCTGACATACAGGAGACTTCCAAACACCAACATTCAGTGATGCATATGGGAAATAAAGGCTGAAAAATCTCTAGCAGAATTTGTTTGTGCAATGCACCATTGCTTTCTTCATATTTTGACAGGAAGACTCAGAATTCATTGGAATATATTTGAATTACATTTTTACAATTCAAGGTGTACAAAAAGAAGAGAAATATGGGAAGATACAAGCATTAGAGTAGACGAACAGCTGTCATGAACACCTGATTTAGGAGAGAAAAAACTACAGAGAATTAGATGTACTGAAAATACAGAGACTGTTACTGAAAATTATCCAAGTGTCCTCCAAATCATTCAATGACCTAAGATTTATGAAGAGAGAGCCACAGAAACACAACAGTTTATGGAACACAACCCTGGACAGAACAAAGGCAACCAGCACATTTCCAGAGCATCTGATTAATGCAGTATTTTTCAATGTAAATACTCAAGATAGAAAAAGAGAATGATGAAAACAGAAAGAACTGACCAGAATTATAAATCATTCCAGAGAGGCAGGTCCTCAGCTAAAAGCATTTGGGGATTTACAGGCAGAAACCAACACGGGCAGAAACCCAGAACTCCAGATTTGCTGGGCAGCTTCATAAAAACTGCATTTATACCCATTAGCCCCTCTTATTTCTGACATGATTCCAACTTGCAAAATGTGATAGGTTCTGTGAGGTAACCAAATTTAAACTCTTGCACAGACTAAAACAAAGCATCAGGTAAGAAAGCAGACTGTGACATTGGAAAAGATTCCAGGTGACTGATGCCACAGGGAGGTTTCAAGGGAGTCAGGGCAAGCAGCTCCTGGGTTCTGCAATCTGTTCCCCACTTTTGTCTTCTCCGAGTATTTCAACACTCCACTAACAGCTCGTGGTCATTTTTTCCCTGCCCCACATCCCCCCTTCTTTTTTTTAACCAAGAGTCTCAAATCTTTTTTGCTGGAGGACTATTTGGAGGCTTTATTTTTCAGCCTTTTCTCCAGGCTTCTAATACATCCCATAGTTATAAATAGAAATTTGGGGTTTGCTTGTCTAAATGGCTTACAAAAAACATCAGCAGCATTTTCAATAAAAATTCTCTGATGTTTTCCACTTTTAAGGTTAAAAGCAGACAAAGAAAATAAAGAAGATTGCAGAACCCATGAAGAATTTCTCCTCTCTTAAAAAAAAAAGTTTATATAATCACAGAAAAATCACCAAATTGCAATTGTCCTTTTTTCCATTACAAATTATTATTAACAACTGCAGAGTGATGAGTGAAAATACAGCTTGGTACTGGAGGATTAGTTCAGACTTGTGCTCACAGGCCCACTGCTGTGCCTGTGTAAGCACAGTTCAGAAGATCATGTGCTGGAGTTTATCTAAATGATCATCTTTCCTTTTTGTTTTTTCAAACATTCCCAACGTAGTTTCAGAAATTAAATGTTACTGTAATCTTTATAAATTTTCAAAGATGTCTGAGTCCAGGGTGTGGACCAATAAATTGGATTCTGTATCATGAGTCTTATGACTTTTATCACTACATTCTCAGCTGTTAGTGCCAAGATTAAACTTTCAGAAACATCTCAAGCATTTTGAATTAGGCTTGATGAAAACCACCAGCACATACTCGGCCTTCGGTACTGCTTTGTTCTTTGGTTTTCTTTTTTTTTCTTAAAAAAAAATTAAGGTCTTCTTCTGTGTAAGTCCAATTTTATAGATGTGCTTTTAAATCAAAAGCAATCATATATATGCTCCCATTTTAAACCATTTTGACTGCAGCACTTTTGCTTTCAGAAAGAAAAAAATATCTGTAAATACAGTCATGTTTAAAAAAAGAGAGTGAAATTCTTTTAAGTGCAGTGTCCTAGTGACAGCAAGCAGCCTTCCACTTTTAACCTGTTTATAAAGCTTACTTTGAAACCAAATTATTAGAAAAAATAAATTCAATATATAAGATCTTGATATATATGTGTGTGTGTATAAATCTGTAATATAATATAATAGATTAAAAGTGTAAAACCATAGAATATGAGGAGGTCATCACTTACAAGAATTCCATTATGAGATTAATTAAAGAATTACAGCTGCAGTAAAAGGAGGGCGGATGAAATTAGAAACAAATTATTTTGTTTAAAATCTTCCTCAATTATTTCAACCACTCTTGGTGAAAGTGGCAGGGGTAAAAAGCAACTTTCACATAAAACTGATTAATTTCTTACATTTTACAGGGCTGAATTTTCCTAAATAAACCACAGAAATGCAGTTTTTAAGAAATCCGTTAGCTATTCAGACTATGCCTTTTCCTAATCCAACATTATTACCTGCAGTAATTTAAAATATTATCTTAAGCCTAGTGTAAGATTTCCCATTTATAAATATACCCTCTTTTCAATATTTTCTTTGGGAAACTACTCAGTCCTACAAACATACATGTGGTTGTAACTTCATTTATGGCCCCAATAATAAGGATGTTTATGGAATGAATTTAAAGAAGTTTCACAGTGTAGCCATTTTTTTCTGGGTTCTGAATTTAACATTTTTCTCTTCTCCAATTAATTGTGCTTTGATGTGATACGACTGCATACAGGCAGCCTTCAAAAGTATGCAGACGAGACTTCCCCTGTTCAGCTTAGCTTGGTGTTAAGCTTTTGAATCCTTCCTCATCGTTCAGGTGGGGACTCACAGCTGTACAAGGAGTGAGTGCCTGCATAGCTTTGCTTCTTGACACTGTGCATCTGTTCTTGCTCTAGCACCATAAATATGCAGCCTGTTCTCCCTTGTACCTCATTCATATTTGCAAGGGTTTTCCAGAACACCTCCATTTTGAGTTCTTCAGAGTATTGCTGGATGCATCTTCCCAAGGGAAATGATTATTGCCATGAAAGAAGTGGTTTTAAAATCTCTCCAGATAGGTAAGTAATAACTTCTACTGCCAAAGGAAAAATACAGCTTGAAAATTGAATGGAATGTAAAAGAATATTCCTTCCTGTATCTGGAAATCACCCCCCTCACCTGCTGTGAAGATTACATTCTGTCTTATTTTGATTTAAGTACATTTTCCACACCCTGTGTCTTCAGTGTTACACAAGTGCCTTGCAAAGCCCAGGCTATGGTTGATTTATAAGACCTGCCAGCTAATAGGATCACAATTACTATTGCCATAAACCCAGGAATATTTTTTCTTTTACTATTTTCCCTAAGAATACTGATTTTTAAAACTAAAATTTTACAAATTTTATGCAGATAAGAGCAAGAAAAAAATTTCCTTAGGACATAACATAGCTGAAAGTACTGTTTGTGTAACAGCAGCAATGGTCTTTCCAACAGCTGAGAAGTAACCATTGCAACAGAATGTCAGCAGAGTGTTTTGGTCACAAAAGTGATGAATGAAGATTTTAGTATTTTCTTTAAAAAGTTTAAATATTTTTCAAATTCCTTTCATTGTAGGACAGACACTTTTTCATTTCCCGTGCTGTCCCATCAGTACTAAATCTGCACAAAACAATGCTCAGAACCACAATCTGCTATTCACTCACATTCTCTGGAGGTTGAGTTTTAATTAACTGTATTTTCTGTAGAAAGCAAACAAGTTTTTAATTCTGTAAAAAATTGTTGAGCAAAGTTATCCCATCAGCTGTGCTATATTAGAGAAAATTCCTTCTCCCTTTAAGTCTAAAGCTGTGAGCCAGTAAACTGAGTCTTAAGTGTTATGCTTATCTCTACATTTTCAGTCTGAAATTGTTCAGAGTAAGGACTGTCATACCTTAAATATAGATCATTTTGTGGAATGTAATTTTACACAGCAGTGAGGCAGTGTAGCAAATAAAATGCCAGCCAAGAATGCTGTAGCTTTATGATCCTGGATATATGCTGAAAGAAACTTTTTTCTTTGCACTCAAAAAGAAATTTTGCCAGCATATGCATTAAAAGAGGTCAACAGTCCTGCAAGGTGCTATTAATGCATAAAGTAATTTTCATGCAGTTTTCACACTTTCTATCCTAGAGCACTTTGCAAAACTAATAATAAAGAGTATAAAAGATGGACTGAGAGAAGACTAAAGAACTTCACAAGAAAAACCTGAGGAGTTTCTCCTGCTGTGAAGCAGGGGGCGAGGCAGTGTTTGCTTAAAAATTAATGGACATGTTTTAACACTTTCTGAAACTCGAAATATAAATGAAGAATTACTTTGGATTCATTAATTACAATCAATTTACATTTCTAATGTCTTCTTACTATCTTTTTTTAAGTATAATATACAAACACATTTTCATTAAATTAATGTTTTTACCTAGAACATACCCTTGCAATAAGGTTTCATTGTGCTGAAAATCCCAACAGAGCAGACTCTGCCTGTTAGCTTGCATTAACTGAGTCTTTGGCTGATATTTCCATGGAAGGTATGCTGATCTTTCTAGTAGTGTCAATAGAATCACATTACTGCTCGAGTCATCATTTTCTAAAAGCTATTTGGCAGCTCACCATTCATCCCCTACAGTCAGATTCAACACTGTTTACAGCATCTAATAAACAGAGTTAGTTATATACAAATTAAAGGGATCCTTCATTATTTTTCCTAATGTGGTTAATTTCATAATAAAATGCTGTATCTACTTAAAAATGTTACTTTTTTTTTTGACCATGAATCTTAATGCTTTATTTGTGCTATCTGAGGTTTTAGTAACAATAAATGCTTTGTCTGCTTGATGCAAAGAGTTCAGTGGTTTAAAGAGGATTAACTGAATTAACCAAATTAATTAATTCCGTTAAACCAAATGCTTAGAAAGACAAGGTTAAAATGTAGTTGTGTTATGCTATTCATTATTGTGTGAGTGTTCACAACCACTTCAGCACAAAGTCAGCTGGGTTGGATGGAATCACTGGTAAAAGCGGTTAAACTAACCTTACTGACTTTACAATGAAATAGGGTTTAATGACTCTAATAAACAGCAGGATAATAAGAGCAGAAAAAAGAGCAGCTGGAGCACTAACAAAAAGAATTATGGTATCACAGCTGAGATTGATAATGGAAACCCCTGGACAGTAACTTCTCAAACTAGTACAGCTGTTTCCAAATAGCCATCTGTCTGGGCCCCAAGGCTATCTGATGTGTGGATACTCTTAAATTAACTTAGCAGAGCTCAGTTAAGAAATTACAGAAACAGTGTGATAATATTGAAATCTGATGGGATACAACCAATATAAACTTACACTGGTTTAAGAAAAAAAATTGAAAAGGGGCAATTTTGCAGCTTTCTTTGAAGTGGTGAAACAGCTGTGTGTCCTAGAGTCCTAAAATAAAAGATTTGATGACAGGAAAGCTCTGTGAGAGTGATTAAAAGGAAATTTGTTTTTCCTTTTGAAACAATTGGCAAAGGAAGTCTTATCACTACATAAGTCTCCAAAACAACTTAAGTATAGTTTATAGAAAGATTAAATTTCTTCAGACACAGGAGTTTTTTAATCAATTTAACTGTCAAATGACACAGTCCACCCTTAGCCCCCATTTTTCTTTGCTGCAGCATTCTGAGAATGGGTTCACCTTGTCTTCTGAAAATGAACTTGTAGTTTTCACCTTTAAGATTTTACATGCATGAAGCTTGCGAACTATGACCATGTAATATCTAATATCACATTCATCCTTTTTCACATTGGTGTGTGGTGAATATATAGGTTTGTTTCTTAAAAGTGGGAAACACGCATCTCTAACTTTTACTGGTATCATGGACAATGGAATGTGTGAAAAAACATGCCTTGATGAGATTAGAAAAATATTAACAAATGGAAAACAGAGTCCAAGCCACAAACATTAAACTGCAATCACTTAAAAGGCATTAGCAAGCCTGTGAGGTCAACCTCTATCATTATCTCCAGGAATGCAATTTTCCAACAATTAACACTGACAGAATCAACCATGTATTACAAAGAGAAAAATTCATCTTTTATGTTTTAAATTTATAATGAGAATAATTTTATGATAGGAAATTTTAATTCACTGTTTTCAGATACTTAAACCCAGATATATCTCTGTTTTCTTTTAAAAAGAAAAAATGCCTACTCTTTTACCAAGTCAACTCATAATCAACTGTAGTAGAGAGGCTATAAAATCCCACTTGAAGAAAACTTTGGTTGCTCTGCCAAAATTTTCTTTATATGTCAGTCAAGTCTGCTGGAAGAAAACTTAATGTCTCACTGATTTTATCTTTTCAACATTTTTGTGCAGTTACTACATGATTTAATCTTCTAGGTCTAAGCTACTAAAACCAAGAATTCTACTTCCCTTACTGCATATGAACACCCCATATATACAAACACACATATAAACACAGTTTTCCCCTGTTGTGATGTATGATTTTGTTCCTCAGAATTAATTATTTTCAGCTATAAAATATCCCAAAGGCAATTTCAAGGACTGGTAAATAAAACCTGATATTTCATAGATTAAAACTGCAACATAAATATCAATAAATGTTTGGAGAATCTACACAGCCCTGTCACAAAATTTATCACTCTCCTGTAGCTGAGGGCAAAGGTTGGCCATGTGAGAGCACACCTGTGACAGTGCCATCAGACTGGAGGGCACACAGTGCTGACTGCCACATCATTTTCCTCTCTTCAACACCTGAGCACCACAGCTGAAGGACCTCCCACCTTCCCAGCCCCTGCCTGGATCAGGCTGAGGCAGCCCACAGAGGCTGGGGAATGCAGACTGCTTGAGGAGCCACTGAATCCTGCATTAGCAGACAAAGAGGCTAGGCAAATAATCATAATTTGATGATAATGATTGATTATTTGTGTGCCTAAGTGAATGGTAACTTGGCCCTGTCAGTAAAACCTTTCTGCCCACAAACAGGGCAAAAAAATAACACATTACAGTGCCAGTTCTTGAACAATCTGGCCTTATTTCCCTTGGCAATTTTTTAGGTTGTTTGGGTTTGCTTTTTTTTTTTTTTTTTTAGAACTGTACAGGCCAAATTCTGCTGTAAATAACTACAGGAAAATGCTAATAGAATATTTACCAGATAGAAATCCCACAGTTCAGAAAAATTGTACTACAACCCATCTGGTAAAAATCAGATTACATGATGAATAGCTGGTAGGTGTCTAATCCTGCCCTACAAAATTCTGTGCCAGCAAATTGTCATAGTTTTCTGAAAATATTGAATTTAGGCCCTATACTGTATTTTTCATTGCCACTTTCAGCTGCACAGGCAACTCAAGTAGAATAAGTATTGACTGTAAAGAAACAGCCAAGCATTTCCACCAGACATTACCTTCTCTCTTGGGATTGGTGTCCTACTGTGTGGCCTATTTTTTAATACAACTGAAAGTATAAAAATTCAACACAATGTAAAAACAAACCAACCAACAAACCCACAGTTTAATTCACTTACCTTTGGCTTCCTGTTTAGTCCAGAATTTTTTCACTACCTCATTAATGTGCCTCTCATCTCTCAGCTTCTTTTGCCACTGACGTAGCTCTTGTATTTCACTATCACAACGGACCTGTGAAAGGGGCATTAGAAAAGAAAACTAAAATTATATACCTTTGTGTTACCCAGGATGAGGATACAATTATTTTCACAAGGCTGTGGCTGGCAAATATGTGACAGCCATCCTCTTTGCTGGGCCTGAGGTAAAAGCAAAATCCCAGAGGTTTACAGTTTTCAGCTTACACAGGAATAAAATCCACATAATTGACAAATCCAATTGAAAACATAAATATGTCTATTAGGGGATCACTTTGATTACCAAGGACTCCTGAGAATGAGATTGCAGTGAGATGCTAATTCTTTGAGTTAATTAAAATTTAAAGCCTTATGCTGAAGGGTATTAGTGCCTTTAGAAAAGCATAACACTATAAAACCAAGCCACTGACCAAAATAATAGAGCAGAAGAGGAGCATGAAGGGTCATGCAGAAGAAAATTTATTCCATCAACCTGATTCACACCTGCCATCAGCTGCAAATAGGCTGACTGGCAATCCCACCCACACAATTTTCACAAACAGGAGAGCCATTAATCTGTTATTTAAAGTAATTGGACTGCATTACATGATATCTATTCTTTGTCAGTCAATCACCCTGTGAAAGGCATAATTCTGCTTCCACAAAAAAATTACAACAGCCAAAGGCCTTGATTTCATTTAGATGTAAGCTGAATTTTTCTAGTATTGTTTTTGTACTGGTGTAGTTCCTGCTAACATAGAAGTGAACTAGCTCTGCATCAACAGCTTTTACCACTCTGCTACTTACACTTGTTGTAAGCAGTGTTTGATTAATTAGCAGTGTGCTGCCCATTGTTGGCATTCACACAATTACTACCTCCAGTGCACGAGATACTGTCCTGAAGAGCAGTGGAAAGGGACATGCCAGCATTGCCTCAGACACTGGGGATTCTTCTCTTAGACTCATACTCAAATTGTAATAGAATTATTTTTAAAATGCAGTTTCTGAGGTTTGGGGTTTTTCTTCCTAAATGTTACATATAAAAATGTCATTATGTTTCAGGACTACATTTAGAGGAGCTGTGGCTGTCCCATCCCTGGCAGTGTTCAAGGCCAGGTTGGATGGGGCTCTGAACAACTTGCTCTGGTGGAAAGTGTCCCTGCCCATGGCAGCAGGGCTGGAACTGGATGACCTTTAAGGCCCCTTCCAATCCAAACCATTCCATGATTCTAAGATTCAATATCCCAGTAATTCAGTCTGAAGTGGAACAACATGGTAGAAACAAGCAGCAATAAGTTCAGTTTCTCCTGGAGACATTTTTGCTTGCAGGAAGATAATCACTTAGCTCCTTAGAAAATTTCTAAATAAAATTTTATCTACTGTATTCTTACAGGATATGGTGGAGGGTTTCCTCTGTGACTTGAGATCTATTATATGCTCTTCTCCATTACACTCTGCTTTTCTCCCACTTTGCTAAGACACATAGAGAGCAAAAGAGCATGACTTAGGTTTCCACTAGTTATAGAAAACCCCAAATGTTAAAGAAAACAGTGTAAATTATTTATCAAAATTATTCTTTCCTCTCAGGATTTCTCCTCTGTGCTGCAGCTAAGAATGCAATAAACAGTAGCTGAACTCTCATAGCACTTTTCAATCCACTTAGGAGAAGATAACTTGCTATGTTTCAGACAGTGCACTGGCAGAGCAGAAATACAATACAAGGTTACTCGATCAATAAAAACAGCCAAGACTTTTGCTCAGTGACTTGAGATCAGATGCATCTTAGACCTCCAATAATATTCCATTATACTGATATAGTTCTGTAGTGTCTTCTATAAAAGTTATAAGGACTTCTTACAAGGTTTCTATGAAATTTTAAAAATTAAAGAACTTACAGCTACTAGTGACATTTTCAGCTGTATAAAAATAAGATAATTTTCCATTAAATCCAATAAATACTATTTGCAAAAATAAAATATAATCTAAACACAGGATAAGTTCTTTAGGCTTGCAAGAGACATTTTTTCTTTTATGCTGTCATGTATACTTTTATAAACCAAATAATTCCTTATTACATGGAGTCAATTTGTCTGCACAGGAAAGGGTTAAGGAAATGCTTATGGGACACAAGCATATAAATGACAGAAGTGCAAGAGGCAGGGAGATAGAGAAATTACTACCTCTATATCTAAATATAAAATTCCTGAAAACATGATGGGTCCATTTACAACTTCAGCTGTTTAAGACCTGTATTTTGGCCCTTGACAGGGCCACAGCTATCTCTGTATATTGAAAATAAAGACAATAATTCTTAACAGTTAAAAGATAAAAGGCAAGTATAGTAGATTCTGTATAGTCTCCCTAAGCAAATAAAACAGTGACAGTGCAGTGAAATAGTGTTCTGAGATAAAGGCAGAGTCAGATACTCAAATACTCCAAAGTCAGCATTAAATCCAAGCAGTAAAATGAGCTCCCAGAACAAAGTGTCTTTTTAGAAAAGTGACCAAAAAAAGGAAAAAAGAACACAGATATGCCACCTGCAGTAAAACAGGTGACAGGAGTGTAACAAAACACATAAAAAAGTTCCAAATATGCTTAATAGATTATAGTTCAGCATAGTTATAATGCATACTGATTATTCCTTAGAAAGTTCTCTTTTGAAACCAGAGTGCAATGCTAGCATGATGAAAAAGCCATGACTTAGCAGCAAAATCTCCAGGTAAATAAAGAGAGAGTCAAGAATCTTGTCTAAACAACTGACATGTCTCTCCTGCAGACAGCACTGCCTCAAGCCCTGGAGGGGTCTTAGCTTTGAAGGGAGAGTTCACTCCTACACTTGCTGTAAATAACAGGGAATATTTGTGTGACCTTCTGGGTTTAAGCCTTTGCTGGTAGGCACAGCTTGCAGGAAAGCAATATAAACTGTGATAGCAAAAGCACAACTACACCTTGCAAGACCCAAAGCAAAATTGAAGCATTTTTATCTTCAACTTTTGCTCAAAGGATGTGTATAAAATAGCACTGAATATTTACATAATGCTGTTCAATTTCAGCTCTAAGATATTACAAGATTTAGTCAAAAACCCCATGCTTTCAGTGCTAGGTGAGAACATGTAGCACAACAGATAAGGAAAACACTAAAGGTTCACCCACACACATCAGAGGAAATTCTAATAATGAAAATTTCTGTCAGTCTAGAATAGTTGTGCAAATTTTAAAGATTAAAAAGACCCCATTAAAAAAATGTCACTAAGCAAAGATTCTGCAGTAGAGGGGTGAAGGAATATATCATCTTTTGTTGGAAAAGTGCCTGGAAAATTGACACCTAGCTGAATACTGCCTTGGCCCGAGACAGATGAATGGAACCTTAATAAAAAAGGATGGTGGAAAGTGAAAAGGAAGAATTCTGATGACAGAGCTGTCTCAAGTCTTACTTGAGTGCACCTCCTGGCCCTCAAAGGGCCCTCTCAAGATGATGTCTTCCTTTCTGTGATCTCCTCAGAGAACTCAGCAGCTGCATTTTCCACTGCTTTTTGTTCTGGAATTCAGCTCTTGATTAAACTTGAAATAATTGTCAAAGTACCCATCAATGTCTTTGTATGAAAGATTGTAGCAAGGACTTGGTTGATGGCAGCCATTAATTATTACTACAACAATTAAAGAAGTGTTTTTCTGAAATGTGCTGCAGATAAGGATGAATTTACTGTTTTGATCATGCTTTATTATCAGAGTTCTCAAGATTCTGTACCTATAGATTTTTCCCCCTTTACATAGAAAAACCTTTACTGCCTGATCAATTTTTGCATTTCTTGCCATGTGCTTTTGATACTGGCATGCTCAGACAGCTGGAGGTATTAGAAACAAGTGAAGTATCAAGACAAGACTGATGCTCAGTCAGTTATATAACTAGATAAACTCTACTGCCTGAATTGATATGGTCAAGAAAATACCTCAAAAAATGATCTGAGTCCATAGAAGATGTGTCTTAGAAGACCAACGATGAAGTACCCTGTCTCTCCATCACAGTATCACATATCTGTGTGCTCACATTTTATTATCCAGCATTATCACACTGTGTAAATTTTTATTTCAAAAGCAGTATTTCAAAGTTCTAAATCCTCTGAATTATAAAACAAAGTTTACTGAAAAACTTCAGAAAATAGTTTAAAATTTTGACACAAAAATATCTTTAGAATGCAAAAAGGCATTATTTGTAAGTATTCAGTTATTATCAGCTATTAACATTAAATCAGCATTAGCTGACTGAGCTATTTATTTTAAAAGCAAATAATCTGAATTCTTTGGTAATTTTTCATAACATAGTTATCATTAATGTGATGAAATCCCATTTAATATTAGTGTTCTCTTAATCTGCAAGCCCAAGGATAACACACTGCCCTATGTAGTAATTTGTTACTAATGATTTTTATTTTATATTCTGATTGCAATTTTTAATTTTTAAAACCCCATGTTCTTTCAACTCGAATAAGGTAAAACATTAATAGCTAATTTTATAGCCTGAATTATTTTTTATGTCTCCTACCTTTTATAGCTAGAGTTTCTCTTTCATTTCTGGGAATTGGTTTAGAATGATAAATATCAGTGTGAAAATCCTGAAGTTCATCTATACAAGGAAGGATTGTGCCCTTCACAAGCTCTCAGAGAAGCAGAAGATAGCTGAGCAACCTTGCAGTGTTCAGCAAACATAACTGTTATTGGATAATGGTTGCCTCCACTGTAAGGATGCCTGCAGGGATCCTGTCAGTGCTAATTAATGTTAGTGTCAATGTTGCCTCTGTTTAAAACAAGAAAAATAAAGGAAAACGAACAAGCAGAAAGTCACAAAAATCCATCAGTCAAGAGGAACATTTCAAGGTATTTCATTGTCTTTGGCTGCACAGCACATTATAGGAGCCACTTATATATTCATGCTTGTTAAAAATAGTAGAGAACTTAACAGAGAGTGTTTTATACTGATTGTTATTTAAAGAACACCTGACATCCAGTGATGTCTCACTGTCCATCACAAAAAAATTGCTGCTGTATCTGGAGGATACTTAGAAGCTTAAGTTTTGATAAAGGAAGTCAAAACCACTTCTTCATCACCAAAGTCACCTGAATTTCAAGTCCATTTCTTCCTGAGGTGTGAAGGTATTAGAGCTTTTAAAAAATGTATTTGACAGAACTTGTTCAGGATTTTCAAAATAATTTATTTAGTATCCTAGGGTTAGCATGGCTGTTACCCTTCAAAATAATAGCATTGGACAATTTTTTTTGTATTTATTTTATGCACCTTGCTTTCCCCCCTTAGACTGGGAATGGCACTAGTGCTGTTACTAGTATGCCTTACAGCATCTGCTTGTCATTTTGTTTCCCTTTTCCTTGAATAACAGCCTTCATGCCTCTCATAAATCTCCTGTCTCATTCTTGGTCTCAATTCCTTGTCCTTTCTTTCTGCATGCTTCTATTTCTCAACAGACCTTACCAATCCTCCTCAGGCATCTCCACACTCACTCACATATCCCTGCATGAAGCAAAATAATACTCCATCCTTGAGAACTACTCCAAGTAACTTTCAATTAAAGAAAGAAAATTGTTCAGTGTTAATTGTACCTTGGAAAACTGAATTTCTGTGGATGTTTTTTGTTGTTGAGGAAAACAGTGAGATTACATCAGCATAAATGCCCATAAAAAATTGTAGTCACTAGGCATAAGGCAGAGCAACATCCAAAGCCAATGAACCATAGGGGTCTCAGCAGCTATTTATAGTACCCCCTACTTAAAATTTATGTAAGGATTTTCCCCGGGGCCTTCACAGTCCTACAGTTTTCAACATCAAGCAAAATAATTATAGATTACTCTTACCCGATAACCTCTCCAGAAGGACTGAATTAGTATGCTTGCTTCTTCTTCTGATAGAAGCAGAGATAGAGGAACTGGTGGTCTAGGACTTAAAAAAAATTTTTTTTTTAAACAGACAGCCTATAAATGTAAAACACTTTCTTCCCTAACAGTATATTTTATCAAAAAGAGAAATGTTGTTCAGGAGCCTGAAAGACAGAATTTCTTATTGCTCTGAAAACAAAATGCACAAAGAGTATCTCCTTTACAAACAGATTGTTATATACACTACAATAATTCCTTCTTAAAACAATAATGCACAAATGGCACATCAAGCACAGTCATCTTTCTTATTTCTACATGTATTTCAAACTCCCCCTATTATGGTAAGGTTTGAGGTGGCAGTGGGAGGGGGGCAAGGGAAGCAGTCTGCCATTTGTAAAGCAGGGGAGGTTTTAGTGTGTGTGCAACAATGAACAGATTTATGATGTAAATGTTTATTACATTAAATACACAGAATATAAACATATCTTAGTACATTCATTTACATTAGGGTGTCACTTTAAATTAAAACATGCTGAAAAATAATGATTATCATATCTGCATAGCATGAATCCATGTCTAGAAATATCTAAACAAGTTCTTAAAATGCTGAAATTTTTCCTTTGATACCATATACACTTTCTTTTGGAGATAAAAGAATGTAATACATTTGTGAACTCAACCATTTTCAGCCAAATATATGGTAGTTTGAAAGCACATTTGGTGATTCTATTGCTACCAATTTTAATGGGAACAAGCTAGTAATTAAATTCAGCCATCACTAGCAAAATCTCAAATGACTATACCAAAGCTTGCTTCCCAAAAGCCATTTTCTATGGATGTTGATTTATTTCTCAGACACAATGATAAAAAATCATCCATTGGAAAGGACAAAACCAATTTTTTTTCTATACTGTATTTTATAAGAAATGCAATTTGCAGCCAAACAACTACGGGGTAATAACACTGCAACTCATGAAAATACCAGTTCTAAAGAGAAGCCTTGGCACAGCATTAGAATGGCTGCCAAGAGCCACTCTCCCTGCATGGGGAACAGACTGAACACAGCCTTGACTTGGAAGAACACAACATGATGAATTTGGATGCAGCACCCACCTACAGACATTTAGCCCAGGATCTACAGTATTTATATTATGAAGACACATACACTGCAAAGCCCATCAATAACAAGCTATTTATTTATGCAGTCTTACATTTTCTGGCTAAAATGCTGCAATAGCTTTTGGAAATTTATTCATGGCATATTACAGCCCAAGCTAGGAGGCTTGACAGCTTACATTTTCCTTTCACTTAATTTCATTCATATTAGTCTCTGCCCTAGTAAGCTCCCTATGCTCTCTGACGTCTTTCTCTTAGGGCTTGTCTTCACTGCAGGAGCATTTCAACTTAGAGCACAGCTTTAGCTCTTATCTAATGCTACACTGGCTCCACCATTTTAGTCTGTGTACTCAGCTAAATTGGTCTCATCATCATGTCAGCTGGGTTTTGGCCTACATTTATTTTAATGTGAAGTAAAACCTTGGTCTGTTTGGAAAAGTCGAAAAAAGGCAAAAATAAGAAGCAGTCTCTCCATTGAGCTCAACCCTCCTAGCTCTGTGAACATTAATTAGCATTTCTCCTGCTCAGGGGAAATCATAAGTGCTGGACAAGCAAGGCTTCCTGAGATAACAGCTTCTTATAATCAGACTTAAAAATCTGAAGTTGGACTGTGCTGGTTTCCCTGATAGGCTTTCATCCTCTGTTCTATTTTAGATCTTTTTGAAAACCAAAACTTAGGGAAAATCACAGGAAGACCTACATATTTTACAGCAGTTATATCAAAGACACTGAACTTTCTCTAAGAATAAGTACATCTCCAAAGAACAACTTGAGATTTCTCCTAGCCTGCAAGGTCAACTCTAGCATTTCTTTGCTTTCATTTTCAAATTATAAAAATGTCTAGCTTATAATCCAACACTAAAACTGAGAAAGCAACATAAAAAAACAAGCAAGAAAGGATTTAATTTTTAGTATGACAGTCACTGGCAGATATCAATCCTTTCAATGGCACAGCTTTAAAGACCAGAAGTCATGCCAGGTCCAGTCTGGCCTAAGGGAATAAATGGAGAATATACACAATTGTCTGCAGGTCAAATAAAAATAGAATCTGAGGAGAAGCAATCAGCCCTCAGCAGCAAATGAGGGAAAGAGGAGCTGTCATTTGTGGCAGAAGACAGCTGTATGCCTCCAAGATGCAAACTGACAGTACAATGTACACTAGCTACACTCTGCTTATTTAGTCCTTGATTATGCATGATCTTAAAAGCCCACATATGAAACAGTGATATCTATTTAGATATACATATATTGTTTAACATAAGTTGCACCTGTAAAAGAGCATCAGAAAAATGATTTTTCTTAAGTATTTCATTTTACCAAATCTGCATAAAGCAGACACTGACCAAAGGTAAATTCCAGAAACATGTTTCTTGCTTTCTGAGCAAACTTGAACAGATCTTGATTCTGTGAGATATTCACTACTTATATGACATTATGCAAGTGGAATTTCACACCCAGAAGGTATAAAACAGACTTGCATTAAATAAATGTAGGAGGCATTGAAAAAAGTTCTTAATGAACACATGTATCTGATTTCCTCATGGACAGAAGATGGGGTTCTCAGTGAATTCTGAAAAAGGGAGGAAAAAGAGTCCTTCCATTATCTTGTCTCCAAAACAGACAAAATAATCTCTGGGGGTTCATAGCCACAGTGGTGGGCACTGAATTCAGGCAGTATTTCCACACAGTAATGCCCAGAAACTCTGATTGTCTTCACATTCCCAATCTGTATTACAAATATGTCTGATTCCTTCCTTGGAAACAAAATATAAGAAAAAAATTTAAACACGAAAATTTTCAGTACATATAATTCAGGGTTTTGTAATGGCTCTTCCTGTTCCAATCTGTTCCCCAACAGTAGCAGACAACCCTCACACTGAAGCAGCAGCCTTAGAGCCAGGTGCCTGCAGAGAGCAGCAGTGCCTGGGGCTCGTGGGGGACAGGGGACTCTCCAGGTGCAGGCATGGAATGGCCTGGCTTTCTCTCTGCTTTTAGAAAGCTCTTCTCTAGAAATATTGAAGCAACCCTAATGAAAAGGATGAGGCCTCCTACGTTTCAACACAACAGCCACAGCCTCATTCACTTCACCTTTAGTTTGAGTGATGGTTATTGTTCTTGAATGTTTAGATCATGTATGAACACAGGCAATGACAGAGACACTGAAAAATTCATCAGCTAAAGGAACAGACCACAGAATAGGGGTAAATATAAGACATGCAAGTAAATGACCATGGTGATCTGCATAACTCCTCAAGGATTCTGAGAAAGCCTTTGTTTTGGGAAATACTCCAAAAAATCACATGCTGGTCTCAACAACCAAAAAAACTCTGCTGGAAATTTCTCGAAGTACTTATCTTTCATATTTGCAGTATTTCTTATTCCTAATCATAGGAACAGCAACAGCTGCCTTCTTTAGGTCTTTCTTCTTACATGCCTATCCAGATCCCCCAAAGTGTGCAATAATGAAAAAGTACTGTTTTGATTCAAAATAAATGTCTCAAAAAGATCTGCTTATAAATACTACTAAGGTCATTTACCCAAAAAGCAGGAAAGTGGTGGTTCATAAGCAATCAGACACTGAAGTACTGATTCATCTGACCTGGTATTTAAAATAAATTACATATATTGATCAAATATTACACAGGCACTGTATGAGCCTCTCAGATTTCCAGGGAAATATTCCCACAGACACTTGACAAAAATACCCTTGAACATTTTCACAGGTCAAACAGAGTGTGAACTGAGACCTTTCTTTGTAACATTTTTGGTATTAATACAACTATCCCATAGTCAGAAATAAATTCCTAATCACTACTTTTCTTTTGCAACAATCTAAATGCACTAGAATAAGATTATTAGTATTTGGGGAAAAAAATCCTTACAATACACAAGAACACATTTTAGTGCATTATATGGA
The DNA here is from genome assembly GCA_013399835.1 of Leptocoma aspasia. Classification (NCBI taxonomy): domain Eukaryota; kingdom Metazoa; phylum Chordata; class Aves; order Passeriformes; family Nectariniidae; genus Leptocoma; species Leptocoma aspasia. Next base: position 93,960 of record VXAX01002143.1, on the reverse strand, counting down.
GAGTACGTTTTTGAAGGATTGTAAATGTGGGAATAACCATATTTAAACTTCTTAAAAGAAGAATTGCAACCAAGTAGACATCTTAAAGTGTGACTCCTGCTAGTTAGCAGGAGTCTGAACTCTTTTTCTCTATCCTCTTGTCCAAATAAAAGCTCTTTTATACTGTCAATAGTGAATTGAATTTAAAAATGTTCTAAGTACATTTGAGAGTGTTATCAAAGCGACCATAGTGATAATATGCATTCAACTGTTAAACATATACCAACTATTTCTATACTTGCTTATCTATTTATAATGAAGAAAAGCCAAGACAGTGTGGAACTAACATGAGAAAGTTGTTATGCGGGGAGGCAGAGTCATGTAACCAACAGGAGACTGAGGCAGAACAGGTGATTTGTAACAAGAATGTCAGAGGAATTAGAAGAAGCACAGCAAGAAGTCTTTGTAATGAGAACATGCCAAAAAATAGCAGAACAAGAATCTTTTGTCTCCAGCTCTGCCTGAAAATTACAGTGGATTTCTTGCCTCGATACGCTCTCCTTGGCAGGACGTGCCCATTTTAATGCTCCAACTCAGCTCTCCTGTGCTTGCATACTTGTCACAGATTTTGGAAGTCACAAAGCATTGCCTCAGCTTTCTCTCTTGTAGGACCAATATTTATGTAGTCTGTGAGAGTGTCTGTGGGCCTGGACTGAAGGAAACCAAACATGGACCTATTCCAAAGGCCACTCATGTCAATGGGAAAATTTCCATCCATGTTTGTGTATTTTAGGTCAGACTTTGTATGCTGAAACATGAAAAACTCCCCTTAGTGCTCCAACAGCAAAATTGGGAAGATGTCACAAAGCACTAATAAGTTTTCAGTTTTCTCATTGCCATTTTGAAAACTTTTACATGAATTAAAGCATTTTTAATGCATCAGATATTGCAGACACAAAACCTTCAACCTCATAAAACACCATTAAAAAATATAAATATTTTACACAGAAAATTTTTGCAGTCTTTCAACACACAGTTTTTAAGTAAAAAAATTTATCCTTTGTTAACTTGAATTCTGCCATGTTACTTGAATGGCAATTTTTACTTGGAGACACACAGAATAATATCCATGGAAATGTATTTGTTGGACTTCCCATTATTACAATAAAATGTTATTTAAAGCTCAGATTATTAAAGAAAATTAAAGAAGAAAATATAAGGCAAATCAAGCATACTCCAAACATGGCTGGATTAGACACAAACCAGTGAAATATGGCCATGTGCAGAAAGCACAGCCTGTAGAAACTGGGCATATTATGGAAAGAAAAAAAATCAGTCACCCATGCAAAATTACCCCTACTGGCCATCTGAGAGCTGACAATGAAGTCAACTGTAAAGGCAGCTGAGACCAGCAGACTTCACCCAATTAAAATATCTGGGGGAGAGAGAAAAAAATAATCAATGTATATATATGCATATACAGATAGTTGGCAAAAAGCCACTACTCCAAATTTAGTAATTGTTTATATCTTAGCTGCCCACTTCAGTAAAGCCATGATAAAGTTATTTTCTCTGTGTCTGTACACTTGTTTTGGTACACACACATAGATTAAACCAGGAAATGTGTCCTTCTGAACTGGGTAGCAAGTAAACATCTCTAATAAAAAAGGAGAAAATGCAGATTAAAAAAATCTTGTGAATAATTTTTATCTGAACTTCAAAAGCCAGGAGATACTTATGCTTGCTCCTAACATAGATGCATATAGCATATGCCACTCTCTCTCACTGGATGTAAGGTCGAGGGTTATGTTGAACAATGCTGTCACATTATTAAATTTACATGACAGACTTTTATGATATCACTGTTTTTCAGAGCAGGGGAACAGTGTTATATTGGTTTCTTCATATTTGTTTCATTAATATGCTAAAGAAGGTTGGGAAATTATGCTGCCATGTCACTCAGACTATCTATGCCAGAAAAGTAAAATTTCAGAGGGATCAGAGCATAATCAGAGCTCACTGACTTTCCCTGGCCCCGATTCAGTACACAGAGCTTGGTTACTTGCAACTGAGCTTCAGTGCTGTTCAACCAGAAACACCACTGGAAAATGCTGACAAAAGGCAACTGTGCTGCTCATTAGCATATTTATAGGATTACAAAACATTCCCAGCTCTAATTCTATTTCCTTTACTTGGTTTTATCAGCAGCCTCGAGTGGAGGAACAGGTACATCAGTTTGGGTCTCAGCAAGTGCCCAAGAAACGTGTGCTGGTTTTGTGTTCACACTCCACTTTCCTGCCCTCTGAAAGGTGCAGCTGTCCTTTAAGGCAACAGAAGTGTCTGGCATGTGATATGGAGATTACCAGTCAGCACTGAAGCTGCTCCTTCTATTGCTTTTGAAATCTGCTTGGGGAATTGAAGATTCCCAAGGGATGTAATATTTTGTCAGTGCTACTGGTAACGTACAGAACTCAGTGGAACACAAGGTACCTATACTAAGATGTCACAGCAATTATTACACTAAAGCTGGAAACAAATTCAAATTTTACAAGCTCCTTCACCTACAAAAAAAAAACAACCTAGGTTTTGAAGGTACAAGGTCTGCATTTAAAATTCTGAAAACTGATGCAGCATTTAGGTCTCCTTATTAGGGAAAAGTAGGCTGCAAGATCTCATTTAGAAACACATTGCACACAAAGTGAAGCTCATAAGACTGTGGCTTTGACTATTCTTAAAAAAAAAAATTGAGCTTCAAAGAAGAAACTGGAGGCACTGGAGGAGAGCCAAAAAAGTCATACTCAAGTATGGAATATATTAAAAAAAGCTGTATCTCAGATAGAACAAAAACAATAGTCCTCTGGGGTTTTTTTGTTTTGGTGGTTTTCTTAAGCATTAAGACTGCTTGGCACTGATAAACCCATGTAAACAGTTGGGATAAGGATGTTTCCCATCAAAATTTGACCAGCACTCTTCAGTATATTGTCTCTCATATATTCTTAATCCTGTTTAAAAAAATGAAAACTCCTTCAAAAATAGAAATGGAAATGACAATAAAAAGCATAGAATTAATTACATTTTAAGTGTGATAGCTGGAGGATGTAACAATAAACTATTTATGACATATCCAGGACATAATAATACATTCTCTCATTTTTACTCTTATTTAACATTGCAGCCTTTCACTTTGCTCCAATAATATTTACTTCAGAAGCAGCATTTAAAATTTTAAATCTGTAATTTTATCATTTTAAATCTGTAATTTTAGGATGAGATCGCTAGAAGTAGTTATTTAATAATAATTTTAATAATTATTATTTTAAGGGCCTACTTGTTTAGAGGATTTAACATGAAGTGTATCAACTTAAGTAGAACTCTGACACTCCAGTGTCCTTGTGGAGCTGTCACTACATTATTTAGGAGCACCACTACTAACAGAAGCTATGAGTCATCCAGGCTGTGATTCCACAGTGTATTTCTCTTGTTGGCAAAGCTGACTTAGGCAGTTCCTGCCATCACCTCTCTATCTTAGCAGCTCATTTGTTCAATTCACCTTGCCCTGAGCCCTTCATTTTAATCCTTTGTTTGTGCCAATGCACAGGTTTGCCACTCTCCAAGGTGAAGCAGACTGGAGAAATTATCTGTTTTCAATAGCTGAACAGACCCTCCTCACACATTTTGGCAGAGAGATTCCTAACTCAGAGCAGAGCCCTGATCAGAATAATCAACACCCTACCAAACAGACAAGGTGGTATTAGGGTGCCTACAAGCAGGTTGGGGTGAAGAACAGGAGAGAGCAGGGAACCTTTTGTTCAGCTTTACCTCCAAGAGAAACGTTTGTAAAACTGAGATCTTGGAGATTTTATCTTTGGCACAAACATCCACCCTCACAAAGTATCCAAACTGCCTTACTGGCCAAGGGCTCTTCTGTGGGGTTAAGAAAGGGGTGCAACAACCAGGCTGCAGTCTGTGCTCACTTTACACAGCACTAAACCACAGCCTACAATGGGCATCTTGTTGGCAAGAGCTGTGTTTGACAGAATGAAGCAGATGTGTCCCACCCGGGGCAGGTTTGAACAGCAGTGGCTGAAGGCATCAGAGGTGAGGTTAAATGGGCCATTCTCCAAAGGGGTCTTGTACTGCAGATATGTCCTACACAACTCTGACCACCTCTCAGGGAGTCAAAGTTAACCCTTTTGACACAATTGCCAGCTTATCCACAGAGACATGTGATAAGGAGCTTTCCTCTTGCTCCCTTGGTGTCTCAAGGTTCCCAGTGTCACATGTTAAGAATTCAAAAAAGCTCAGTTTCCACTTATATTGTGTCACAAAGTAAATGTATCTACAGAGATATTAATCTCTATGTTTTCACCAGTTACCAATCCAGATTCCAGTTAAATTTTCAAATTGAAAATTTTCTTTAAAATCTGACCTCTGTTAGTTTCTTATTCCCTCACTGTGGACTAATCCTTTGCTCCTCTCACACAGCAGCTATATTTTAAAGTAAATGCATTCTCAAGGACAGTCGCATTTCTTTCAAAGCTATTGTGCTGCTTGGTTCTACAAAAATAACAAGGAATATATGATTGAGCCTGCCAAAAACAAGTGCTCATTTCTCAAAGTCATAAATGTCTGCAGAAATGCATCCTGATGCCAAGGATTGTTACAGGTATTTCAAAAGCAGCTGCTTACAGTTAGAGAAGAATTTCTTGACCATACAAAGATTTCCATAGGAGGAAGCAGCACTGAAAACATTGCTTTACTCCTTACTACAAAGATGTTCCTAATACTACCAGACTATTCAAATGTCCTGCATTCTACAATTAAAATGTTTAGGAATTAAAAATTAATTTATCTGTGAACAATTCTGGTACAAAATACCTGGTAAGTAATACACTAGCCAGTTAGAAACTATCACATAGTTCTTTGTTGCACACAATAAAGGGCATTTTTGAGGGCACAGCTGCAACACATTGAGGCTCTATTACTTTTTCGGGATAGCAGGGGCAAAAGAATAAAAGGAGAAAAGATTATTCTGAGTACTGCAATAACTTACTGGTCCTTCAGCCAGTCCTTAACAAAAGGAATGGAAAACAATTCTGTGAATGACTCATCTTTCCTCTTTGGATTCTTGCTAAAGAAAAAGGAAAACAGCTCATATTAATTTAAATTTCAGCTATTCAATTTGCAAATTAGTGCCTTGGAATCACTGAACATACTTAGTAGCAAAAAACATGATTAACTTACTTGTATAACCACTCAGTTAGGAAATCAGAGGGAATAAATTTGGTTCTTTTTCCCTAAAGACAGAAGATAGTTTCAAATTATTTATTATCTTTGGATTGGTCATATATTCAAGCTAAATTGACTTCTTTTATTAAATAAAATATACAGTACATTACTCTGTCTACTCTTTATTGCCTCTGCCAACAGTCAGTGGCTCAGCCAAAATTTTAGAAATTTTGTGGAATGATTTCAAGACAAACTATGAGTGAGAAAATTCTACATATATTATCTTGATATTTGCTGCAGTATATCTAGAACAAAGATCTCTGAATGGTGCTCTAAGTGGCAATGTCATTGTGAAGAAATTAACAGAACTCATTCATACATGAAAGTATGTTGTAAATTCCTTGTCATTTTGTTTAAAGTTCTATTGTCACACTCAAAATACTTCATTTCTTCCAAAACACAGAGGGAACACTGATTGGATATTGTTTCCTCCTGCATGGAACCAACTTGAAGACGTTGTGAATACACACAGGCAGAGTATTGTAAGATTGCTCTGAGCAAATCATCTGCTGGGTGGTCCAGAAATGAAGGCAAAACCAAAGGAAGGCTTTTGTCTCTCTACAGCCACAGAAACCATGGACATTACAGAGAATCAGGTAAAAAGTCCAAAACCTGGAGCTTCTCAGCAAAACGTTTGTGCCCTTGGCTCCCAGTTCTCAGTCTTAACCAACAAAGAGAATTTTGCAGAATGTCTTGCAGCAGGTTATCCTTAGGGACTCCTGCAGCCAGTACCCCAGCCAGCCATTCAGAGCCTGAATTTTGATAAAGCCAGAATGGATTAGGAAATCCTTTTTTTTTTTTAAGGATTTCCTCTCCACATGCCATCTCGACAGATTGAATGTATAAATGAGTGCAGGTGCTCATTCTGCTTATCACAAACCACAGCAACCATAATGTAGAGAACAGAACGTGGAGTTCTGTTTGGAATAACAGAAGAGCTTGATCAGTATCTTCAGAACCCCTCTGACGTGAGATGTGTTCTGGATGCACACATCCTTTTTTAGTGAACCCTAGAGACATTGAGCTCCAGCAGCCCTGGGGCACCAAGTGCTTCATCACAACAGCAGCAGTTAAAGCAAGCTGAGCTCCCATCCCAACAAAGCCCTGTCAAACAGGAGATTCAGCTGAAATAGTTGCTTCTTAAGAAAAGAATTCACTGGTCAAATGCTTTTGTGAAACTGCTTAATGTCACAAAAGAGGCTGAAGTCTTGATTAAAATGTAAGAAGTTAAGATACTACTACCACTTGATAAGGAAAATACAATAAATATGTAATTGAAAATGTAATACGTGAAAAATGACTTTATCCGATGCATTATCCTCAGATGTGAACAGAGAGGCAGGAAAAAATGTTCTACATAGTATAACTCCTTCAGTTCATGGTATATGTCATAATTTGGGGGTCAGCCACAGGTGAAGTGGAAGAAGAACACTGTGTGAGGTGCTGACTGCCCAGGGAAGAACACAGGGCAGTGACCTAGCTGGGGGATGACAAGTGTGAAGTGCTGGACTGCAGGGCAGTCCTACAGGATACCCAGGAAAGCTTTTAATTTTCTAAGAGAATCTTTCCCTTGGTAGAAATACAGTCTGACTCCAACATGGGGAAAAAAAAAAAAAAGAAAGAAAAAAAAAAAAAAAAAAGGGGGAAATTTAAAAAAAAAAAAAAAAAAAAAGAAAAAAAAAAAAAAAGAGGGAGCTATTGAAAAAAAGAAAGCAGAAGAACAGAAGATGAGATAATCATAAAATAGTTATTAATCCTGAGCCATACATGCCTTTATGATCTGTTTTGTCACAACCAAAGCTTTGTAGTTCAGGTAGGGCTCCATTAAGTGCTTGGCTGGGAAGAAACACAGCTCCTCATGCAATTTTTACACTTATTCTAATACCAAATGCTATTCCAAGAAGCCAAACACCTGAACTTTAAGGGACCAATACCCTCACTGCAGAGCTTTCTATAAGTCACTTCAAATGTTAAATGGACAAATCTTGACTTGCACAGAATGTGTAAGCAAACAGCAGAGTCTGATTGTCACTGTACAGCTATTCCAAACCACAGGATGAAAATGGGTCCCATTACTTAGAGAATTGTTTCAGAGAATAAATTCTACACTTCAACAACAAAATTCGATTTAATCTAGCAGTTGTAATTTAATCTGTTTTAAGTAAATTGCTTTTCCTTTGCAATGGGAAAAAACGATCAGGACAGGATTCTCAAAACAGCCATCACCAAAGGAATCAAATTCATCTTGTTTTATCCTTGTTAGAGGCACTGAACTTAGCAGAGAGGAATTCAATCAAGCTGAATTCCTCTGAATATTTTTTATTTTATTTTCTTTGCCAGGAAACAGTTTATTTTGCTAGTGAATTAAATCATTAGTTGCACAGCAGTCAACATTTATAAAGGGAAAAAATTACATAAATTGACCTGCCTTTGACACATTCCTCCTATGCTGCATGAATCCGGATAAAAAACAGGAAATATCTGTACAATGTGCATTGTTAACCTGCAGATGTGTTTATAAATTGTTTATACTCAGAATTCATTTTCCATTTTTCAGTTTAAATATGATGTGCTTGGTAATAATAATGAAAATATACTGGTGATCAGAAGACGGCAAAGTCAGTAGGAAACCTTCTTCCATTCTCTTTCCCTGATCTATTGTAATTTTAAATATAATATATTCCATTACAGAGCCTTATACAGCTTCCTCCTTCTGTGATAGCTAACTAGAAAGGTCTGAGTTATTCTAATAAAAACATTTATACATTGTTCAGTTTAATGCTGAAAAATGAATGCATTAGTCAGTTCTCATGAAAGAAAATATTTAAGAATACAGTCTTTCCCCTGTAGGGATTTGACAGCAGATGGGATAAAACACAGGAGAACTTATGGCAGGAAAAAAAATCAGTGAGGGAATACACTGGGCAACCTAATAGGTTTCTTTCATCTCTAATTTAAAAATGAAGCTTCTGCAGACTGTTCTCATATTTATGTCAATTTGAAGTCTGCACATATATCTAGAAGCTCGTGGCTTTTCTAGGCTTTAGCTTTTCAGATTTTTTGTATTCATCACATAGTGCAAGAGAGACTATTTTAAATTAAATGTATAAATTGTTATGTTTCTTTATCACCGTTAAAAAATATCTTTCCTACACAAATCCCTGCTTCCAGCATAACCATTTCCCTTTCCTGACTTTCCCATGTGATTGTACAATTCTTCCTCTCTAGACATGGATACACCTTCTGTGGTCTCTTCCTTGAATTCCTCTATTGACCCCAGGATCTGATCTTCCTTAACACAATTTCAATTGCTCAAAAGTTCTCCTATTTAACTTTTCCGTCTCTTCTCATGCATCTTAATTTCCTTTCAAAACATGAAAACCTTTAGTCCCTCTCATCAAAATCCCACTCCTCATTCTCTCTCACCATTCCCTCTCTCCTCTCCCAGGCTATTTCAACATTGATTGTAGTCAATGTTGACAATGTTTGAGTATTCCTCCCTCCCTTCCAGTGCTTCTTCCATTTATCTTCCACTGGTTTATTCTATACAACTGCCCTTTACAGGCTTTAATGACTCATGTCTAGCCAGAATTCAAACCCAGAATTCTTTTCTCATCCTTCATGATTTCAGTTAGTTCAATCACAATTAATCTTCTTCGTGTCCTGTTGTCTCATGAATTCCATGAATCTCTTGAATCTTTGTTGTCCTCTTATTCCAATGTTCCTTATTCCATAGGAGTTCTTGTTTATCACAAGATCCTTTCTCCCTGTTCCTACTTTGGGTTTGTAAGGACTCTGCTTTTGATCCTAAAATTCAATTCAAGTTATTTCATTAGCCATTTTAACACAAATTATAGCAAGCTGAAGTTCTTTCTCTCCAAATCCAGAGGGAACAACACATTTCTTACCAAACTAAAGGATAACTAAAAATCACATATATATGCCAGATAACGAAACAGAATATGCAAGTACAAGCACCTGGACAGCAATGGAAAAGAACACAAATATTCAATTATATGGCAAGCATAAAGAGCTATTGTTTTCCTAGTTATTGTTCAAAAGGAGGAAGAAATGAGGTCACAGTGGAAAACTATCACCTGACACCAGCTTGCTTTCCTAAGCTTGGCTCCCCAGTAGCAGGGCACTTCTTCACATAAGTGTGTTTTCTATAAGCTGAACTCATTTTTATCAAGTTTCTATGCATTAGAAAATAATTGCTTTTAGTAGTTTTCGACAAAGCAGCACACAGACCCATACAAAATCCATTTTCAGCATACACACTTTCTAATATATATACCACTGAAGATCTCCAAAATTTCTCAGATTAAAAATAGACAAAGTAACCTTAGATTTGTTCTGAGTTTGAAATTGTAATATTCTAAGAATCTTAGTATTTTTAAAATATCTTTGTATTAAAGTTTTGTTGCCTTCAGAAATAGCTAACATCTATCAAAGCCTGTATTTTAAACCACTTGTAGGATATGCCTTTCTCCTAAAGGATGCTTAAAAAAAAAAAAAAAAACCAAAAAGAATCAATATAGACTTTATTAAAAGTGTGATGAATAATATATATGTTCAATCTGTTCTTGGCTAGGTAATTTAAATGTGATGGCAGGAATGACAGACAGATGTCATGTAAATGAACCACTTTCCTATTTCACCTATATTCATCACAGCTTATAAATACATACACACATCTGTAAATCCATCAGTTTATAGACACACACAAATTTTGTGAAGACTGAGAAAAATTTGAAATAACTGGTATTAAATGAACAGGTTTGGATCTGTAATTCAAATTGCCATGGTTTGAGGAAATAGCAGAAATGATGGGAATCCCCCCAGCTCCCAGTACGTAAGCTATTGCTGGGGCTCTGCTAGGCTGCAGTGATGCAATGAGGAATGTATTTATGCTTTATTTTGCACCAGTTCTAGTGGGATTTTAAGCATTCCCTACAGACAATGATGAATGTCTCTCTAGACATACACTGAAAAGAAATTTATAAAAACACATGTAACACACAATTATTTTTAAATCTGCATTTTTATAAGCTCCTTCATGCCGGATACCCTGTCTTCCGGTTAAATGGAATTTACAGAGAAAAACAAGCTAAAATAGAAAATTTATCTCTATTACAATGCCAGACCAGCAAAAATAATTAAGTCACAAAGTAAAATTCAAGTTCTGTACATCACCCTGAAATGAGTGAAATGTATTAATCTGAAAGGAAGCCTGTTTCTCCAAAACACAACACTATTTAGGCTAGATACAAGGCTAGATATTTAAGGAGGATTTGTAGAGAGCTAGAGATTGTCATAATGATCAAGTTCATGTAGAATGTAATCTGTTCTGAATTACTGGAGAAAATAACATTTAAAGCCAGATCCAAAAAAACCCATAATATGTTATACCATATTACTGTGGTTGGTTTTCTTGCAAAAGACCAAATTAAAAAAAATACTGCCTGTGAAATAAAAAGGCTGTAACTTCCTGCCAGTGATTTGAAATGAAAACTACAAACTGACCTCAAAACACTTCTCCTTCTCTGCTTCATGCAGAAGTGCAGCCAGACCAGGTAGGAGCACTGGGAATATGTAAAACTCCAAGTATTCTCGAGGAGAACCTGAGCAAAACAGGACAGCCTTCACTTACAGCTAAGCCCTTGGATTTCACAAAAACACAATCATTAGAGATCATAAAGTCAGTACCAGTCATTTTGTCAATACCATCACAGCTTGGACAAAGCAGATTCATTCCCTTCAGATACAGCCTCTGGTCTGCCTCCACTTCTCCTCAGTCTACACAACACAAAGTTGAGGAAATTTCAAACTGAAGGTGCACCAACACTGCAAACTCAGTGTTCCTCAGGGATGTCAGATTTAGTTTTAAGTCAACAAACTCAGACACCAGAAGCATTTTAGTCACAGAAGTGAAAAGCTCTGTGAATTAATTTACCCTGACAGGAAGAAATTAGCCTGTGCTGAACTTAGTGCTGTTGCAGTTAGACTACTTTGGTATCACATGCCCTTTACAATCTGCACTATCAGAGTTAGTCATAAAACTGAATTTCTAGACAGAGGAAAAACCAAAGGTTATATTTTTGTGGTGCTGTAATTTCTTTGTCATAACTGCTTCATACTTGCCAGATCCTCCAGAGATTTTAACATGACTCCATATATCCAACTTTTCCCCTCTCAGGGGCTGTCTGGGTTGGCACCTCTCCCCACTCAGGGAGTACTCAGGTTTTGGTGTGATCAGTGCAGATTAAGTCATAGGAGTGTTCTCTTCTGGCAACACAGCAGAAACACTGAATTTATTCTCAGCTTTATACCTTTAATTGGTTCATATAACTGCCAGAAAATGCTCATAATTGGGAGGACACTCTTTTTATAAAAGCCAAGGGTAACACTGCTTCTGACTTGCACCAGGAATTCCAAATGAGCAAGAATTAATGGAAGAGAAGACAAAATGAAGGGCTAAAGTGCATAATAAAAACACATTGCTGCTTGGTAAATTTATTATAAAGTATAGGAATTGCTTAAAGTGGAAGAACAAAACTTCAGAGCTGCCCCCATTCTCATCTGCAATCAGATGGGTAAAGACAGTATTTTGACAGCAGTTTTCAAATTCAATTGTCTACTTAGTCTATTGATCCTAGTTTTGCATTATTAAATCAGAGGAAGAAATGCCTGCCATTTCTGATTTACATGGCCAAAAAAAAAGTCACTTATTCAGAAGAGCACAGAACTACCTCAGCTAGTCAATGCTATTGGTTTGTAATGCACAATTTGATATTTCTTCCATTGACCAAGTGGCCAAGCTGGCACCCTGTTTTCAGACCAGAGGCCTAACCATGCAAATCCCACCCAAGCAAAGGTGTTGTTGCTGTTAACAGTCTGAATTAAATAAATTACAAACCCTTGCCGTATGCAAGAAAAATAATCACAGCAGGGTTCAAGATAATATACTCCTACTTACATTTTTTTGGATCAGGGGGTTCTCCAGAGGGGACTTCCCCAAGTATAGGAAGCACATATTGGGCTGCAGGGGCAGAAAAATGTTCTTCTATAGGAATTTCTCCTTCCAAAGGCACCTGCCCAAAAGAAATGTATCCTGTCTATATACTCCAATAGACTAGACAAAAATATTCAAACCAATTCAACAGAAAAAAGAAATTATAAGGTCAGTTTAAAATTATGGAATTATAATTTCTAATTCAAACATTGTATTATTTATGTATTTTCTGAATATTTGAAAATATATAATTATACTGTAAAAACTTCTGCAGTTTCCAGCACAGTAAAATCATCCAAACCTAACAGAAGGTATATGATGCCTTTTAAGAGAATATGGTGAGATATCACAATTTAAAAAATATTTTATCCATTGTAAGAAATAGTAATTATTTGGAAATTAATACTGGTAGCATTTTCTGAATAAGTATTTTCTACTCAGAAGCTTAAATATCTCTTTCATATTGTTCAGAAGTCCTGATATTCACCTTTCAAAGAACAGAAACTTTTCTTGTTAGCATTACCCAAGTTGCTTTAAATACAAGCAATTATTTGGAATATTACATTTGTTAGTTCAAAGAAGTTGTTTGAAAAATAATAGTTTGTTTTCATTTTATGAATGACTCTACCCTGTGGGTATCTAATTTTCACATTCAGTTGTTTAAAACATGTTAAATCCATCTCTATGCAGATTTTTGAACTGTACTCACTGATCCTTACAATTGAGGCTGAAAATTGAGGCTTTTCTGCTTCACACTCTAAAAGTAAAAAAAAAAAAAAGTAAATAGTAAATAAGTAAATAAGTAAATAAGTAAATAAGTAAAAAAAAAAACAGCATTTACCAGGAGACCCTAAAAATGCTTATTTTCCTCCTAAACCAACATTATTTTTACAGGTATTTATTTAGGTTTGAATAAACAAGAGTTAGCATGCAATAATATTTGTTTAACATGAAATCTAACCTTTTAAATTAAGCAAGAACTTCAGAGGCTCTTGTCATGTCCTCTCTTGAGCTTTAAGTGAAGTGCAAGGTTCTCACTGACAGAAGAACCCTTTATTGGGAAAAAGGTTTTTAACCAAAATAATAATTCAAAATATTTCAACATAAGTGAAATGCACATGCTTGCACTGAATTAACCATTGTTTTTGCTAGTAGACAAGACTGCTTTTCGTAGTGGATTCCTCTATAAGCAATTAAATCCCACAGACATTGCTAAGTGTTACTGTCTTCACTTAAAAAAAAAATAAAAAGCAAACAAATAAACCTACACAAACAAACAAAAAAACCGACTAACTAAAAGCTGTACATGACCCTCAGGGATTACTGAGCGACTCAGGCCAAGAAAAATAAAGGACCAAGACAATGAACTTGATATGAGAAAACCTACAGATTCCACAATAGAGCGACACTGAGCCAAAGCAGCAGGTTCAGTTTCACCATCAGTGAGGCTTAATGGCATCACCAAACCCGTGTGTGCTGCAGGCGCCTGACTTGGAACAATCAACCTTAGTGCTAGGTTGAAAATGGCCATTTCAATGCAAAATGCTACTTGAGGCGTTCTGCAGTACGGAATGAAGAGAACCGCAGTGCTGCTCTCCCAGTGTTCTCAGACTTCGGGAGAACTCCAGGGGCTTTGCTATTAGACCGGTGCTCTGAGAACAGATGTTTTGTCCTAATTTAACTTTTGTAGCAGCAAGGACACAGTCGCCTCTCGGCTCTCCCAAGGTGACTCGGTTACAGGATGACCCACAAGGGGCAGGTCACAGCCAGGCAGCGGGCTGGGAGCAGCACAAACACACACAAAGGCCGTGTCTGTCGGGAGGTCAGGACAACAAAAGCATCACAAGGCCCATGAGAGGAGCGCTCGTGGCCCCGGTGTGGGGCAGGGCGGCTCTGGGCCCTCTGTGGGGCGGGCACAGCCCCGCGC
>VXAX01002143.1:6104-79645 GCA_013399835.1 Leptocoma aspasia | reverse complement strand
CGCGGGGCTCTCCCGGGGGGTGACAGGGTGCCCTGCTGACACCTTGTGCGCTGGTTATTGCAAACCGAGCAGCGATGGTGGAGCTTCTCAGCAAGCGGGTGCCAAAGGCTTCTCTGTTGTAGCCAGTTCATTGGTATAAGTGTCCTGAGAAAAGAAACTGAGAGCAAAGATAAGAAATCACCGATAGGAGCAAATTTAAGGTAATAATTCAGGTGCCTTGTAATGGTGAGTGGGCAGTAAAGTGGTGTGAAGTGAAAAGTCACAAGTATGGGGAAACCCACGCTAATTGTGTTTATGTACACACACGGATATGTTTTGCCGTTTAGGAAAGATTTTTGGAGGGTGGGTATTATGAAAACATTATGCACTGCTGCTGTGAAACAGACAAGTAGAATCTTGCAAACTAACTAGGACAAGGTGCAGGAAACAACATGATAAAAAGAATAAGCCCTATAAACAGTATTTTCTTTCTGTGTCTGTATATTCTGTTCCCCATCGTGGGAAGCAGACTGAGATTGGAAAGAGTGTCAGGGACAATGGGAGATAAGGAATGGTTTCAGAATAAAGACCAAGAAGATTAGGACTTGCATAATCTTTTTGAAGCAGTTCACTAACATCTTCATTTCTGTTTCTAGAATGATAATAAAGAAAAAGAGAAAAGAAATTCATGAGGAGCCTGTACAGAAAAAGAAAAAGGTGAAGACTATCATTAAAGTTGAGGAAGATGTTCAAACTGTCATTAAAACTGAGGACAATGGACATCTCAAGAAAACAAAGGCAAGGAAAAAGGAAAATTTAAAAGATGAATGTTTACACAAATTACAACCAAAGAATAATAAGAAAAAGAAGAAGAAGAAAGTTGGCTCTGAATTACTCAGAGAAGCTCATTTAGAAAGCTTTGTGAATAGAAAAGGTCATCAGGATTTACAACTTCAAGAAGAATCAGAGGAACAAATTAAAATAGTCAAAAAGAAGAAAAAAAAGGTCCAGTGTCATTTCTCCTTGGAGAATAATGAGAGTAGTGACGTGGAGCTTTCAAATCATCACACAGATGGTACTAAGAAAAATGAATTATCTTTTAAAAAAAAGAGAAAGAATCGTGCTTTGGATTTGGAATTCGATGGTGAGGTACCAAAGAAAAAAAAGAAGAAAGGCAGTTTTTCATTAGAGGACATCCAGGACAGTGAACAAAAGCAATCTGCAAAAGTTTGTAAGAACACGCACAAATACATTTCACAAGAAGCAGTTTTTATGGGTGAAGACTATGGCACAGGTAATGCCCAGAATGGTGGGGAGAGTTGTGTGAGAAGAAAGAAGAAAAAGAAGAAGAAAGATAAGTCTGACTGCTTTTTACCACTGGTAGATAATCAGGACAACATACATCAAATTCCTGGTAACCTCACTGCATTAAGTGACTTCAGAAAAAGGAAGAAACATAATTCCTGGGAATTTACATTGACAAGCAGAGAGGAAGAGGACAAAATTAAGAACTTTGGGCGTATCAAAGAGAGTAAGAAGAAGAAAGGAAAAGCTGTTTCTTCCTCAACCTATGAAGAAAATAAGCAAGACTGCAGTCACAGCATTCCTGATAAGCATCTCCCAGCACAGCAAGAAGTTGAGCTTGAGGAAGAAGAGCTGTCTGGAAAGAAACAGAGGAAGAATTTCAAGGATAATAATGAAGTCAGCAAGAAGAAAAAGAAGAAGATTAAGAAAAAGGAGAAGGAAACAACATACTCAGAAGTTTCTTTAAACAATGACAGTGCTTCTAAAAGCCGAAAAATACTACTAGAAAGCAATAAGAAGAACAAAGAGAGTAAAATGGAGCGAGCTCAGTGTGTTAGAGGGGACACTGTAGATGGGGCATTATGCAATAGTAATCCTGTGCTGTGTGACAGAAAAAGGAAAAAAGCACCACCACAGGACTTAGCTGAAGAGCCAGGTTCAAAAGCAGATACAGGAAAGATCAAGAGAGAATCACCACGGGATGAGTCACTGGTAAGTTGTAGAGAGGAGCTGAAAGCCTTTGGGGCAGTTCCTGCTTTGCAGGCTGCTCTGCCTGTTCCTGACGTTGAGGTCAACCAGGGCCCCCACTGGGTGTTGGGAAGCAGGATCAGCTGATGTGTTTCAGCACGTCAGAGAATGTTCTGAGCTGGAAGGGACCCACAAGGATGATCCAGTCCAGCTCTAAAGTGAAGGGCCCGTGCAGGGATCACACCCAGAGCGTGGGCACCGGGCTCAGCTGAGCTGATCCTGTGGCAGTGGGAGCACTGCTGCCTGCTGCTGTCATCACACAGTGTTTCTGCTGTGAAAATGTAAATATTACAGCTAGCAGCAAGGATTGGCCCAAAAATCAAGTGGGTTTGTACAGCCATGAATGTTCAGTTGCTCTTAGCAAAGTGGCAACATTCTTTGTAAAACAGGAATTTAACACCGTGTCATTTACCTTGGGCAGGTGGTAACCCTGGCAGCACGAGTTCATCTAACTGTTTGTTAGACTTTCCTCAAGCTTTGCTGCTGTCAGTGCTGGAGTTAGATAATGTTAGAAACAAAGGGGGAAGTTAGCCAAAAACTGTTGACTAATTCCAGCAGAACTTCAGAGAAAATCCTAGGAATTCTAAGTGGGCCAAGAACATTGAAATACAAATTCTGATAGAAAAATACTAAAGAGCTAAACACACAGTTTTAATTAAAACAATAAATCTATGCAAGAAAATAAATAGATGTAAGAACTGTGTAAATGGTAGCTGAGGGTAACTGGGATTGTATCCTGACTGACTGGCAAAGGAAATCCCATCCCAGAGTCTTGGCAGTACTTGGCCATTTCTGAGGTAAAATGAACATGGGGAGGAACTGGTGACATATTTGAAATGCAGACAATTTATCTGATCAAAGTCACCTTTTAAACCTAGGGGTGCCTAAAGTTAGTACCTAGATGCCCAACTTCTGTTGTTATCATTGGGAAATAAAGCTGTGAGATGCTCAGAAAATCAGTAGGTATCTATCTGTATTTTTAGCTGTTTAAACTTAACTTTGAAAGTGGCACATTGCAAGTCACTAGGAGGTTGTTTTTATTTCTGTAGGTAATGGGAAGCTGCACTCCAGTTGCTTTCTATCAAGAATTTTGAATGCTTGGCTTAATTTAAATGTCAAGCCCTAGTTAAGAAGGTATCACTGAAGATTTTTGTAAGCTAAGGGTAGAGCAGACCATAATGTGAGCTGCTTCTCAAGCTCACTTCATGGTGTGCTTTGCTTTCTCATGCACTCAGATGCAGTTTCCTCAAGTTCTGTGGAAACCTGGCAGCTGCCTGGTGCCTAGTGCTAATAATTAAATATAGATTCATGTGGAGACCCAGATACAGGCTTTTTTCACAGGGGTTTGTGAGGGGAGTGTGTATGCTTATCAGTCATGAGGTGAGCAGATGTTTGGAGCTTTCAAGATGGATTTCTCCTTTTGACCTTTCAAAAGGACAGGGTGGTTTTATTGCTGGATATATTTTCTAATTAAATTGACATTGCCTTTTTGAGATTGTTGGACATTATTTGGATTTTGCAGCTGCTTACATTGTGTAGAGGCAAGATAAGCCCTACAATCACATGTAAACTTTCATGACCAGTTAATATGGAAACCACAGCAAATACCTTGCAAACTGTTGAGAAGAAGGGAGTAGGGTGATGCATGTTTTGTTCCTCTTTCCCATAGGCAACTCCTTTAATAATAAAAAACTACTCAAAATCTGAAGATAGAGAAGTCTGGGTTAATCAGTTCTAGCAAATTCTAGTTCCTGCCAGGCCAAAAGACGCTGCACTAATAAATGGCTGCTAATGTGGTCTTGCATTTAACTGTGCCACAGTCCTCAAACATTTTAATCTACAGCATGTCACACGCTCTCCATGCCTTGAAAAATCCTCTGTTGTGCTTGCCCTGCAAGAAAAAGAGCAAATTTTAAAGACAATGTGGAGTAATGCCCACTTAATATCAGTGATTGGTGTTTTTCTCATTGGATGCCATTGCAGTCAGCTCGGGCAGAGTGAGGAGGAGTGAGGACTCAGCTTACTGCTGTGATGTTTGCCAGCAGACAGCAGAACCCTACCACATGTGAATGTGCTCCTTTTCCATGAAGCTGGAGGAAGCTTGGCACACCTCCATGGGGTAGTTTTTTCCACTCAGTAGCCCTCAGCAGGTCAGCACTGTGCTGGGAGTTAGCAGGGATGGGGGTGCTCCCTCCTTCCGGCTAAAAAGAAAAAAATATGCTGCAGTTGTTTGCAGAATCCTGTCAGGACAGTTTACCTGCTTGTTTTAAGAGATCTGAAAAGACATTACCAGGCCATCTAGAAGTAAATTGGGGGTTGGTTTTGGTTTCTTCTTTTCATCCAAGAGCATGAGCTCTCCTTCCAGCAGTGTTCTCACATTTTTAATAGTGCATGTACTTGTGTGTGTGTGAAAGCAGTGCATAGAAGGTAGCTTTGGAAAATGAGGTAAATCATTGATGGCTTTTAATATAACTAAAGCCCCCAAAAAGTAACAGCAGGTTCTGCTGACAGAAGTATGTTACAAATCTTTTCCTTGTCATTTCCTTGGCTGTTTCATGCTTGGTTTATTCTGTTAGCTGCATCAATAGATCTTCCCTTTGGCCACTTCTTCCAGGCTGGTCTAAAGCTTATGGCTCTCATTTACCACTGTCCTGGACTTATTACTTACCCTGTTATACTGGATGCCCAAAAAGCTTCTCCTAATTACAAATGTGGAAGAGAAAGGCTGGGGGCAGTGGTTTAGGCATGCCAGTCACTGGGAGCAAAAGCTGCAGAAGGGCTGCACTTTGTGGAAGTGTGATCAGGATCTGGTTGTGTGTGGACTCTGCCCAGATTTACCTCCTGCCATCCAGCCCATCCATTCCCTCTGGAGCTGCTGTGTCTCTCCCATCAGCTCCCTGTTCCTTGCTCTCAAATGTGGAATAAGGTGCTGTTGGCTGCCATTGTAGGAGACAGTTCATGCATGAGTCCTGCCTGTCCCTGTGCTCCTGCCAGGCTGGGAGCTCCCTGGGGACCATCATCCACAAGGGAACACAGTGCAGCTGCCTCTTGATTGGTTTTTGTTTGTTTATTTGTTTCATAGAGACCTTTATTGATTTTACCTCAAATTTCTAAATTTTTTTTTAACTTTAACTCTCTCTGTGCCTTTTACAAAACAGTTTATTTGAAATTACTCTGCCTGCAAACATTACTGTGTATGCTAGTGTTGTTGGCAGGTCCCTATTAATGTGTAAATCTAACAATCATTTATCTTGATTAAAAGAAAAAAGTCTCTGTGAGCTTTTTCCATAGGAATACACAGATTTAATTGGCATTTTCATCTTAGATCTGACTATTTCTTCTTGCCCCAGAATAGTACTACTGATGGCTTAGTGATTTAACTACTTTTGTGGTAAGAGCTGTGTAAATTCTAATTAACCAGAATGGATAAAAACAATCATACAAGCTTTCCCCTGTTTTACAGGAACATCTAGATGGTGTAATTATTGTGCAGGAAAAGAAAGGAAACTGTGATGAAATTAACATAGACAAGGTATGCTTTGTCCTAACTGGGTAAGATCTAAAGCAAGTCAGCATTTAACATATGCATAGGAATGGATACAAAAAACCCTGCTTTGTTGCTTATCTATGCCTAGATTTCCCTAAATAAAGCTTTGCTTAAAATGTGCTTTATGCATGGGTTAAGTCCAAAATGTCCAGCTCCAGTCAGTGTCAGAACTAAGTAACTTATTAAGTTAAAGACACATTTCTTTGCCTCTCATCAATGCTGGTAGTTTCAGCGTAGCTGTTGCCTGCAGTTAGAAAATTAGACTTACCTGATACAGCAAAACACTCATTTAACATACACTAAAAAATTACAGTGTTGAGTGTGTGAAAGGATCCCATGCAACTTTTAATTATCCTTGCAAAATTCTGAAGATAACTAATTATTTTTCTCTTGTTATTTCATTGTGAATTAATTGTCATTGAACACAGACTCTTATGCTGCATGTGTAATTTTTCTGCACACTAGGTGAGGCGGCAGGCCCTGCAAGAAGAAATCGACAGGGAATCTGGCAAAACCAAGGCCTTCAGTTCCAAAGTGGGACAGGTAATGTATGAGTTTAGACCTCAGCCTGGTGGAAATAGTGTGTCCCAGGGCAAGTTCCTGTAAAAAACACTGTGCTCTTTTTTGTATGTGGCTCAGGTACAACAGTGTTCCTTCTGACTGCAGATTTCAGGTCATGCTATAGAACAAGTTGGTGCAGTGCCAAGAGTCTGAGAGCTGAGCAGTGAACTCCTTGGCATTGTACAGTGCTCTAATTCCCATCATCAGTCCTCAAAAGCAACATTTGCTCTGGTTCCTCTGGAGAATGAGCCATCAAAAATTGCTGCAGAAGCATTTTCTGCTTACTGTGAAATACAAGTAATTTTTGGGCTATGGATACAGCAGTCACTGAAGCACATCTGATTTCTTACCTGCAAGACTTTTCACAAATTCAGCAACAGAGACATGTGGAAAGGTAAAGGGGGTGGCAGCTGTTAACACACGTGTGTGATATTTAGAGTCAGTCCTCTCATGGCTTCTGCATCTCTCCTCCACCTCTTTGGAATGCTTTTGCATCCTACTCAGCCTGGCTCCTGACAGATTCACAGTAAGGTAGTGGAAACTTGCAGTAGTGTTTAGCCAGGGGTAAGAAGATCGAGGTGGACAGAAAGCTTTGCTAGTAATTCAGGGTTCTGTTGTTTTGCAGGACTGCCAGAATGCCTAGAAAGCTGGAATATGCCTCAAACAAATGCCAGAAACAACTTCTGTAGATCTAACATAGTGGGAGGGAGTCTGTGTAGCTCTGGAACTACAGCTGTCTAAGAGTCCCTGAAGTCATTGAGAAAAATGATATCCTTGGCAGAATATCTCAGTTCTTTGGCACTGATCTGTCTCTGTTTAGTAGCATGCAGAAGAATAGAAGCTGTGAAAAACTAATTAATCAGCTCCACAAAGTGAGCTGGAAATGCTTCAGCAAAAGCTGTGTGTAGTGCCTGCCAGCAGCTCACTTAAAAACAGAGTTTTGACAAGCCATAATTATATTTGCATCTGTGCAGATGTCTCCCATTGCGAAGGGAGGACTTACATTTATTTATCTGTGTCTTGTGTGTATCTAGATGGGTGCATGTATGTGTGTCACAGACTGGCTTGTACAGCAACTTGCAAGGTCAAAAGGCTGAAGTATTATGGGTAGCTTTCTTTCAATACCAGTTATTCTAGCCTGTGATAGTGAATGATACTCCAGCCTTGCATTTTTTTACCTCACAAACCCCTGCTGTAGCTTGCCTGCAGTTGTGTAGCATGCTGTGTGTCATGTTGGCTGTCTGCTGGAGAATGACTGTGTCATGCAAGCTGCAACTGTTCTGTTGGAAGGATTTCAGGCTGACATAAACATACCACTGAATTCACACTTTTTTCCTTTGATGTAGCCAGCTTAGTCTATTTAATTAATAATCAGACATTCTGCCATTTAATATCATGCCCAATTTTAAAGAAAAAATTCTGAGTAGAAATGCTGCCAAAAATACAAGTGACTGCATAGCTACAGCTCAGGAGTCAAATACACCCTTTAATAATGAAGCCTGTTCTTAGGTAAGCCAGAAGTTCATGAACTTTGTAAATCCTATGGTATATCTGGGGTTTTCCACAAACAGCTGAAATACCATTTTAGCTGGATATTGCCTCCTCAGAAAGGGGCCAGAATCTGCAGACAGAAGAAAAATCCTGAAGGGGTGAGCTAGTTCAGAGAGTACAGTTAAATGCAAATACAGTAAATACAAAGAACACAGCAAACTGCAAGGGAGGGGAGGCTTTAAGAGAACTAGACTCAGTCCTGTTGGATAGGGGAGGCCCTCTGCTTTTGCACCCTTGCAATATTAATTGTAATTAGTGGGATGAGAATGCAAATATTACTTAAATCTTATAAAACAGATTGAATAGTGCCCACAACTAACTAAACACTGTTGAAAACAGCAGCTCCCTACCTAGGCAGTGGGAGAATGAAAAGATAACCCTACAAAGTGACAGTGAAAGAGGATTAAGTCTGACAGTTTTCTTAGAATAAGAGATGCTGTCTGGCTCTTGGAGCTGGGTAAAGAGAGAGCAGAAAGCCAAGATTCCTAAGGACAGAGGCCAAGGAGATGCTCAAAGCTCATTAACCCCTGGCTGCAGGTGAAATGGCCTGAAATGCTAATGCAGGTGCAGTCAGACAGAGTTAGGTCAGTCCTTTACCACATCCCTCCAGAGGTGCTGCCCATGGAATAACAGCTTCCCAGCTCTGCCACCCTGTCAGGATTTTGTGTTCTGTTCTCCTTGTACACAGCCAGAAATTGTCTTTCTGGGTCGTGGTATTTCTTAATTTTAATGTTAATTTTGTTTTGCTACATAGGATATGAAGCTTGGACAGTGGAGTACAGCTGCTTTTAAAAGTTCTAAGGAACAAATGAAGTTTTTTAGACTGATGGGTGGCTTTAAAAAGGGTTCTGTGCCTATCCAAAGTCCCTCAGCAGCTACAAACAAACCAAACATGGCTCTGAACAAGGAAGGGGAGGAGAAGTTACAGCAGGCTCTGAAGATGGAGTTTGATAAAGCAATGGACTGGAAGCAACACAGAGGAATTGGTCTTGGATTTCAGCCTACTGCCAACAAAAAAGTATACATAGACAAATACACATCTAGATCTATAAAATTTGAAGATTAAAACTCAGAAGTAATAGAGTGAAATTTCTTTTTACCTTCCACATCTTTTTATTTGAAATAAAATAACAAAATGCTGAAGAAATTTCATTTATGAAGTACTTGAAGTACAAGTTTTCAGCTGCATATACCAGTGGAGCTGGGTCCTCACTTCATCCAAACAGTAAGTTCTTGAAACCTTTATCTAATGTTCTGCAAGGCAAGAGACAGCTTCCTTCAAAGCCTGAAGATGTGTGCCATGCCTGCAATTAGTTGGAATTCAATATTTTTTTAAATGCTGATTTAATAAACTTACTTTTATCTATATCGTGATTCAAAAGGATTTTATTGGTCTGTAAAATCTTCCCATTTTTTACACTAAGTGGTACAAAATGATGGTCTTTTATTTTGAAGACAGACTAGTGGTGTGCCCTCATTTGATGAGGGCAGACTTTTAAATCAGAAAGTAATTCTTAAAAAATCTAACATCATCTTGATAATGACAGCATTGAACATCCTCTGTATTTGAACTATGCTCTGGCAGTTAGATTTTCAATCAGCAGCTGTTACCTAAAATGAAAGTATAAGCATTTTGGAGAGTAGCACCAACAGAACTACATTTCTTTAAGACAGCCTCACTTTGCACTGTAGTCTTCTGCAATGGACTGCTCTACCTGAAAGCAGCTGCCTCCAGCAGAAAACACACTTAACAAAACAGGACTTGGTTCTTAGTCATTTTGGGCAACTCTTGAGAGGAAATGAAAATTATGCTGAGACTCCATCTTTAAGGGGCTGTCATGAATCCATTCCCATGTCTGGGAAGAGGGAGATGCTTTTCCTGTAGGGTCTAAACTTTGAGAAAACCATCTCCTTTAAAGTGTCATTTAAACCACACTAGCTCAACGTGAGGCTGTTTTGCCTCTCAGTCTCTCAGTGTTCAGCACCAGCTTCCACCAGCCCTTCTAGGTTTTGGCTCTTGTTTTACTAAAATTCAGATAGTTGAGGTTCTGTTTTCTCTTCTGGTTGGAAACAAATGCTGAAGCCCTCAGCTACTTGCCTGTCAAGGAAAAAAAAAAAAAACCAAACCACTAAACAAAAGTAGCAATAGATATAACTCTCAACATGGTTCCTTTACCATGGGGCAGAAGTGGTGAGAGTGAAATTTTATTAGCAATAATAACAGTACACGTAACTAAATTCCAGAAGGGTAAGGTGATAGATTTGTATACATAAAGAAACTCCCCTGGAACACATAGATGAACTGGAAATTTTTTTATTCAGTGATAGTGTACTTTGCAAATATAGAGGACTTTGCATAATTTCCATTTTGCTTTGCAACACTTAAAGATTCCTTCCATTTTACAAAACACCATTGGACTAAAATGAAAACATAAACATGTCTGTGTAAATGTATTGTAGAAATTAGAAACACCTCAGCCATTTTTCTCTGCTACTGGAACCAGCCAGACAAATGCTGGCAGCATCCCAAAGCAGAGAGACAACTTAGTCTGACTATTATATTGAAATGCTGCTTTCTGCAGAGGAGAACAACTATTCTTCAAGTGGGATGAAGTTTAGAGGCTGTGAACTCATTTGTACAGATTATCTTCCTTTTTTGTTAAAATTGTAACAGATTAGATCTCAAAAGGCTTTTGCAACCATAGAGGTTCAAAATACTGTTTACTGAATGTAAATCAGCATTTAAAATAACTATACTATGGTAAAACTGGATACAGAAACTCAAATTATTGCACTCAGAACAGTTTTACCTTTACTGTGCCTAAGTAAATGTGTCTCACTAAGGAAAGTAAAAACACACTGAAGTCCTGCAGTCAGAATGTAGATCAGTGATTTTTGGCCTTGGTTCCATGCTCCCTTGTGCAGGTGACTCCTTGGAAGAGGCACTCATCAGGTCCTGGACTGCAGAGGAAGCCGAAGGGCCAGCTCTGTGAAATGACTCATTTCAGGCTGTTTGCTCCGCCTCTTGATGTATTCTAGGGTTTTCACCTAGATTTGAAAAGAAAGGTATTGGGAGATTTTCAGTGTCTTTTCTCATTTCATAGCCATCAGTTCATCTCTTTAAAGGTGTTTTAACCAGTCTCAGGGTTTTCCCTAAATTTCACTGGCTTTGTGAGCAGTTTGCATTGTTTGTTCCAGAGCTCACTATCATGTATATGTTTCTTAAAGGCTCTGAAATGCCACTTCACAAGCTTCCACCAGGCAGTTCCTCCAAAAATAAAAATGCAGTATTTCTCTTTAAGCTAGTTTTCTGTACTGAACAAAAAGTTAAGAACAACCAACCCTTTCAGGTTTCTTAATGCTTGTCATACTATTACAATTCTAGACAGATACAGACCACTTGAATTAAAAGCTGCTTGTTCATTAGGAAGCATTTAGAAAAATAACTTGTTGGGGTTTTAAGATAATTTGGCTTTTTTTAAGATAGTAGCTTGTAAAGAGACAAAGTTTATTCAGATCAAGAAAATGTTACCTTTTCCCAAATAAAGAGTGGAAAAAGATACCAAGAACTAAAACCTCTCTACATTATCTGTCTCCCTCCCTCCCTTACCATAGTCTTGGTGTCAGCAAAGCCATGCTTCTGAGCAAGATTCCAGAGATTGACTGAAAGCTGGTTCAGTCTGTTGTTTCGTAGGTCCCCGTGGGCCAGAATGGTGTTAAAAAAATAGAGTGCCAGCTGGCTCTGCCGCTTCAGGGTCTAGAATGGAAACAAAAATATTCCCATATTACTGTACACTCATCCCAAAACACCCAGCTTAACCTCACCAGCTTCTCTGAACTCTCAGAAGTTCAAAGGGCACTAATTTTGTAACACACAGCAATAGTTACAGACATAGGAATCCAGTCATAGTTTTCATATTCCATTCAAAATGCAGCAAACAGCAGTAGCTGTAAATCAACATAAGCTGCAGTAAATAAAATAATTGCACAAGACTCCTACGTCTCATACAACTTTGGCACTGCACAGTATGTAGGTCTGACACATTTACAACTCCAGACTCCCTACAACTGCACAGAAATCACCCTCCCACCAACCAACCTTGCACTTAGAGCACCCTAGCTGTAAATTTTTAGAGACCACTGTCATCAATCTAAATTAATGCAACTTCAGGCTTTTTTTCCCCCCAGTCTGTTCTACTTTTATTTCTTTATTTAACCAAAGATGCTTTTCCCCTGCTGTTCTTTCACAGAAACTCTGGTGATACAAACATATTTGCACCATATTTGTAGCTATTTCCCCTAAAATTGCTGAGGAGGGGCCTTAAGGAGCATAAGAGCAGTCTTCCCCCCAGGCAAAGGAGAGAGGATTCACTGCTACATGTTCTCTTGACCAGAAACAGCTTGAACTTTACAGAACTGTCCAGAACTAAAAATTTCCATTCCAGCACTGTCACATAAATGAAGCATTCTCTAATACTGTGAAAAGACCACACTGTGTTAACAATAAGATGCATTGTTCACTTCCAAGTTGCCATTTTGGTGAAAGGATTTTATTGTGAGAAAAATTTATTTTCCTTTATTGCTTTTAAAGGAAATGAACCCAATAAAAACACAAAATCATTAGAGCCTTGTTCATTTAAATGAGCAGCCAAGAAGATGAATAATAAAAGGTCACCAGCACTGAAGCAGTCCAAATACCACAGTGATTTTATGACCAGCTTTACTTTAGCACAATTAGAAATCTCTGACAATATTCTCATCACTTCTATTTCCTCAGCAACAACAGCTTCCTCAAACAACTATTCATACTTACAAAGCCATTTTTATCTAAATCTCTCAATGACTTTCACTCAACAAAGCAAAACAAATGTCCCTCTTTGTAAATAAGGATGGACAGAGGAGCAAATCCAAGGCTGCAGAGGCAAAGGCAGGCCAAGCACCTGTATCTGTGCTGCTTAGCCTTAAATCCAGTTTTCAATGCAACAACAGCCTCAGTGAACTAAAATAGGATCTCCCTACTTAAAGTATTCTTGACAGGAGAAAATAAACAAAAAAAGGCCTTTCAGAAACCATGGATTTCAAGCTCTACAAACATTCCTACCCACAAATTCCATACAGGAGTCAGATGCAAAAAAATCCCTAATGTACAACCCACAGTCCTGAAAACTGTTTACATTTTTTTCCAAGGCCTGTGTGGACGTTCTTAGCTGTGCTGGAATGGTTGTTTCTGCTGTTCTGAAAAAGAACTACTGTTCCCTGTGGTGATGTGTACAATGATGTAGATGATTTGAGCAAAGGATATTTTCATCTTATATCTCTGCCATTGCTCAAGGAAGGACAAACAGGATAGCAAAAGCAGAGAAAAGGCTAAACTTAGCCCAGTGTCCTCCCAATATGTATCACTTAACACATTCTGTATTGGCAAACACTCTGGGCTGCTGTGCAAATAGCCCATCTCAAAAATTCCATCCAATCAATCACGCCCTGCCCTCCCATTCCAGGCCATGAGCCACAAGATTTCTATCAATAGAAGCTGTCCAGTAAGGGCTGATTGGGAAGCTGTGGAAGGGTCCATTCTCAGAAACAGGTACATTAACAGAACAGTGAGTTCTCATTAGTTCAGCAAACATCAGTCACTTGCCTTTCACATACAATCCATTAAGCTAGCTTTGATCCCTCAGAGCCTCTGAATTCCAATCAAGAAATCCAGTAGGCTGCCTAGAGGTTTCTTTATTTTATATTGAACAAATATACTAAAGTCAGAGTAAAGACAAAACAACTATTTCCTCCCTCTGTACCTCTCTCCTGACATCATCTTAGCGCCTGGGATCTGAAACTTTTATAATTATAGATGGCTTTCATTGTATTTTCCCCAGTAACAGACTAACTGTGAATTCTCACTTTGCTTATTCCAGAATTGGACATCATTAGGTGTCTCCACCACAAGCTTGCCTGTGTTGTGTGATGGTCTCACTTTCTAAATAAGTAAAATACCCAATTTTCTTTTGTTATGAGGTTCTTGAAGCTTTTGAAAAGACCAAGTCCTGGTCAAAGGTGGTCTGTTTCTTCAACTCCAAATTACTTCTGGTTTTGCATTGATTCGAGCTCAGAAAGAACATACCTCCTCCTTTCCCAGGGTTTTCAGATGATCCAGGATCTGTGATACCACTGTTTCACTCAGTTTATTAATTTCAGCCAGGAACTTGGAGTCTCCACCATACAGAGTATCATTGCAATCAACTGCAGAGATGAATTCAAGCTTAGATCTGGCTAAAGAGCTATATACCCATTTGCTACTGAAAACATCATATATTGATAGAAGACCACATTTGGAAGTCATAAAATGACCCTCCTCCATGAAACACAAACAGAACTATGTTTTTTAAGTGCCTACCACTTGGTTGCCTACTATGTTCTTTTGATTTTAGGAACAAAACACTGAGAAGAATCTTCTAGCTTAAAGCCAATCCTGTATTCCTGGATGCAGCCAGACTCACAAAGGTCTCCTAGACTTAATGTTAAACAACACATCATGTCAATTTTCAGGTTTTCCAGAGAGACAGACTCCCTGCTCCCATCACTTTAGAAGAGTATGGCTATCATCTTCAGCCATAGCCCAGCAGCAGCACTGGGCCAAACAATTTGTGAAAATAACCAGATTTTCAAAACAAACTGCATTTTAATTTTTTTCCTTAAAATAAACCCATGATTACCCCAAAGTGATGGATAGAAATTCAAGAAGTGTATTTTCAGTTTCAAGGACCTTAAAGGATTCTTGGGAGGAAGAGAGCTCTTCAAGTTTTTACAGCTTATATAATTGTGATTTTAAACATATCTTTTGCCCTAATTTATTTATGTTCTATTAAGAAGTAGGGTAAAATAAACTGTTAGGTTAATATATTCTAGGTAAATCAGAAAGCACAAAAGATAAAAAATAATCCCCTTAAAAAAAATAAGGTAAGTAATCTTTCTCTGAGCTTTATTTGAGGAAGGATTAATAAAATAAATCTAATAAATTTATAAAAAATAAATTAATAAAATAAAATCTAATTAATTTAGATTTCTCATCTTGCAGCTATTCTGGTCATATAGAAAATGGAGCAAAAGAAAAAGCTAAAGCACACTTCCTTACAGAATCTGAACAGCAGATTTACTACAGAGTAGCACTTCCACTGACAGCTATTTTCTGTGCTGCTAACTGCAAGAGGTATTTTGTCATGGGTGGTAAATCTGACAGACTATTCACCAGAACTGCAGAACACATTCCAGCCTTCCCCTCTGTGAAAGTCTGTGCAACTGAAAGAAAAAGTCAAACCATCTTGGCCTCTCTGACTCATTAATCTTCCAGAATGCTTTAAAGGATTTTTATTTATTACTCTACCTTAATTTAGTAATCTATAATAAGAAGGCAAATATTCAAATTTTAGAGCGTATCAAAATATTCCAAAAATTATTACAAAGAAGGTGACAGCTCTTTTACAAAATGTAAAATCTTTAGAATTTTCTAGCTATTCTGAATATTTTTGTAAGTTACTGCAGTTTCTTCAAAAAACTCAAAGCCTGCCTTCAAAGCAGTAAATACATAATTTAAATAATGAAGACTAGGCTTTACATTCTGAAAACTGGAGTTGTTAATAAACGTGGATGAAATACCAATGATAAGTATAAATCAAGTTGATACTTTAGACTTCAATGAAACCCTTCATACACATAATCTTTACTTGAAAAGTTCACATTTATAAGCATTTGCACCAACACCACCAGAAGCAAACTAAGTAACCCACTCTGCACAGACTCACTTTAAAGAACAGACTGCACCTGTTCAGAAGCCAGCTCCTGGAATTATTCTAAGTTACAATACCTGGAACTGGATAGAAAAATAATCCATCCTGTGAGACTGGTTACCACTGGGCTTCATTAACTGGCTGTGGTGATAAGACAATACTGCAAATGTCCTGATGGAATGCAAGGAGCCAGAGCCCCCCTTAGGTATTACCTTTATCTACATGGTAGATAAATGCTTCTTGAGTCATTGCAGAGAGCAGATGCAAAACATTAGTATAAATCCTGACTTTGTCATCGCTGTTATCCTCCCAGGTATAATCCTGGATCACATTCAGTAATCCTCGCACAAGAAACAACACTCCTTGTTCTGGATGGTCCTACAGAGAAGAGAAAAGACAGGTCAAAACTAACACCACAACCCCTGAACAAAAATAGGATTATTTGCAGTCAGTCAGTGGTGTAGAGTCACAGTTTGAGCTCTATAAAAGCAGAACTACAATATAATTAAAGCTGACAGCTACTTTTCTTAAGTGTGCTTCCTACAATCCTTTAAAAATTTTTTCCAGTTTCCCTCTAAAATGCCCATTTGACCCATAATCAAAGCCTGATCCAGGCAGCCTCCACAGACAAACTTTGAAATGCTTTGTTTTGTAGTCATGAGGGAGCAGTAGAAAATTAATTGTCAGCTTCTTAACAGCTAAGCCTCTAAAATTAAACACTGGGTAGATTTCGTTATTAAAACTGTATCAGTAAGCTGTAGTGTATTACTCATATAATTATGAGTTTGAGAAGAACTCCTACACTGGGAAGTCAGTTACAGACAATCAACAATCTTTTCACATGAAATGAAAAGAAAGACTCTGCTTTACATAAGCTGGGAGTTTTTACACGCAGCTTTAATACTGCACAGGGCTAATTCCAGCTGGCAGTTGGAGCAGCAGCACCAAGATACACAGGACAAATCAAAGTGCACTGGGGACACTTCCTTTTGATCTTCTGTAAATAGAGAACAAAGTTAGGGAAGCTAGTTTCTGAATGCTGGCATCTTGTTACAAGGTATTTTTCATTACTGAATCTGAGAGGTTGAATCACTCCCTTCTTCAATCAGCTGTTAATGATCCCAGTCACTCCACAGCCTTCCTTCACAGCCTGACTCCTGAGTCAGGGGACAGCAATGACACATCCCAGGGCAGCTTCCCCTGCCCTTCTAGCAGCACAGCACCTCCACATTTCTGTACGTGTGTGGCTTGGAGAGCCCTGCCACTGCAACAGGGGGAATGCACAGCTCTGCCAACAAGGATTTGAACAGCACCACACTGTGTGCTGCTTCACCAAACAGGCAGAAAAAGGAAAAAGGAAGGAGAAAAACATAAGGGAGGTTTCAGTGGGGAGGAAAAAACCCACTCTCTCCAAGAACAAATGAATATACAATTAATTTACAATTTCCCCTCATCTTTTAGATATAACTGAAAATATCGGAGGGAAAATTACATCTCTCTCTAAACTTGACAGTTAGTTAAAAACTGGAAGGGTGTAGAATGGTAGTACTTAGTGAAATATTCATCAGAAGAGGAAGGTTATGCCAAAACACATCTTCTAATTATTGTTTTCACTCAAATTATTAGGCAACCTATACCGAAGTAACTGAAACTAATAGGAACTAGAGCTCTGTATTTTTCCCCTCCTCATGTATTAGAGTTTTGAGTACTTAGCTAATAAACCAGTAAATGATGGTGAGATTTCACTCTACCCCAAATCCAGTTCTAGTGAGAGGTGTTACTGAGAGTGGCTATGCTGTACCTCCACCTCCACACAGTTGTTCTGCTTCCTCATTTTGCACTGGGGTGAGTGATTTTGCAGCCAATGAGCAGAACAGCTCATCTTTTCACAGAAACCTAATCCCTGCATTTCCCACTCCAGAAGCCCAGTCTACTCTAAATTTTTAAACAGGAAAATCAAAATAGTCTATACTAACCTAGGTGCTATTCATACATACTCAACTTACCGGAACAACTAATAACGTAGAAAAAAAATTACAAAGGAATTCCAGGAGGAAGGCATCAGAAGGTCGCATCTTTCCATCTACACTGATCATTTTTGGCACTTCAGGAACAAGGCTCACTGCAGCTTTGAAAAAAGCATCAGCTACAAAATAAAAATAGAGTTGCTGTTATATCACTCCAGCTGTGATGGCAGCCATGCCTGTGACCCAACGGTTGCTTTGAATTTGTTTCAAATAGATTACAGAAAATGAATGTGCTGAACTGCAAAGAAACCCAAGACTCAGCAGCGGTCTCATTCTTGAGAAATCTGTTAATTTGAATGATGCTGTTTTTCCAAAGGAAGTTCCCACATCACTCAGGACTTCTGAAAGTATAACTCTTCTCCTTTGCATAACATGGAGACACCATCATTTCACATGTATTGCATATATAATAAGAAATGAGCATAGGATTCAAAATTGACTTATCAAAGAAATGCTTATGCCAGGAGAATGGAGAATCCAAAGGGGGTGGAAAAGGTTCCTGCTATCTTGTTCACCAATCATTCACAAAAGGCTGTTAAAGTTCTAACGAAGTACCAACAACTTCATATTTCTTATTATTTATAATCCCTAAAAGTAAAATATTAATATAGTACCAGAACCTGAGGTATTGCTGGTTACCTAGATAAAAGAATATTTTCCAAGAATCACAATACAGGAATTAGAGAAACCATCCACCATTACAGCCTTGGCAAAATAGCTATTGAGAGGTTTTCATAACTCTTTATTATGTCTCTAATCTTAAAAAACATAAATTCCAAACACTAGAACATCTATTCTTCATCTATTCCTCCTATTTATTAATATTCACAAATTAAAAGCAACAATATTTTCCCTCTTACACTAGAAGCCCTCCTATATATGCTGAGTTCACAAAAAAAGTTCTGACAGCAACATTGTTCTGCACTTTCTTGGCAACATTTCAGAATATCCAAGTATCCACATCCACACAAGTTGTTGAGCCATATACTTCAAAGCATCCTTCAGAATTAATATTGTATCTTTATTTTACAGGAACAGAGACCCAGGCCATGTAATCAGCTTTTATCAAAGGCAAAAGTAGAATTCTTGGTGAAAGCCAAGAGGTGTTACATGGCTGGGATGGAGATACCACTGACAGGAAGGCATGGGCATTTCCAGGAGCACAGCTTGCTCTGGAAAAATTCATTTGAGACTCCAAGCAAATTTGCTAAATATAGTACCAACTGATATCTAATTTAAGCTTATGAGGAATACCAGAGAAACATGTGCTTTGGAAAAACTGTAGTTCTTCTCACTCTTGCTTTTTCAGCACACAAGTGTTCAAGCCCTTCTGGACTTTTTAGTGCTAAGAACGCAGACCCCTTCCATCAAACATTGTCCCTCCTTTTATTCTGCACATTTGTTTCGAGGTGAAATAATGTTTATTTCAAACAACTTTTAAGTTTAGACAGCCAACCCAAAGGAAGGTAAGTAATCTTTCTCTGAGCTTTATTTGAGGAAGGAAGGCAGCAGCAGATGTTCATTCTAGCACAAGTAAATGAATCGCTGTCACTTCCACAGTTGTCTCATCAGAAAAAAATAAAAGTGCACATCCCACATCACCATACAATAAAAACATGTGACCAGACAAATGAGAAAACGTGCTCTAGAGAATAGTCTGCATACCAAAATACCCATGTCTGTGCAAGGAATGCTCCTGCCTCATGAAGTTATTTCATAACAGGACAAGAATGACCTGTGCAGCACCCGGCATCCACAGTGAAAAAGAGCTGCCAAGTCCCTCACCCTAATTTACTGCCTGCTCTCCAGCAATCACAATCCTTCACCTTCTCCTCTACACTTCTGCCACAGTGCAAACCCAAAACCTCTTATCTTCAATTTGAAAACCTGAAATTTGATTCACTTTACTCTTCTTGTCTCCCGCCGTTGCTGTGAATGAGAGCAGGCTCCTCACCTGGCTGAGCCAGTTCCAGGAGCTCCCTGGTTCCTTGGGCTGCTGGGAGCAGTGCCCGGTTGTCACTCTCACTTTTCAGCCTTCTGATGTTTTCATTCTTGTGATAGAGTTTCTCACGCTGTTTTTTGTAAACATGCACATGTTTTTCTAACTGTCCTTTTGTTTTTCATTCCTTCTCCTGGGAGGAGAAAGGTTTGATGGACTTTGTCATTGACCAGTGTCGTTGGAGAGGTGGTAGCTTCACCTTCCAATCGATGGTCGTTTCCAGAACCCTATATAATGGGAAAACCAAAATAAAGTTTCTCTCTTCTTTGCCTTCTCCCGGGTGTGGCTGCGTTTGTCTCTGCGTTTCGTGTTGCTCGATAGAGTGACACCCGGTGCCCCCGCAGGTGCCTGCCCACACCAGGGACCTGCCCGTGCTGCCACCACCTCCCTGAGCTTCATCTGTGTCCCCTGTCCCTGGCAGTCATGTGGCTGCTGCCCCCACAGGGTCACCCTGCAAACCCCACACGCTGTCCCTGTCCCAGCACAATGGGGACGCTGGGGCTCTTGCCCCACACTTCTAATCCTTGTTCCCTGCCTTTTCCCCGCCCTTCTTCCCCCACTCAATGCAGCAAGGCAAGCCAAAAAAGCAATACAGCACAAAACACTTGTATTTCACTTTGCTAGAAGAACTGGCAAAGGAGAATATGTTCATTTTGCAGTAAATCCTGCCAATCTGTGCTAACCATGAAATGGTTTTATGCTGGAACACTAAAAGCACATTTATCCAAGATATATGTGCTTCATAAGAAGCAAAAATAAATGCATATCAATGCAAAGATTTTTATTAGAGACTACAGAAAATGACCTGTCCCCTAAACATTACCACCCTGGCAGAGAGGTGTCAGAGTGTGCATTACATGCTGAGTTTGGAGAAAAGGCCTACTAAAAAGGTTGTCACAGATATGCTCTTTTTTCAAGTATGAAATGAGCATCAGTGTTTAAGTCTGAATTACATTAATTATAAGGTTATGCAATGATGGTTTCCCTGTATATTTAAAAGTCAATTTTTAAGACTATTACTGTAGAGATGTTTTAAAACAAAAGCATACATCACTTTTCCTGGCTTCCAAAAGATATAAGGAACCACTGAAAAAGCGTTGAAAACCACAACAATCTTATGTTCTTGATTAAAAAACCAAAAAGAAGATAAAAAAGACTTCTTCTGATGAAGGATGCTCTTTTCTTATCTGCCTAAAGTACAATACTGCTTCTTAAGTGAACCACTGTTAAAGTGGATAAGGGGAGAGCAGCCTGTGCATTACAACAAATCACCATGATGAAGCCTGCCCTGACTGCTGTTAATATCTTGTGCAGTGCTCCGAATGTAACATACTTCATGCTTCACTAAATTCATCCTTTCACAGCAGCTCCTTCATTTTGGTTGACCATAATCCTATAAATCTTTCCCCCAAGCATACATGCTGACCTTCAGGCTACAAAAACTAACAGTCTTGGATATCCAAGTCAGCACTTCCAGAAATAGCCTCCTACAGAAGAAAAAACTGGGGAAATTGGTGTTGAATGTTCTGCTATTGACAATATTCACAATGGCACATGTACACATTTAATTATACCTACACACAACTATATGTACCTCCATATATTTCTATATATCAATCTCTCTATATATAAAAATTCAGCTTGCATTGTATTTTCTGTATCTCTGATAGCAAATTAAACTGTACAAATTCAAGATTTCAGGCAGGCAAAAATAATAAGGAACAAAGTCAGAGATGGGAAAACAATTAAACTCCTTAAATCCAGCTTCAAAGAGCAAAAGGGAGTGAGTTTAACATACCTACACAAAGTATTTTTAGTCACAGCTACAATTACAGCAGGCTAAGTCCACCCAAAGGACAAAACCAGGGACCATGCACATCTTATGCATTCCACACCATTTTCCATTCTTACAACACTGTCAAACCTAATTTAATACTCTAAAGACTTTGCTTCCACATCCAACAGATGTTGGAAACTTAATGAAGCTTGTACTCCAGTGCAAAAAATTATTGGGAAGCAAGCATGGGGGTTTTGTTACCCTATTTTTTCTGTTAAATAAATTAATCCATTACTGTTTTGACAACCAAGCATTGTAAACATTTGAATCTCCTTCTTGTCACATTGGTGAGGTCACTGTGAGAGTTTTGCCACATTGTTGAAACATGATTTTCATTTGAACTACTGCTAATTGTTCTCCATCTTTAAGATCTCTACACATCACCTCCATTCCAGGAACAACTAAGAATTCTTTGCAGGAAGAAACTTGAAAATAGAAAATGAGTGCACTGCTGCTTGGTGAGCTGGAGTGTACTATGTTAATTCATACTATTTCACACTATGTATTAGCTGCAGATAAAAAGGTAATGATGTGGATGAAGCTTGGTAGAGCCAGTTTTAGGCACAGCTTGATTAAAGATTGTTACAAGGCATCAGCACTTCAAGACAAAGGCCCACAGAGGCTAAGTAGAAGATTTGTACAGGGCCATCAGACACTATCAGCAAGGACACTGGACACAAGATACTTTATTCTTCAGGTGTAATCAGTAAATGCAGCACACACCCCACCCCACTGCCTCCCCTCCCACCCAGAAAAAAAACCAACCCAAAAACCAACCACAAATTACAGCCTGCTCTCTAAATTCTACGTAATCCCTAAAGACTATGAGGTACCACATCAGCAGCAGTCTCTAAAGAAAGCTCCACCAGTAATACTGAAAATTTTGAAATAATAAATGCTGCAGTTAAATACCATTGTGTCTACTGTTATTATGAAGCAAAAAAAAAATCAAATCAGCAGACATACAAAAAAATATTATACAAGGCCATAAAGTCTGTATGTCTTTTGCAGAGAGAAATCATTCCTCAGAAGTCTCTCAAGTCTTCCAAAGAACCAGTGAGATTGTGTTTAAAAGTAATTCCATTAGTAAATACCTAGATTTAAAAAAACTTTTAATATTTATCCTTATAGAAATGGCTCTTTAAACAACTAAGCTGAAAGAAGATAAGGAAAAAGGTCCTCATGAGGGTACACAACTTAATAAAGAACGGGGTGGATGGGGAAAGGAGAGGGATTAAAAAGTTTTCAGTGGAGCAAAATAACTACTGCATTCCTGAAGGTTTTGCAGAGACATGTCCTCGGGATGAGCTGGGAGGTGACAATGTTTGCAGACTGGTCTGGAACGTGACTGCAAAGCACTGCAGATGGATCTCATGATTCTGAGCAATAAAGTAGCAGATGAACTCTAATATTAGTATGGCATGTGGGGAAAGAAACAGCCCTTGCTATTACTATAGAAATAGAAGCTCTAAATAGGCTTATTCACACTCATGAAAGATTTTGGAGTCATTATAGATGGTTTCCTGAAAACTACATCCTAACCAGCTGTTGAAAAGGAGAGGCAATTATAAGAAAAAATTAAAAGTAAAATAAAAGTAAGTAAAAGTAAAACTAATTAAAATTAAAAAGTAAAAATTGATTAAAAATATTAAATTCCCAAGGACTGGTCCATATATTTTATTAAATACCATGGTCTGGTCCATACACAAGCTTTGTTGAAGGATGTATTAAATCATCCTGCACCTGAAAGCCAAGAAGCATCATTCTACATTATTGTTTCCCTAGTAGATGCTACCAGACACTTTCAAAAACAGGTCATGGGCTAGACAGACTTGAAGAACTGACAAACTGATATAAAGTACTAGTCTGAAAAGCTTACAGAGACAGGGATGTCACCTCGCTCACATCATACACAAAAGTGAGTGGCTGGGATAAAGAGAGGAACAAGAAAAAGCTCAGGGAATGGGAGAGGTCTCCAGCTGTGGAAGTCCCAGGTAACAGAAGAGGTCACAGTTCTGCCCAAATGAAGCAACACTTAGCATTGCTAGTAAGGAAAACAGTATGACATCATTCTTCTCCCAAAGTTCCTTACTGCCTTCAAGGAAAGCAGTACTTAAAAAGATAACAGAGTCACCATATACCATTCTCAACAGAGAAACATGAGCCTAGAAGTCCTAGTATCTGTAATTAGGAAAATCTCTTCATGTTCCTATTTTTCTAAACTCTTTACCTCAAATTCTATTTATATTCTTCAGATCTATAAAGACTTCAGGAGATTAAGTAAAAATTGTTATCTAATGGTACTGAAAAAAATACTCTAAACCATAATTAGATATTCCATACCATACTTTCTCCAGAGTGTGACTGAAGCCTTTAGAGAACACTTATGGTAAAGTAACATTTTCTGCAGTAGAAATGAAATTATTTTTGCAATCTACTAGGTGTAACTGTGTTTTAGCCACAACTGAAAAACAAAACAAATACCTAGAAGTGCATTAAGTACTGTATGCTTCAGAATTAAAATCTGCATTTGCTAAGCAAAAAGGTCTGCAGCAGTTGATCTGAGGGACAGGCTCTCCATTTTTATAAAGTTTAATGTTTGACAATATCCCAGTGAAATTAGTCAGACAGAATCAGCTGAATTGCCTTATTCACTCAGCATGATATTTCTCAAGCGAGGCAAAGATTTCACAGCCTTTAAAACAAAAATGCTGCTTAACACACATTACCAGAAAGTTATGTCATCTCTACCACCTGCTGAATACTGTGACCAAACGTTAAAAACTCATGCTGTCTCTTTTTTGACAG
Organism: Leptocoma aspasia; assembly: GCA_013399835.1. Lineage (NCBI taxonomy): Eukaryota > Metazoa > Chordata > Aves > Passeriformes > Nectariniidae > Leptocoma > Leptocoma aspasia. Next base: position 55,500 of record VXAX01002143.1, on the reverse strand, counting down.
ACAAAAGTAGCATTTCCACAGGGAGAAAACGTGTACAATGAAAATTATACCTATATCTCAGAAGTCCAGTAGAGTGACACAATGGAGCATGCATTTAATCTCAATTTAGTCCAAGCACCTCCATGACAGAAAGCATGACCAATGAGAATTTATTATTCTCTGTTGGCAGCATGCAGTGCTCAGTGGCTCAGTAAAGAAAAATGAAAAGCTCATCTCTGTAAAATCTAGCATCTTCCTTTCAAAGGTGGGCTCTTAATAGGCTCTCCAGAGGTACAAACTATGCGTCCAGGGCAAATTCACCTAAAACATTTTAAACATTATTACAGATTCATTTCATTTAAAGCAGGTCTTGGGATCTGGAGATGAAAGAGCCAACAGTCATTTTTAATACATTCTGAACATTCCCAGACAGACATCCATCAGTGTATTAATGCTGGAGTTTCATGAGCCAATAAATTCACAGTTCTGACCCAACTTCATTGTCTTAAAGAAAATCTATTCCACGAAAAATGAGAATTTTCTAATACTGAAGTATTTGGATGAGTTCAAACACTTGATTTGATCAGTGTGGCAAATCCAAGCAAGCAAGGCTGGGATAGAGGAAATGGGAGCAGCGAGATACAAAGACTGATGGTTACTACTGCTGCCCCTTGAAACTGGGAATGAGGCAAAACCCAAACCTTTCCAGCTATAAGCAGATTAGCTGTGGCTCTCCAATTGCTGATAGTTTATCAATGCAATCCTCAGACTCATAAATTCATTTCTTGTTATGACCTGCACATCCTTCTTTTTCAAGATAGACACACTGGCAATTTAGAGAAATCTTCCTATTGCCAACAGAAATTGTGGAACTCAATTTTGTTATGTGTTTAAGTGAAAAGTCAACTCACTGAAACAGCTGGACTCCCCATAGAAACTTAAAATTGAGAAAAATCCAAGACTTTACCTTGCTACAAACACCAGCTGGAATCTTCAAGGAGGAAGTGCATGCACAAAACTCATGTGTGCACCACTGCTGACTGAGCTGATCAGGTACATTACCTTTCAGCTTTATTGCTCTTCACAATTTTAAACCAATTAAGCTAATTCAAATCAGCATGAAATAAAGGTTACAGACAAGGCACAGTTTCCCTTCCTGGCCTAATGCTATCATTAATGGCACACTTGTAAATCTTCACTTCATGCTGCATTGGTTTTAGTAGATCAGTGTCTAATTGGCACCCGTTAATTCAGTTAACTGACTGGAGTGAAATCTGCTTTTATGAATTAATCTGTTCTTCTTACCTCTTACTCATTCAGTTGAGATACAGATTAAACTGTGAAAAGTAACTTTCAAGGACACATTATGTGACTTCAGTGCATCAACATATGGAAAGACAATTCACAAACAATATCCCAAGACAGTGCCTGTTTAACACATGCTAAATTACTCATGCAAGTGACATGTCTCTGAGTACAAATTATAGCCAAAATAGCTTTGCTAGGGGAGCAAAAAAGTGATTAACTATAAAACCTTGGTAAATGAAGTGAGTTACTGAACATCAGTTTTGCTCTTGCTTCATTTTAACAAAAGCAGTGATGGACCAAATGCTTCTCTCTCTAGCTTGTGGGTCTAAAATTCAGGAGAGTGTGGTTAATAAACATGCATTTTAGAGACTTTACATGTATCTGCTACCTTAAAAGATTTCAGGATGGGGATCCTGTAAATTGTTTAGTGAGTGTACTGCATTCATGTGTTGAACAACAGCTGTGCACATTTGTAAACCCTCACACTGAAAAATCTGGACAATTGCTGGGGCCCAGAAGTCTCACTCAGAGAAGAACTGGATCACAAAAATAGTGGAAAAGCAGTTCATAAGTTCAAAGATATTAAATCACAGAGTGGGTCTCGATATGGTCAGGGAATAATTCTCAAAGACCAAATATTACAGAAAAACTGCTCTGGATTTGTTTCCAATAAGAAAAGCTCTGCAACACAGCAACAATAACAAAAATTGACATACAGGATAAGATAAGTGGTCAATTAAACAAAACACCATAGGGAGAAAAAGTGAGTCCATTTTATATAAACTCTGAAAGAAACTGCACAATGCTAATAGCACAACAACGGACTTTGCAGATCTTTTATTTGCACAACAAACTTGGACACAACAGTCAGCTTTACTCTAAATCCCTCTGCTTTGCTGTATGGGCAACGTCAGATTGAAAACAAAGAAATGCAACAGTCACCATGCACTAAAAGTCTTAATCAGCATCCTAAGTCAGCTTGTTTGTGCAGCTGGAACTTGCTGGTAAATGCAGAGCTTGGAAAACAAGGTCTCGTGAAGAAGCACAGAGCTAACACAAAGAATTAATAGCCACAACAAAAGATGTTGCAAAGTAATCCAATTTATTACTCTCACAGCTCCACTGGAAACATGTAAAGGAAAAGCATTTACTATTGGAGAGCAGACATTTAAAGTCAGGATTAAAATTGCAAAACAAAGTAGAATGACATCACTTCAAAAAGGAGAAGAAAGATACTGCAAGCAGTTAAAAGTATATGAAAACTTTTGGGACAGATAACTAACTTCCATTTGTAACATGAACGAGATCCTATTAAATAGTGATACAGACTTAATGTTCATTCTGATGCCAGAATAGCTCCCATTTTTTTCTCCAAATCACTTTTTGTCAGAATCTCCTATTACTTAACACTGGACTAACAGGATGGCTGAAAATGTGCTCAGGCACATTTCAATCAATAATTCAGATCCAAAAAAAGAAAATATATTTTTCAGTCTTCATATGATCTGATATTACACCATTGTTTCACTCTGATATAGTGGCACATTTCCTTGGCTAAGCATTTATCATGCAGGTGCTTTGATAGCAAGTTTCTGCTGTCACTGACCTAACCTGGAATTCTTTTCCAGCTCATGGGTGAATTTTGTCAGTCTGTAAACTACTACACAGATGCTTTTATTTCCTTTTTCAGTTATGATAAAGCACATTATTTATGATTTGAGTGCGTGCATAATTATGCAGGAGAAAAGCTTTCCATGCTTTCCATAATTCCTAAGTAATTTAGGACAACCTACCTCATGGCCAGGACTATGTCAACCACAGTCAGCTGTCCTGGCTACTGAGATCACATTGAAGAGCTGCTTTAATAGGACAAGGTTTTGCTTTAACAGTGTTTGAAACAGAGCTGTATATTAATTGCATCATAAATATACATATGACTTAGGACACTAACCAAGTTATTATTCACAGCTAGAAAAATTCCTGAAATAACACAACCTTTAAGCAGACAAATTCATGCCTTACCTTGTGAAAGGCACTGATTTGCCAGAGCAACCTGTCCAGAGTGTAGATACAGATTAAGACGTGTGAAGATACTGCTCAGAGATGGGATTGTAATGAAGCAGAAGGCAACACAAGCCTAAAGTAAATTTTAAAAAATTGAATAAAATTCCTATCTCAGAACTGTAACCATCTTTACTGATTTAATACACAATTATGAATCAAAATCTGTAAATCAGTTTTGGGAAAGATTTTCAAAACAAAGCAAATATTATATGAAGCCCAAAATCTGCAATTTTAAATTTCTAATGAGTATTTCAATAATTATATATTTTTTTAAAATTGTTACTATTACTAGGTAAGCTCAAAACTGCCTCTCTATGACTGTAGCGCAAAGAGTTCCTCTCTCCTCAGGTGACCACCCTGCAGCTCAAGACCAAAAGCTAACTAGAAAAGGAGATCAGTGTCCTCAGGGGGAAGCCATCTGCCAGCGTGGTCAGAGCAGGTGCCCTGAGTGTACTGGGAGGAGGCAGATGTAGCCCAGGTGCTGCAGCTGCAGGCCTGTGGGCACAGCCCAAAGCCCTGGATGGAGCAAGGAGCCCCCAGGCAGAGAGAAGCTGCCCAGTGCCAGCCCAGGCACCCTCTGCCCAGGACACCACGCAGGTGCCGTGAGCTGGAGCCCTCTGCACACACTAATTCCTTCCCGTGTGCAGATGGACACATCTTGGTTGCCACATTTCAGGTTAGAAGAAGGGAACACAAGCAACCTGGATATCCTGTGATGGCCTGTGCACTGTTCAAAGCACATTTGACCATTTCTATATGGACTCAGAGGCACTAAAGCTGAAAGGAGCACCTTATTTGAAATTCAAATCCTGCTTTCAGCATATCAGCACTGATATTAGGAGACGGAGGTTTGAATATATTTTATACCCCATCTCCCATTCTCTCTGTGACCGAGTTACATAGAAATTTGGTATTTTATTTCAAATATAATTTGAAAAGCTGAATTTTCCAGAATTCACACAAACACCCCTCTGGTGAATCTCTCTTTGGACAGGGAGGCAATCTTGCTGCTCTTTTTCAACACAAAGCTGCTATTAGATCATTTGGGTCTTTTTTTCCTTAAACACCAACATCTGGCTTTAGAGAGGAAAGCCTGCTCATAACAAGAGAAAATGGGACTACAAACAGTGTCAAAAAATACTAACATACTGGTTTTACAAAAATGATAAACTTAGGTGGCAGCAGGCACTATCATCTGCAAAGAAAGCAGGCTCAGAGTTTATTAGTCAGACCTACCCTGACAAATGCAGCAGTCTTTCTGGAATGATTTCCTTTCATCACCCTTCTGGTTTCCATTGCTAGTTGGTTCACAGACTACACACACAAAACAAAAGCAAACCATTAAGAAAAATGCACAGCCTCAGTGGCAAATAACAACCTGCATGTTTTACTGCATGATTTAGACAATAGCCAGTGTCCAAAGGAACCCTGATACAGTGTGTCCCCACTGTACTATTTACTTTTTACTGGGAGAATTTTAGTGACTGTTCCTTAAAGCAAATATGACTCAATTTGTGAAAGTAGACTTGTTTTATTCAAGCCTTTAGCTTATCCTTTCCTTCCCAGCTATAGTGCTGTCACCTCCTTGCTAGCGTAACAATCACGATTTCTAGCTAACACAGATTAAAAAACCATAAACCAAAATAACAAAAGGATTTAAGGGAAGATACAATGTCATAAAGGAATCAGATGCAGCTAATGCACACCTGTGACTCAATACAGAAAAGAGATTAACCTTCTCAATCACAGCAGGACTCTGCCTGGATCTGCAGCCAGACACAGTCTAATCTTTCCTAGATGGAGGATTACGGAAGAGGCAACCCAAATTCTGAATGCACAGAAGTGCCATTTATTTTATTATACATGAAATCTCTTGCAAGATAGTCCATTTTCTTTGTTGCAATGATCCCATGCATGCCTGTCAAGCAAGAACTTCAGAGTGTTTGGAGAGACAAAACCAGAGATGAGATCAAAGTTCACTTTATAAACACCTGATTAAAATACTTCAGACTTATTTTGCCATAGAACAATAATCTGAGCAGGGAATGGGAGAACTGCAAATATATCCCCATTTATTAAGGAAATGTAGATAAACTGTGGCTTACATGAATCAGCTGGACCAGAACAGGCTCCAGATTGCAAAACATTGACCTGGCTTCAACATAGAAACTCAGCTGTTGTTCAAAGTCACGGCCAAATGAAACCTGTAAGAGAAAAAAGGCCCCTAAACTTTACCGCTATAGGCCTTAAATATATGTAAAACCGCATGCAGATAAACCACAGATATTCAAAAGTCAACATTTTCATGTATTGCTAAGGAGAAAACCCAGCAGTAACAACAAACAGCAGTCAGAGAATCTCTGTTCTTTAACTGTCGGCAATACTTGAGCTTCAGGGAAACATGAAAGTTNTTTTTTTTTTTTTTTTTGTCTATACTCCACATGATGGTCTAACTTTACAGATCAAGTATTTTTCAAGAAAACAAAATTTAAGTCCTAGGTTTGTGAAGTGTTTTCAAAACTAGCAGAACTCTTGATTCTTTATGGGAGAGACAAAGGCTTGGTTTTGATCATACTTAGAAAGCAAGACAAAAAACCCAGAAAAACAGAAATAGATCTGTGAATCTGTATTCAGATTCCTCTAATTTCTAGTTGATAAAGGGCCTCCAACAGAAAACAGCATTTTTTCTAATTAGATAAACCAGTAAGAAAAGCAGGTTTTCCTTGAGTTTGGTTAATAAATACATGCTTATAGTATGGCAAAAGCCTGTAACCTGGCATTCTGGCAGGAAAGAAGTCAAAAAAACAACCTTTGTGTGAGAACAACCCTCTTCCAACCCTGTAGATTTAAAAAAACCTAACTGCTGTCAGCTGGAGTGTCTCAGCTGTCAATTAAAAGCAGAGCATGAGGAACAGTCTCCAGGCAGTCTACGTTTATGTATTCTATTGCATTCTTTTTCTAATAGAAGTAAAGGTTGCATTATTTATTATTTCTCAAGTCACATGCAAAAGAATTTTTTACAAAATTAGAATAAAATTTACATTTAATCCATACAGTGAAAGATCAAAGAAACTGCACTAGAAAACAAAGGATTGCTTCTCACATTACAGACAACTGTCTTTGCTTTTCCTCTATTTGTACAACTGCTGGTTCTTGAGTCCTAGTCTCAAGAAAACATACCCAAAAATATAAATCTTTCCACCAAAAAGATTGACTGTAAGGCTGACTGTAACAATTGCTTTTCCCTCCAAATCTTAACGTGTGCCAGTTTAAATTCATAACTAGCCATTTTGCTGCTATGGGATTTTTTTCCCCCTAAACCAGGACTATCAAGACACATCAAATTTTGTTCAATGCAAGAAACCCTCCTAAAGGAAATTATACTGCATTTAAAGCTTAATAAAGCAAAATTATATTAGAACATAAATTAGCAAATTATTATAGCTGAAGAAAAAGCAATCATCTAGAGTAAATCCACAGAACTGCAAAAAAGAACAAAGAGGACAAGTGGACACAGAACCTGTCAGCTCTATGTGAAAGAAAAAACAGGCATTGAGAGTACATGGTTAGAGAATACAAAAAGCTTGAGAAAGTCTCCCTAAAGCACCCTAACATCTCAAAACCAACAGAGATCAACAAAAGATTTACTGGAATAAGTGAGGGAGGGGTTAAAGACTAATTTCAAGACAAAACACCTGGGGTTCTCCTGGGACTACTAATTTAATGATACAAATTATCTTATTTATAAATTAAGCTATACAGAGATAGAATAATAAAAAAGTTACACTTATTTTGTATTTTTGAAAGCTGGTATTGGTTCCATTTAGAGCTAAGTAGTGCAACTTCCTTCTCATAAACCAGTGGCCTCTCTGATGCTTCAGTTGCTGTTTAACTTTTAAATATGTGCTCTGTTTTACAGGAGCTTTACAAAACTAGCAGAAAATATGATTAAATAAACAACATGTGTACTTCAAACTTTCATCTTGCACCGTATCTGCTGCAGCACTGTGTGACAATTCTTTGAACACAGACACACTTATTTCACTGAAATGCACTGCCTGTGGTTTTCAGTGGTCTTAAGCAAGTCAGAGGCTGGGCTGATTCAGCCACACAGGCACCTGTTCCTCATGGGGAGCTGACAAAAAATCCAAGCTCTAAGGTGCACCCAACAGTTGCACACAATTGTCACTCACCATTTTTATGAATCCATTTATCAGAGCTGCTAACATTCTTTTCTCATCCTCAAGTGTTAGTGCACTAGGAAAAAAAATTTGGTAAATTTTAGAATATTTATCTATGAAGGTTCAAATTATACATAATATTTTATAAATTTTTCTGTATAAAACCAATTTTAATGTGAATATCGCCAAGTCAGCCACAAACCAAACTAAATTCTAGATTTTAAAAAAAGTAAAGATTGCTGAGTCTCTTTAGATTCTCTAAAAACTCAAATTTTGGCATGAAGCGAAGGAAGCTACACTAATGTTTTTCATTGTAGCTGAACAATGGCTTCAGTCTTGTGTTGCAACATGAGAACTTGAGTAAGAATTAAGTCTAAAAACCTAAAGAAATTAGCAAATCTATTCTTAGAAAAAAGTTATTCTATTTAAGGAGTAAAGCTTTTGAAATAATCTTTAAATATTATACACTATAAATATATATATATAACATTAGTTTATTGTTTAGTTTGGGGTTTTTTTGTTTAAGGTTTTTTGTTTTAACTAACCTTGCCTCAGAATTTAAAAAATAGTTACAGTGCTGCTTCACCTTGTTACAGTGCTGGTTTTCTTTGTTTTAGTAAGAACTGAACTAAACTGATATGTAAAAAGGAGTTTCTTTTCAAAACTATCAGAGATACCTATTCTACACCCTGAGTCCAAAATCTGATTTGAAACACATTTACATCACACAAAAATCCAGTCAGTCAAACCTGTTTCACTGAAAATGGATGAACAAAAAGTTAAATTACAATTAACTTATACAGTTTAATCCCTTTGCTATTATATGCTTGGCTCCAGCTTTGACCTTTAGTATATCAGTTACCAATTTCCAACTCAGACACCAGATGGGAAGAGAACAATGGTTTTACTATACAAATTCAGTAAGGGAGGAAAGCAAACCTCAGCATGATTAGCTCATTAGTGTATTGCCAATCAAAAGAGTCAACTGATGGGCTCTGAAAGGCTCAGGAGGCTTGTAATGAGATCTCCAGGTCAGTAATAGGTTTCCAGTTCAATTGTGAATCAGACCCCTACCAGTCTAAAGGCTGTTATCCTCCAACAGCTGTTACAGGGGTCAGCGAGCCCCACACAATGGGCTGGGAGTTTCCTGAACCAGGATGCAAAAACAGATGCAGGAGTTACTTAAAAATAATTGGAATTTAGGATGATTTACCAAGAGATGTACAACCATCTTAGCTCAAGGAACTGATGGTTTAAAGGATGCTAAATGTCCCAGTAAACTATCAAATTGTTTTGGCAAAGTGTCAGAGGAAGCACCAAATATGGGTTGCTATAAACGGCTTTATTTTTTTTTATTAGCTGGTTTACGTACAATATATTGTTCTATTTAAAGGCTGAAGTGACTTTTAGTGCAACACACAGCCAAAAAAAGTACTCTAACCCAAAATAAAGCACTCTAGCTGGTATAAATTTGAATTACATGCTAAATCTGACCTCTTTATTGACAATAAATCTTGCATTCATGGCCTGTCAAGGATGAGAAAGTTTTAAGTTCCTTTGCAGCATCTGCCATACTAAGAGGCTCTGGGCTCAGAGTGGCAAAAGAAACTGTGCCCTTACAATTCAACCCAAACCAAAAGGAAAAAAAAAGAAGGTTTGTTCTCCTGAGAGCTAGAATTTGCAGCATTGTGATCCTGGCTCTGTTCTCCATCAGACACAGATTTCAGTGTGATCTTTGCAAATTACCTACAAACCACAATGCTTTCCACACTGCACAATGGTGAGGGTGCAACAGGGCACAGGGGATCCCAAACAACCTCAGCTCTCAAAGTCAAGGGCAAAATAGAAGAGGAGGAATTAGGGGAAAGATATAGAGGGTTCAACAGCTTCTCAGTTCTAGTTTCCTCTGCTGAAGTTCCTAGAGATCTTCCAGGTATCCTTTTAAAGATTTCACACCCTTTGTAATGGCTGAAAACAGTGACCCAGAAAAAGGTATAATTGAGTATGGCAATCTGTGCTTTAGGAGCTACACATTCACTTGAATCTCAGAAATAGTTTATTATTCACTATAACTCAAAGATTACATTGGTTTCACTCTCAAAGTGTTTTGAAGATTGGATTGTAAAGTGTCTCTGCTTCACTGGAAAACTGCAAAACCACTGCTACTTCCCTTTTAAAATTCTGCTTCAGTATCCAAAATACAGCAGTAATTAAAGAGCAAATGGTACGTGCTGCCACTTCACTGCACAGCTCTTCCCTCAGCGCTAATTGGATTCATGCCTTAATCCACCTTGAAACAAACAGCCTCAGAAGCAGGAAACCACATCAGGCAGCCCAGCTTTGCATACATGAGAGTTCTTAGAAGTTCATCTTACTTCACAGAATCGTGCATCGTCTTACAGATATGCAGGAGAGCATTGAGTATAACAGGATCCTTCGTTGACTCCTGCTGATGCCTAGAAAGTGTTTTAGAAAAAGTGATGAAGAATCCTGCTCTGCCAAAATGGAAACCAATGACTAGAATAACACCCATTTAATGAATAATTTCAATCACCATCACCGTATGACACTGCACAAGTTTTAAACTCATTTATGACCCAACAAACACCAATGATCATGTGGTTAATATGGGTAGAATTCCAATAAATGCCAGCCAATAAATATTATCTTAATATACACAGCTGCATTGCCAAGCCACAGATCTGACTCCTTAAGGGACATAGTAAGGTGAACAGAAGATCTAAATAAAACAATCCTGGATTTACCAAGATATAATATAATTTCTCAGCTACTCAGGGACAGACAGGAAGGGTCAGTGTCAGGTTTAGGTACAGAGGCACATGTGCAGTGCAGCTCCACTAAGATGATTAAGGGGCCACAGCATCTCTCATATGAATAAAGCACAGAGAGATGGCCCCATGTACCCTAGGGGAGAGAAGGCATGGGGGCTCAGCAGTGAATATAAACACCTGAAGGGAAGGTGAAAATGAGAAAAATGTTTCAAGAAACCTGTTAATTATTTGAAAAGAAAAGGTCTGCTTGACTTTCAGAACAGTTGAATATATTTTAATTTTCTAAGTTCATTTTCAACAGCAATACTCTATTCTGTGCTGTCACAGCAACTGGAATGTGAAATAAATTTCATAAACCAACAAAGGCAACACAAAAACAAAAAATAAGCTTGGAGAACAACTATTCTGTTAACCCACAGCAAGTCAGCATCAATATAATTACTTCAACTCAGCTTTCTTAGTGAACAGTCAAACAGTCCATGAATAGATTAACAAAACTGACACATTTTCTTTTTTCTTTCCCATAGACTGGAACACCTTCACAAACTAAACAGCCAATACACTGACTCCTCTTCCCTAGCCATCTTTCAGTAAGTTTCTCAGAGCCTCCAGAGTGCATTTCACTTCAACAGTCTCCACTTACTTAATAAAAGATTCCATAATGCACTTGCAAACCTCCACTCTCACACTTTCCTTCTGGAACATATCCAGAAATGGCAAGAATTTCTCCTGAAAGTACAAGTACATAAACAAGTAAAATTAGGTATGTTACAAACAACACACTAAAACCATAAATATTTTGGATAAGTTTTATAAGCACAGCTATTTAGGTAAAACTATTTTCATCTTTTTTGAATACAGTAATTCATCTCAAAGGATGAAAAAGTGGAACTAATAGAAAAGGACTGATGGCTGAAAGATGTATCAATTTATTGATTGCAGAGATCCAGAAGGGAACACAAAATACAGAACTGTTTGAATCAAAGATTGCTCTTTGTATTTAAAAGCAATCATATAATTCAAACAGCTTAGGATCATGACAAATTCAGACATCTATGGGAAAAAAAAGGTAAGATACTATAAACAATTAAAATAGTCTATGCATCATCAATAGTTTCACATCTATCCAGAGCAAGTCAAGAAGGTCAAAGACATTCAAATTTCCTTCCAAAAACAAGGGTCTAGGTTGTTTAACATACTAAAATACTTCGTTTCTGTATCATCTCAAGAATATAGTGAGGGTAAGTTTTTCAGAATTATCCAAGCAATTTGGGAACAAGACTCAACCCCAAATTCACAGCACCAGGCTTGAGTTTCACTCTTCAGTTGGTTTCTGTGCTTCCACGCACACTGTCTGCTGTCTTTGTTTCTGTTTTTCTACCTCACATACAGTCTCTGACCTCTCTGAGTTCCACTTTGTTTCAATGCCAAGTGTAAGTGCTATGAGAGGGTATGATACCACAACACAGAAACAGCTACCAGCAATTACACACACACAAATAAACGGTATTTCATCTTCCACTGATTGTCACTTATGCCACAGGAACAAACAAACTTAGAGAATTTAACAGGCTAATGAAAAAAGTATAGAAAACTGGAATTGGAATAATAAGTACTTAAGTAGTAAGCAGCAGAAAGCTCACAAAATATTTCTGCACTTAGCTACTTGACAAAAAGTCCTTGCATTCTGTGAACTAGTAAACAATCTAAATATCCCAGTCAAGGTAAATTCTCTTGCAGAAAAACTGCCAAACAGTTAAAAATTGTATCACTTACCACTGAAAAAAGCAGAGCAAAGTCATTGATATAGGTAATAACCTTCTGAATAATTGACTGCAGCTAAAGGGGAGAAAAAGGAAACGTTAAAAAAGAGGAAAATTATTGTAGTATGAGTTAAATTAAGACTATCCACACCAGAGATTATTCTTCTTTAGTTATTCATAGAAGACTCTTCTGAAAGATGCTTCAAGCATTCATCAACATAATTGCTTTCCCCAAAGCAGGACAAACTATAACTATGCTGTTCCTACACACTTTCCTACATACCCTTCAGAACCCATATTGAACAGAGGCTGACCAGCCTGCCCAGGCTTTATTTGTTCTTCACTTCCACAGTTAGGCACATTTTTTCAATTTAGAGTCTCCATGTCCTCCAGCTCTCTGCACTAAAAATCTCAGCCAAATAAACAAAGAAAAAAAAATGCAAACCAGTTTGTTAAATCTTCTTCTGTAGGCAATTTTTCTACCCTCCAAGTAACCACAAAAACCTTCTCAACTAATCCATATCTCATTTTGCATTCAGTCTCAAGAACTGGACACAGTAATTCACTGAAGCCTTACCAATGCCAAGTAGAGACAGACTATTTTATGGTTTACTTCTGTTTAAACAGCCTATCATGATTGCTAATTTCTTTCAGCAAACACCACTGTTGATGTAGGAGTTAACTATTGCTACTTCTAAATACATGAATCATTCAAGCCTAGCACTTCTCAGAATTAAAAGACTGATGTGCATGGAAAAAAAGGAGGAATAAGTCACAGTGTTACAGTGTTCCAAGAGGCTTACAAAATTGTAGCTAGTGTTTAAAAATAATTGTTTTGTTATAGAAGTTATCAGTAATGTTTAAGAAGTAATTCCATTTAAGAAAATGCACATCAGATTTTTACAGATTTGGCAAAATAAACTCTTTACCTGTGGGTAAGCATCTTCAAATGCTCGATCAGGAGTCATGTGTTTGATAACATCAGCCAGAACTGTATTGACCTCTCGCTTCTGTGTAGCAAAAAACAAGGTTACAAAATGAAATGAGCACATAAATGAAGTCACTAAACACCAGTTGAGTAGGATAATTTATTTCCATTTGCCAAAGCATCAGCTTTTTACAGAGCTCTAGTTAAGCCAGGAACTTTAACCGTAGCTCCAGTATATCCTTACTTAAACTGATCCATCTGCCATTAAAACACAAGGATAAGAAACATTCAGTGCTGTGGGGTAGTAAAGCTTCAAAACTGCACCTTTTATCCCTATTCATCTTTCATGAAAGCAAACATATTTTTTCATTCCTACACATTTATACTGAATAGACAAAGCTTTTCCATCTTTAATACCAGACTGCTAACAGAGCCACTTAGTCTGTATCAGAAAAATTCAAAGGAAACAAAGTAATTTTCACCTACCGTAAAATGTCTGCAGGTATACTCCACCCACACTTCAGCACAGTTGATATAATCCTAGAAATACATGTGTCTTATGACTACCAATATTTGCAGGAGACTGTGAGAAATACACTTGTAAAAATTACATTTAAAAGAATTAACTCCTGAGGTATGATTCGTGCAGACCTAGAGAACTAGAACTCAAAAGCTGCATTTGTGTAATAATATTATGTAAAATTAAGTTATGCTTCAGCAGAGCTAAGAAAAGCACAGATGATCCAAAGATATTACAGCCATCACTTTTTTTTTTGCAACCGTGTGTATTTAGAAAACGTAGAGAATGTCATGCTAAGCACATGGTTACTGAACAACTGGCTACAACTTTGCTCTAAACACAGAATCAGTAGTGAAACAGAATGGACAGTAACACACCTGTGGGTTCTTCAGCTTTGTTATAACCTTCCAGGCTTCATTTAATATTTGAAGGCGATCATTTTCAGGAGGATCAGCCAATGCCAAGTTTAATCCCAGGGAGCGAAAGAGGAGATGCTGAAAGTTAATGAGAAATTTTTAATTAAAAGCAGACAATGCACGTCCATCTGCACTGGTCTGGCAGGTACGTGTGCAGAAAGATTTTCAGATCAAACCACTTGAATAATTTTCTTCAAGTGACACACAAGTTATGTAGGCAACTAAGAGCATAAAGACCTCTGTCAAAGGAAAGGAATTGGTACAAATTAGATACAAAATGTTACCTTTGGGAATCCAGACTCATCACACTCTTTAATCATGCCAATGAAGTCCATTGATCTCGCAGCAATAAACTCTGCCCTGAACGCCGACATTACTGAATTCAACAGCAAAGCACTGCCATGAACACAACACAGATCAATACAGCTCAACAGCAACTCAAATTCAGTAGTACCTGCATTTACATTAATCTGAACTTCCTAGACTAACAACTATCCAACATTGATCATAAATTTAAAAAAAAAGAAAAAGAATAAGGAAAAAAAGAACCTCACACAAATTGAGCTTGCTTTGATGAGGATTAATAATGCATAAGCAAAACAAGAAAACATTAAGCCACCGGATAAAGAAAGAGTAACCCAGCCTGTAAAATACTTCTTCCACACAGGTGTTTTTGAAACCATCATTTTACCAGAAATTTACTAGGAATATCAAGCAAACCAGGAGTAGCTGACATTTAGAAACTTAGTCTCTGTTTAACTACAGTTAAGAAGAATACATAGGGAGGGCAAATCCCTATTGACATTTTTCTTAATTAATTATATTATATATGCATTATAAAAGCCACCTTTCTAGCACCTGCATTGTCAGGATTAAAATAAATCCAAAGTCACGGTCATGTGATAACTGTCATTGACACATTTAGACATTTCTGATTACCCATTCAGATAGGTATTTGTGCTACTATCAAGCCAAAGCCACAATGGAAGAGTGAACTCACTGCATCACTGTAACATCCAGTTTATTCAGCCATGAGTTAGCTCAAGAAGCTGCCTCATAAAACACTGTGCCCTTCACTAGTCTGAAACAGACAGTTTGACTACAGGGCAGTTTACCTTGAGGGAAAGTCTGTGGAGTGCTTAAAATAACCCAGCAGCTTCTGTGTTTCTGCCTGGGCCTTAGTGGTCCCATCACAAGTTGACTAGAATTTGCATTTTATCATTAGACAAGCACTTCCAGCTCACTAGGTCTGTGCTTTGCAATACAGAGAGCAGGCTGCCACTTTTCACTTAGATGGCTGCAAAGCAGCTCATGGAACATACTGAGATGAAAGATTTATATACTGATGCCTCTTGTTTTGTAGTATCTTGACAGTCATGAGAAGACACAAAAACACAGAACTCCACTTTAAAAGAAGACTACTGTTTTAAACTGGATTACTCAACTTCCCAATAAAAAAGACATGTCCCAAAAACATTTCTTTCAAAAAAAAACCCTCATTATACTCAATATTTTATCCTTCCTTCAAAGAGCGAACAGGAACAAAGAGGAGGAACCTAGCCCATCTTTACAGTGAAAAATGCTGAAAGTTGATCTGAAAATAAGTTCCACAAAACAAATCAACACCTATCCAAAACAATTTGTACATCAGAGGATGTGAATTATTTTTATCTGTTCTATACACTCTGATACAATACCACTTTCACAGCACATTTTTAAATCATACTTTCCCTGCACTTAGCTCAGTCACAGAATACGGGCATTCCTCAGCTAAGTGATTAACATATTTTAGTTCCTCAGCTGCTGCAGAACTGGACTGTGCAAAGCACATAAGAAAAAAAAAAAAAAACAGCTGAAAACTTTCACAGAACTCAGCCAAGCTACCCAGTACAATGAACAGAAAGGAGCCCATCACCAGGCCACACTGCATGCACAAAACCCAGTAAGTTCATCCAACTCTCAGACCAGACCATCTCCCTGAACACAACTACCCTGCAAAAAAACGTCTAGGAGACACTTGAGATACTAATTTTAATGTTGAAAAAAGCAAATCCCTAAGTATGACCACCTTCCAAAGGTTGCCAGCAGCTTTACAACTTCCCTTGCTGAATGCACGTATGGCCTGACTGTAGCCAGTGGAAGACAGGGGGAAAGAAAGGGAGGAAAACCCAGAAAAGTGAAGCAAAACCAGGCAGAGACATGGCTAATGGAGAACAAATTAGATGTCATAGACTTTGGCTTAGGAGCCAGAATGCAGCAACCAAGTCAAACTAATTAACTTTGGCTTGACAAGTAATCTACCATTTTTTAGAATTCATCTCTGGAAAACAGATGCTCATAATCATGATTTAGTAAGCTACTGGGAGAATGAAAGCTGCACTAAGCATCCAAACTGTTTCCAAAAAAGGAAGAGAGAACACTATTCCAGGGACTCAGGGGTGCTCATTACAGACTCCTGTGTTCTACACTCTGCAGCACTTACTTGTTCCCCAACTTTTTGCATCTCTCCATCATCTCAGTAAGCAGAACCTGGAAAAATTATTTATTAAAATTAGTGAATAGAGACTTTGCAAATATATTCAGCTTTATTTACTGTACTGAAATCTACTAAAAGCTGTTTTAATTACCTTTCCAATACATTCCAATAGTCCTGTTTTACCCTACATTTACAGCACAAGAAAACAGTGATGTAGCTGAAAATGAAATACATCATCTGGAATAGGTATAGTGGCATTTCAATCAAAACCACCATTTTATGGAAGTAAAATCTGCAATCCTTCATCCATGCCATTACTCCATGTAATCACTATTTGCCAGCCACATGAGTTACCTCTGGCAGGAGAGGTGAAAACCCTGCCAGAAGGACAGACATTAAAACAGCCTGTTCACTATGTTAAGCTACAGTTTAGTCAAATCATTTGTATATCTGTATGACAGAAGAAATAGATTAATTTGGGAAATAAAGATTAAACTAGCTAAAGGACAGCAAGAAAAACAGGAATACTGCCTATGAATTTGAAGTGGTCACACTTCAGCTTTGTGGAAGCAAACATTCTTCCTGTACAGAAGAGAGCATCAGACAGTCCTACATAGGCTCTTTTTACTTGCCTTCACACTCCTGTAAAAACTGACTGAGAGGTGGTTTTTTTAGAAGGCAAAATTAACTCTTCACCACAACACTTCCTTTAGTATTGAGCATATACCACATTCACTTACATCTGGAGCATGGTATGCAATACACTGTAAAATCCAGTCTATAGCAGGAGAATATAGGGTCAAATACAAAGGGATCTCCACACATTGCACCACCAGCTGGTTCTGAACTGTATCCCCATGTATCTGTTGAAACAAGAAACAAAAATATGTTGCTGTGAAAAGGTATTTAATGGGAGATATGATAAACTGGTCAAAGTTTGTATATGAATGTAAACAACAACAGATGGTAGCACAAAGGTACAGATATCCTGAAGCTATCCTTGCAAGCTGGGGGAAAAATATCAAGCTCCTAACATACATTATTCAAGTCTGGAAACATGCTGAATAGAGCAGTTTCAACTTAGCAGAATGTATGTAAAATTTCCCATACTATACCTGGATACCGGAACACCCCTAAATCTAGATTTGAGAACTTCTAAGATTTTCTTAATTATGTGGCAGTTTGATTAAGGAGTGTATTTACCTGATTTTGCAAATAAAACACTTATTTGCTTACTTGCTTAAATGTTAGGAGAAAGTCAAAAAAATTTTTGTTCAGGCTTTCTTTGAGTTGTGGTGCCACTTCCATCCCAACCTGTATTAAAAGAAAAAGATTTTATCAGCATCAATCAATTCTCCTTCAGAGTGACATAAAAATGCATCTGGTGAAGGAATACACCCAAGTCACACACATCAAATCAACAAACAGCATTGAATCACATACTTTTGACTGATTATTTCCTTGATTACTATTATAGTCATGTCCACTAACAACTACTCTGAGGCAGTTACAGCTGTTTTTAAACATGATTCTAACATCAGCTCCAAGTATCTGTAAGCACTAAGGAAATGAGCATCTACTCCAGTGCACTGCAACAGCCTACAGCACCACAGAAAATTATTCTTACTTATTACAAACACTGAAAGAGAGATTCCCCATTTGTAAAACAGAAGAGAAATAATTTTTGTTTGTTGAAAGGAAGAGACAGGCTGCTGATTACTTGTGATAAAAGCAGTAGTTCCTTGAAGCAGTGGCAGCACTGCAGTAAATCTTTGATACAGACCAGAGGAGGTAAATGACAGCCTACCCTGCAAAGGTATGCTCTGGCATAGACTGCAACCAGTGGATCTCCAATTCCTCTAACCATGGATGTTAACCGTGGGAGACATTCCGAAATGCCCCTGTTTTTATCAGAAATGAAAATGAGCTTCAATAGTCAATAACAGAAAGTATATCACCTACAGATAACTTCAGCAGCTGCCTTGTAGACTAACAACTGAGCATGAGTTATAGAAATACCTATCAAAGAAAAGGGATACCAGCACAAAAATTTATTTCATAAGTAAAATTTTCTGTGTACAATAATACATAGCCTATATTCAAATTGCAGTATTTGCTATTCAGAGCAAGACAAATAAAACTAAAGAATTCCTTCTCCAGCTTGGAGAACAGCAGAACTATGGAAAAGCTGTAACTCAATGTAAGGAAAGCAGATGCTTAAAGCAGAACTGGCAGAACTCCTTCCATGTCTCATTTTCCCACAGGTCCTTTTTGACAGAGCTCTACTAGTGCCTGGGTATGAGGCCCACTAATTCCAGTAAAATAACTGCTTTTTAGGGATAATAAAGTTGTCACTATAGTAGCAATTTGGCTTCCAACACTCATTTCAAAATATAACTGAAGAAGGACAATTACAAGGGAAGGAACATTTTCTGCTCAGCAGCTGGCATTGTTTGGCAACACATTAAACTTATACCAAAGTTTTCAACAGACAGTGGCTCATTGCTCCTAATTTCTCCTACTCTGTCTCTCCCAGTATGGCATCAACATTTTCCTTTCAGTTTTCTATCCGGTCTTTTTCCCACACTCCTCATGTCAACAATCTTCCTTCCCCTCCAGCACCAGAAGCTGGTTTTCAATTTGCATTGGGATTTGTGACATTTGATATCACATTTGTACATACATTTGAAAACTGAGAGCACTATTGTTTTTCAAAGTATATCACAGTTCACCATTAATTTTTTCATGGTATTCTCATTAAAAATTCCAAAACCTCTCTGCACTGCTTCTTCTCAGTTCTATTAAGACCCTACCCACCATCCATTAATCACAGACCTCTCATGCTTAATTCATTTAATTAGTGCTTAAGTCTGCCCATTCACTTCCTTTCCATACTTAACATTATTCTTACGTTTTGGATAGGAACTTATTGCACTTCAGTATTGCTGCTTCCACGTAACTAAATGAAGACAAGTTAAGGAACAAAATTAAGATTCACACCACTGAAAAACCATAAGCAAACATACACCAAATGGATATCGACCAAACTATTTTAAGGCCTTCTGTAATTAATGTCACTTAAACTTTGCTGATTTCTACAATTTATCTACAAGATTTTGTTTCAAAATTTTTTATACATCATCTCTACTTTGTCAACTCAGCTCAGAGCCAACAACTAAACATTCAGTTAACTATGAAACATGACTCAAAAGTACATTCAAAACATACAGCCTGAAACAAACAAAACAAAGGCAATATAAACATCAGATCCTGTGGGTTTTATTGAAACAAACTTTCACTTTTGGAAAAATCCACAAAAAACCTGCAGGCACATTGTGAGGGTCTCATTTGACAAGGATACAATCTGGGAATGAGTTCTCTGATTGAAGCAATCTTGAAAAACCAGTTTAAGCAAGTTTCTTTAGCTGTATCGTTAACACTCTCTGGAGAAAAGTTATCTTGGGAAAAAAACAATCCAGAAATAGTTACATTCTTTTTAGAAACAAGTTAATTTTAATGTTATGTTTAAAACTGTATTCTGTTTCCATTCATCAAGAAATGAAGTGCAAAATAGTCAACTAGGCAATACACTTGTTTCTCAGCTCTCTTGAGCAGCAGGCAGAGCTGAGTACGTAATAAGACAAGGTAACAATCTTGTAGTAAATAACATTTCAGAACCTGAATTCAAGCACTTGGAGCTCATCTCAGAGCTGCTACTGCTCTGCCTCTGCTATTCTAAAATCAGAAATTGTAAAAAAAAGAAAATACAGAGAATCTGTAACAAACATGTGTATGTAAATCTATAACATATAAAACTAGAGAACATACAAAAGAGATTTAAGCACTCAAATTGTTTATTTTAAAAGGTTAATATAAATTTTAAATAATACTACTGCAAGAAGTAGGAAATACTGACAGTAGGAAGTGGATAGAAACCTTGTTTCTGTACACTGAACATTGAACACACCCTCTTACAAACTCCTTGTGAAACCATTTAAAACACCAGTTCTCTCCCACTCCTGCCTCCAGGTGAGAAGCTCCACAAAAAAGTTTCCAATTTCCAACATGAGAGAAGCCACATGTTAGAACTTCCTGCACTCAGTCAGTGTCTTTCTCATCTAGGACCTCAGGAGCTCCCATTGAACTTGGCTTCACTTGTTCCCAAGGGACAAGCTCAGAGGCTGGGCCTGAAATCCCCAGAGGTTCACATGCAGAGTCAGCAGAGCACAGATTATCCTTCTCCCTCCCACTTTCAGAGCTGCTTGGGAAGTTCCCACCAGCAATGCCTCTGGCAGCTGTACAGCTGCAGCAGGAGTCAGCTCTCCAGAACAGAGGTAACTGTGCCCAGAAATCATGACATGCTGTGGGAACTGCCTGCCTTCATTAATGCTTGTAAGAGCAGTTTGTCAGACCTGCAACAACCAAATTTATCTCAGCTATTTTCTCTAGGTTCATTTCAAATTTCAGTATTTGTTGGTTTCAAGTTTACAGCTCCAATCCTATGGATTTAACTGCAAACTAATAGTACTGTTCCACTGCCAAATACAGAATGTTTCATCTTGCAAGGATGTGCACTTAGTGCACTCCAAATTGCAAGGAAATGCCTGTGTTTTCCATGGAATGTTTCAATGTCTTGCTAAAGAGGTTCTTTCACCTGCAATGTCAAACTAGATTTTTATATTGTGTTCGAACTTCAACTGAAAAAAAAAAGGGCCCAAGTTAGAATGACTATGCTAGAAGCAGCCTGCTGCTATTTCCAAAATTCTTCTTTTATTACAGCAAAACTATCAAGCTTCCAGTGTAGCAACAAAAACATCTATTCACCAAAAACTGAGACTGTCAGCTTTGTTACATTTCTACCACTAACTTTAAGATACTAAACCGTAATACTTTCAGAAGAGAGCATATGCTAAGATAAAAAAGGAAAAAAAAGCCTTTATCTAATTTGACCATTCCTGCTTAATTCTCCCTCCCCCTAATAAACTCTGTATTAGAGAACTTACACAATTCTTTGTGATTTTAAGTCTCAGGAAGACCCAGTTTACATTTAGTAACAGCAGAGCCACAAGCACACTTCATTACTTATGTTAGGTATATCCTTCACAATTAAAATGTAATCTTGCATGAACACTGTGAACAGTGGAAGCTGAAAACGGATTTTACTCTGTTAAAAACTAAAACCTACTAGATTCAAATCAGAACCTTTTCTACAGGAGATAGAGTAGCAATGGTCCTGTTTAACCTTCCTCAAGGTTGGACATATTTTTTTTCTTGAGCACAGTGGAAACAAACACAACGTTACCTGGCAGAGACACTCGGTTATCCATGCACATTGACAGAATTCTTTCATACACCAGTTTCCCTGGTTAAAAAAAAAACCAAAAACCAAACAAATTAACAAACTGTAAAACACAAAATGTTGGTACAAAGGTTCCCTTTCCAACATACAATGAAATTAGGTGGACAAAACTTTCTAGAACATTGACATTTTGCTGCCCTCTAGTGAGGCTGAAATGTTCAATGTGATTTAGCTTCTCACACTACAAAAACATTCTCTGGCTCCCTTAACTGCAGAGGTAACACACAGGTCAGATTTCTCCCAGGCCAGGAAAGGACAGCTGGTGTCCTGACTTTGCTGAGTTTGGATATTGGTTATCTCCAGCAGCTTTCAGCAAGTAGGAAGGAGCACAAAAAGGAAGCATGGCCTGAAAAAACAATTGGATCTCTGTCGTAGTATATCCTGCTGGCACCAAAATACCCTTCAACTTTGAATACCATTGTAAATCTTTTCCATAACATGGCAGAAAAATAAGAGTCACATGAAGTAGATGACCATTTCACTTACAAGTTTAAAAATGTATTAAAAAAATCAATAAGTACATTCTGACCATTTCACAGTCCCTATTCAGCCAAAGACAACTTTCTGACTTCTATTCTTCAAAATACAAAAATAATGAAATATTGAGTCAAAAGGCTGCTAAAATCCAAAATATTTTATAATGACAGCATGTTTAAAATTTCAAAATGCAGAGATTATGATTTTTCCTAACATTTTGTTCTAGGTATTCACTAATACATAAAGAACAAAACTACAAAATGAAATATTTCCATCTTAAGGACTTTGCTCTTAGGAGATTTTTTACAATCTATATACCATGTTTACCACTGGTGTCCAAATGTTTATGTTGGAAATATTCCATGTTAAAACTAAAAGTCATTTCAGCCCTTTTTGTATAACTTTGATGCTTTCTAACATTACAAAAAAATAATCTTATTAACAATTGTGCCTGGCACAGTAGATACTTACCAAAAGTATCAAGGATATCTGTAATTAAAACAAATTTACTTGGATAAAACTGGATTACTGTTGTGTCTGAAAGAAGCTTAGAACACTAGAAAGAGAAAAAAAAAACAAAGAAACATTTTTAGAGGCCAATGCAAGTTTGTGTTTTAACGCCAGAAAAGCTAGAATGGATGAATATCCACAGATGGAAAGGGCCAATATGAACTATGAAGCCAAAAGCACAAGGACATCTAATATAACAGCCCACGGTGCTTGTTGTAATTTTCAGGTTATTCTTCATTTCCAGAGCTACACAGACCTGGTTTTCCTTTATACAGGGTAATCTACTATGCAGAGTTTCAGCTGATCATGAAGATCTGTGCATTTGTTCAGACAAGACGAATTCTCTCCCAGACAAAGCATTAAAAGTCACTTCTCTAAAATCACTTTTTTTAAGGACACTGTTCAGTTTTTCACCATCTCTCTAAGCATCCATATCAAACACAAAATATAATACAGATTAAATTAAGAATCAATTTTTGAAGAGTAGTTAATGAGCTTTCCAATGCATTTTTGCAGCTCACATAACTAGCTCAAACATTCTGGAAACAGACTGAGCCACAGTCAGCTCCAGAGAGGACTCTGTGATCAATCACCAGCCACTGGGACACAACCTGATCATGGCATTTGGACTACAATGATGGCTGGTACAAAGTCACATTTGAAAATGTATTACCCACTTAGTTCTACTCTCATTGGATGTTCAGGCCAAGAAGAAACGTGTCCATTGATTGTATGAATTCAAAATACACACTGAGGAATGAAGATATTTTTAAGATATTTAATTAAGCTATACTTTGTTTTCCAAGATTAAACTGGAGTCAAAAACTTTGGCAGAAGGTTACTCACAAATAAAACAGCTTCTACCAAAAGAAAACAGGTGAATGACTGACTGGGGAGAGAAATCCACCTCTTCCTTGCTTAAGCCAAACATGGCCTCTGGCCCCGAGTCGCCTCTGGTCTCTAACACTGACAATATTTTCTATGAGCTCCACCCTTTCTCCCTCCTTCACCAGGAGACAGTTCTAAAGTCTCAGTGGAATAAATACAGTTTAAACTTTTGTTACATTTCAAAAATCCAGTAAGCAATCCAATACAAGACTGCTCTGTTAAAAAAGGAAATCATATCATTTGAACATGCTTAAACAAGGGCCACACTCAGTCTTTTTGCTTTATTCATCAGGGTAACTTGCACCAGAAAGACAGGTGAGAGCATTCACATCCTACAACCAAAGCAGAATCTTCTCTGCTGTGTGCTAAGTCAGTCACCTTCAAAGAAAGGTAACTCAGTAGCTGTTCAGGACCTACACATAGCACAAACACTTAATCTCTTAGAGCTCACACACATAATCAACTTACTTCAGCTTACTCTAAGTAGCTTAGCATACTCCATCTTGACAAGTAAAGTATCTTGCAAAAAGGCACTTGAGGAATCATAGAATCATAGAACTGCTCTAGGTTGGAAAAGACCCTCAAGACTGTTGAGTCCAACCTTTAATCCATCACTGCCAAGATCACCAATAAAAAATATCCCCAAGTACCACATCTACACATCTTTTAAATACCTCCAAGGATGGTGATGCCACCACTGCCCTGGGCAGACTGGTCCAGTGATTGGGAACCCTTTTGGTGAAGAAATTTTCCTAACCAGAAGCCAAACTCACTCCTCCTACTGCATACTAACCAGTCTGCCATAGTAATGACAGACTATGTATATAACTACAGCCTGATGCCAAGAGAACTGCTCAGCTCTTTCAGAGGATGCAGCACTCTGCAGGCACAAGCACAACAAGTAAAGTTCAGTGAGGGTTCTACCCTATCCTGCTTTATAACTATAGAATGACCATCCTTCATGAAAATTTTAAATTCATTAATTACAGAAATACCCATTTCATTCTTAGCCAGCCTTTCAATTAGTGATGAGCATCTGCAGCATCAACTGCTAAGTGAACAACACTTCAGCAGAGATAAAAACATTCAACTTTGGTACCACTTTCCTAAAAGGAAGCACTGGATCCCATGTTAGAAACTGCATTATTTCAAAATTGTCTGTGAACCAGTTGCAAAAGAGCATATGAAAGTATCAATGCATAGATTATCACTGCACTGTCACACACACATACATATTAACACACGAAGCACTGCAGGTACAGTACATCCCTGCTGCTTTTCTTGTCATCCAAAGACCATATTCACACTCCACCATCCTATACATGGATTTTTTAAAATAACAATAATAGTGCTGATTTCATAGTATTACAATAGTACATTAGTCACCCTAGGTCACATATAATTGTTTGATCTCACTTCATTAATGTTTCATTTCCTTTTTTGTCTTTACCACAATTTAAGATGAAATTACTTCAAGCAGTTTTCACAAGAGTATCCAGAATGACCAAAAAAAATCCTGGCTTTATATAACCCCACTGGATGACTATGAGCATTACATCAGTTTTACAGCTTTTAAGGATGTCATTATCTCATCTGTCCTCTGCTGCACTCTGCCTCTGGCCTTTTTTAAAGGCCAAGCCAAACAAAAGAGCATTTAACTGTCCTATTTCCCCATGCCCTCCTCAAAGCACATCACTCCAAATGACCCAAAGGAAGACTGTGGACAAGTTCTCAAACAAATAAACAAAAAATAAACCCCATACACACAAATTCAAAAATCTGGAGCTGTTTTTGGTCGCTTGCTAAGGTCCTAAATTCCTTTATTTAATTGCCCAGCCAAGTTTGGATGGGTAAAATGCTGATGTTCAAAAACCCATTCTGGTATTACTTGTAGGGAGCAAGGGCCTGAAGGGGAAGAGGACAGGAAAGGAAATTACATGCCCTACAAAGAGCTGATTTGTTCTACATGCTATTTGTTCTAACTATCCTAAAGCAGGTAAAATTTCCCCATCTTTCATTTGGTGACTCATTGAGAATTCCATCCCACATAACCTAGTCAAAACCAATATGTAACAACAAAGCTGAAAATCCAACTACTGTCAGAAGTCATAAAACTCTAGAAGAAATGTGTTTCAGAGAAGAACAAAAGAAAATAATAGAAAAACAGTTGAAACCCTTCTTTTCCCAATAAGAAAACTGGACAAGTTATATCACCAAACTCACTGGTTCTGCATAGAACAAAAACCTAAAACTGACCTGGATGACTATTTTCAGAGCTTTTACTTTCTGATCAGAGGACCATGCATCCTTTAAAGACTGGTTCAGTTCTTCAATTCGGTTCATGTAATCCTGCTGAGTCAAATTCAACAGCTCTTTCTGTGATCCCTGGCAAGAAAACACAAACCCACTTAAGAACAGGAGGAAAGGAAGGAGAGTGCTGTTATTACAGGCTCAAATCACCCCACCATTGTGGGGAAGAATCCTACAAAATTTATTACAACTTCCCTTCAGGTCTTAGGAAAGTAGGTTATGAAACATCTCACCTTTGCACAGTAAATTACTGCAGCTTGAGAAATAACTTCAGTACTCAGTATTTCTATCAAGCTCATAATTGTAACTTAAATTAAACTCAGGTTGACATATGTAGCTTCAGCAACAGGGGCAAACCAGAATTATCAGAGGTTAAGACTACAAGGCGCCACGAAGTATGACAGCACTAAGAACATAAATTAACAGCAATAGATCAGGTAAATTTTCAAATCACAATTTCTAGTGATACAAAATATGATTCTGCCCGAATCCTGTAACAATAAGGATTAAAATTACTAGAGAATTCCCACAGAAAGTACCTATTTATCTAAATACTGCACTTGCAGAATCAGGACCTTTTTAAAAGGTTTCACAAAAGATTTTTATTTCACAAATTTCTTTCACTGTTATAATGATGCTGTAATTTCATCAGAAAACTTCCTCACCTCTTCCAGATCATCCAGTTCTTCTAACCTTGTCCTCACTTTTTCAGAAACTGCTGAACCAGTAGTTGTGGCTTTTCCTGCAAAGAATGAGAGATTTAAGTTTCTTTAACATTTAAACACTGGTACTTCTGAAGAGAAACAAACCTGAAGAAGGCTGATATGGACCAGTCAGCTTCTGTGACAGAAGACACCTGGTTTGATTCATTTAGTGACTGTTCCTGAAGACACACATCTAAACATACCTACAGTGCATTCACCTTGAACAAGGGCAAGTAAGCAAAATTGAATATGAGTGGATTTTTCTGCAAGTTTTACCAGTAAGAAAAGAATCACTAGATAGAACCATAGGATAATTAAGGATAGAAAAGCTCTGTGGAGGTCTGCTTCCAACTCTCCACCTCAAAGCAGGTCCAATTCTGAAGTTGTAACAGTTGCACAGGGTTATATCCAGTCAATTTAACAATATCTAAGGATATATATATCACACTCTGCCTGAACATCCAGTGTCAGTGTTTGACCATTCTCATTGCAAAGAAGTGTTTTATATTTTTGCAGATGCTGAAATGCTGTGTGTTTATTCATATATAAAGATCCTGATTTACTATGCCATGATTACGTAGCCCAGATTCTCTTTGCTAGAGAACATGATAAAATATTTAACATTTGGTTCTTTTCTAAACACCCAGCATATAGTTGAAATCACTTCACTTTCATGTAAAGAGAATAACTGAACAAGTTCCCAAAGGACTTGTTTGCTTTCCTTCCAGCCAGCAGAAGAGTTGATAAACATGATCCTCAAAACATCATTGCTCAGTTTAACTGGAAGAAAGTTTTAAGCTACAGTGGAAGGCAGTGCAGTGAAATAATCACAAATTCATCAGCCCACAGGAATAAAAGACAAGGTGGTCAGGTGGTTTATTTTCAATAACTATTTAAAACAAACATCCAGACACCTTATCCAAAAAAAAAGCAAGGACCACGATGTCAGAATGGGGGAGGCAGGAAAACACATTTCAACTATTCTTGACCACAAACCTGTCCCTGCACCCTGCCTCAATAAATAAAGTGCTCACCTTTTTCAGATCCCATGTACAGATTCTGCAAGGAAGGAGAAAAAGCAGACTGTTAGAAAACATGTACTCATTAGCATTCCAAGAATGCACAGGGTAATTACACTGCTAATCAATCCTCTAATCATTTAGAAGTAGACCCAAGACCAGAAGTTATTTGCATTGTTACAAAAAGACAAAGTGATGGCTTCTAAATATCAAAAAACTTGGACTCACCTCTCAAACAATCTTTACAAGTGAGAGCTTGTTATTCAGTTTTTTACAACATTAAAACTGAAATTTAGAGGACCGGTATTTACCCATGAAAGAATTAGAAAATAGCAACAGCCAGAATTCATAAAAGGTCTAGTACAAATAATAAAAACTGTGGCAGCCACCACTTACAATAGAAAGCTTCTCTGTTGTTGTGTATCTAGCAAGGATTTCACCACGTTTGCTTGACCATGGTTCAAAGTCACTTCCTACTCCTGAGCTCTCATCTTTATCCCGTTTCCTTCGTGCACCATCCTATGACAGGAGTACAAGTGCAAAAGTTAAATACAGATCTGGAAAAGGAAGAGAAGGCTGATAAAGGGCAACTTAATGTTTTAAGTGCTAGCTGACCCTTTCAGAAGTTACAATATTTTAAAAAAGCATATTTAAATAAATATGTCAACATAAACCAAATAAAAGTAGGTAAATAAAAAAGAATATTTTATAAATATGGTATATTTCTTATATTAACCTCTTCACTGGTGAGACAATACATTTTATCCAGGGTTGGCTTTATGGTTTTAGTTTGGTTTTGGTTTTCTTTCACTTAGTTGAGATAACCGCCCCCAGAGTTACCGTGGGAGGAGCAGAAGTCACAGGATCTGCAGCTGCTGCAAACAATGACAAGGGATCAGTGCCATCCAACACACTGCTCAGTGGGTCCATCATAGAGCTAGAAGAAGAGGAGGAGGTAGAGGAAGTACTTCCCTTCCGGTTCATCTTCTTCGTCTTGGATTCAGTAACCTAAAGAAAAATTCAGAACTATTAAACAAAAAGGTTTTCTCTTCCCTCATTTTTCTTTAATAAATCATTGAAATACATGCTACATAAATTGTGCTGTTGCAACAACAGCAAGGAGACATCAAACAAACTCTCTGGAGTGAGCACCAGCATTTAAATTGAAGCCCCCCTTTTTACCTGAATCTGGAGGTTTTCAGTAGCATTCAGTAGCATTTCCACTGCTGCTTTTTTCCCTTCCAATTCTAGGTCTACAAAATTGTAAAAACAGCCACTCTGAATATCTTTCTAGTACCCCTCCTTTATTTTATTAGGTTTGTCCCTGTCCTCCAAACTCTTTCTTGCTATTTAATTTCCTCTGCCAGTTTCATCTTTACTTTTCTTGTACAACACTCAAGCCTGGAACATAAAATCCATACCTGAGGCCACTGTCTTCTCTCCCTGCTGACCTTCCTGAGCAGAAGCTGCTGCCCATTTATCATTCATTAGTGGATAACTCATGTCTTTGAAGCTGGATTTTTTTCTGTACATCTTTAAAAGCCTCTTACACATCAAAGAAATTATAAATGTTTTAAAGTACACAGCTGACTGGAAACTAAACCAAAACCAAACCCTACATCAAGCAATTATGCAGGCCATTTGTAATGCAACAATTTGATTTTAAATTTATCCATTATTCAGCATTTAATGCAACCAAGAAAGCCTACAAGCTGGAGGTGCTGTATTTGTCAGGAGACTGTTTCTGACACGTAACAGCACCAGCAAACTTCTGCAAAGGGCAAACAGAATAAACCTTGATGCCTCTAAAACAGGCCACTAATACAGAAAGCAACTTCACAAGTACCACCACCAACCTCAAAGCCTTTTAATTTTAAAGGAACAGACATAAAAAGAGAACACAATCAGTTGGAATTCAGATTTGTTTTCCAAAAGCGCAGAAAAACTCACTGTAATGGGTTTCAGTGGATGGTAATCTCCAAAATCCAAGGGTACAGATTCCAGTTTACACACTTCAGATTCTGACACATAGTTCCTTGATCTTGCATGCCTTAAAAGGTAAGAGCGAAGGGAAAGTATATATGCATATAAATAACCACATACCAAGAGAGAAGCATATGCTACATCTATACAGATGCTTATTTACAAAAGAAAAAGCATACTGAAAAATAAGCAAACCTAAAGATCCAAATTTCTCTCTACTGAGTTAACATAAAACTAAAACTGGAGAAACTTAACTTTCAGCCATTTAGCTGTACTCTTTTTATTCTTTGAAACACACAGAGCTGCTAATTGTTCTTTTCTGTTTCATTCAAGATCTTGAGAATGTTTATAGCACACACTACTTCCTCAGCTGAATGAGTAAAATCAGGGGATACACAAAAAAATTTTTAATCAGACTACTAACAAAAGCAAACAGCACTTCCCCCACATAACACACACCTTTCACACAAGAATCCAAACTTTCAAATCATTCCATTCTTACTCAAAGACATAACTCATTTGGAAGACTTTCAGCAGCGCCAAGCAGCCAGCTCTTCTACAGATACCATGTACCCAAAAAATCCAAGTTTCCTTTATAATGAATTATGGATTAGATAATTCATGGTTGTGCCACTTTTGACACCTAATGAGACAGAGCAGAGCAAGAGGAAGAGTCCTGTGAAATCCACATGCTTATTTGTTTTTTTGTTTTGTTTTCTTGATCTCCAGTTCCTTTTCTTTTTGCTATTGTCCCATTGTTCAATGACTCTTGTTCATTTGCATCATGGGTTAATCAGCACCTGGTGGAAAATTTTCCAAACTCTATCTGGCTACACAATTATAACATTTCTTTAACTGCTGACAGCTCTCCCAGCATCCCCAGGCCAAAATCAACTGCACCCCAATTAGTGCAAGCACACTGGGCAAATGCACATGGTAATAATACACACATGGGAGTGAACAAGAGCTGTAAACCCTGCAAATAAGCCTTTAAAAAGTACCTTTTTACAATGTGACTATTCAAGTGATAAGACAGCTTGTAACAGAGCTAATACAGAAGGCATTATGTTCTGCTTACTCTCCAGGGAAAGGAGATTAAGCATTCCTTTCTTGGCCACAGCACTGCAGCCAACTTTTGAGAGGAAACAAAAATAAGACTCTGGCCAAGCTGGGGTTTCAATCCCCTGGGATTTCATCCTCTGCATGATTACATCCCTGCCTCAGGTGCTCTTTAACAGTGGGTTTCAACCTTTTCCACATGTGACCACCACTGTAATTGCCACCACTCTGCACCTTCAACACCAGCCAGCCTACCGACCTTTTTCTGTCCTCCTGGTAAAGCATCTTTTTTCCTGGGACTGCTTTCAGGCACACAGCACCTTCCCAGAGCCAGTGCTTATCCTAAAGCAAGCACTTCAAAAAGCTCACAAGGAGCACAAAGGAGCCAGGCACATAAAATGGAAGAGAGTCTTTTTACAACACTAGACATCTATTGGTAATGCAATGAAGCACATCCCATACTGACTGTACCTATCATTATCTGAGTATTAAACATAAAAACAAAACAATTTCTCTAAATATATATGCATAGCTATTATAAAATTGCATGGTAGCCCTACACTTCAAATTATTTTATATACTTTTTACTACTTTAACAAATTTGTTTAAAATTATTTAATTTGCTTAATTTGAACATTATGTTAATACAACTCTTCAGCACCAACAGGTGCTATTTTTTTCCTCATATGTAGGCTGATGACTGTGCAGACAATAAACATGCAAAACAGCTTTTTAGCATTAATACTGCTTAAAAATAGCTAGGGTTCTGCTAAACCCCATAGCCTGAAAATATCTTTCATATTAGAGAACATAATGATGGAAACATCTTACTCTGTTAAAGGTCTGGTTATTTCCCCGTGGCCACTTCTACATCAGCGTTACTAGACCTATTTATTAGGCTGTTACCTCATTGCTGTACTATGTAGAAATCAATTTTTCAGCATCTCTGCTGCTCTGCTTTGTTTTGCTCTATTTTGGTACTGCTTTTGTACGTTAGAGTGCCTCTTTTATCCTTCCTTTACCAAATACTAGACCGAGTAACTCCATGTCCTACGCAGTGCAGCTTCCTCAGATGTACACATTCTCCTGTAAATGCACGCTGCTAGAAGCTGACCCTGTCTTTGTCTCTGTAGCCCCTGTCTACTTCTAAGGAGCCTGTGAAAGACAACGAACAGAGGCTAAACGGTGCCAGTAACAGTAAATACACAGCACGAGCCGCGGGGCGGGCGGGACAGCGGGCCCGCAGTGACCCTGCCCCGGCCCTTCGCAGGACACGCTCCATGACAACGCCCCGGGGAAAGCCAGCGGCGCTCGGGGAACTCCAGCTTATTTTAGGGGAAATACCGGGAGGCCAGCGGCCGTCGCGTCCCACCCGGCTCACAGCTGCGGCTCCGTCCCTCAGCAGAGCTGTGCCGCCGGCCCGGCTAGCTCAGTGTAACGCCAGGGTGTTAGGAATGCCATCTGTACCCCCGGGTTTCTCAGACAGCAGCGCCGGGCTGCGCTCCCACGGCAGCGGAGCCGCGGCACCCAGCACCCCCCGGCTGCCCTCGCCACTCGCGGGGGTCTCAGTCCCCCCAGGCCGAATTGCCCCGAGCCCCGCGGGTGGAGAGGCCCCGCACTTTCCCCTCTGGCACATCCGTGGCTGCCCACGCCTCAACCCCCCGGCTGCGAGGGTCGCCGAGCATGCCGGCAAGCCCTCGCCCAGCCGCGGGGTCCCGCAGCCCCCAGAGCCCGCCGCCGCCGGTCCCTCCGCGGGGGAACACGCGGCTCCCGGTGCCCCCCGCCTCACCAGGGGAACGCCGCCATCTTGCGCCCCGTCACATGACAGCGCGCGCCGCCGCACCTTCCGCCGGCTGCTCCCGCCCCGCCCTCAGCGCGGGAAACGCCGGAGGGCAAAGCTCGGCAAAAAGCACAGAAATGCGCTTCTTGGTAAAGATTTAGAGTTTATTGTGCAGAATGCTTTAAGTAAAAATCGAGACTGGTGAAAATGAAACAAAGTACAAAAATAAATAGAGTTCTGTAATGGTATCACAATTCCACACAAAATAAAACGATAAATATGTATAAATACAAAACGGCAAGTACAAAACCAAATTCTGGCACTTGTCAAGAGAAAGGCCTCATGAAAGTTAAAAAAAAAAAAAACAACAAAAAAAAACAAAACAAAACAAAAAAAAAACCCTTTGTGCTATAATGCTTTATTACACACCGGAAACATGCTTGAAGAACAAGAGGTTTAGATGTGAAACCCTAAGAGAAGGGAAACATTCATTTCTACTAACACACTAAACCTATCTGTGCATCAACATATTGCCTATGCTAATAATAAATACAGCACATAAAACATCCATTAAAAGCATCAATCTTTAGTGCTGCTATATCAACAGCACCTTTTGTCATCTGTGACACAGGTTACTCTTGTCACTGTAAATTCTTCCCCTCTTGCGATGTTTTCCACTCCTAAGGAATATTGAGAACTAAACCACAGCTTTGATGCCCACCAGGTGAGCAGGAAACTTGCTGTGGGCATTTTCTGTATTACAACTGAGATTTTAAAGCACCACAACATCTGTATGAAGGAGGCAGGTCTTCCACTGGTGTAAACTCTTATATTTACACCATCAGGGGACCCCCCCGGCCCCAGGCTTTCCAACAAACCGAGCAATGTCATTCTTCAAGGTGCTTGAGCAGTGTTTTTGCCATTTTCCAAGCGTGCAACTTGGGTAACTTAGTGCCTGGCATAACACACCTGTTCTGAACAGCATCACGAGCTGCAGAGGACAGACTTGGTGGCAGATAAAAGCCACAGGCTGGTGCTACAGTCAAGCCAATCCACTCATCACTGCCCATGAAGGTACTGTCCTCATCCCATTATTAATGTTCCTCTTTTATGCTATTTACCACAATGAAATTTTCAGTTAGTCTTTTTTCTCTTACATTCATGTCAACACATTACAGAGCCTCCAAAGTTTAGTGTGTTGTACTGTATTGACACTGGGAAAGTAACAAAATATAACCTAATTTACATTCTGGCAGTCAGTTCTCTACTGCAAAGATTATACAGCTGAGTTTTTCTCTCTAGAACTGCGTTAATATCATGTCTCAAGTTCATTAAAAGAAGGTGGAGAATGATGCTCTCCTCAAGTTGATGGTTAATATCCATCAGTTGGAAGACAAAGGTAAAATACGACCATGATCTTTTAATGTTAGATATTCATAAATATTCATAAATATGAAAGTGTTGATAGGGATTCCCCACCTGTATAAATCATTACTTAAGTACAAGGGCCTGTTAGATCACAGCAGAATATAAACTGCTCAAAAAAATTGCTACTGTCATCAACTAAATGTAACATATCTGAATTATTATTACAGACTGGAATAACTATTTAAGTCTAAAATGGTAAAACAGCTAAAATCTTACTTTCCAAAGTTTTTGTAGAACACACACATCTCCATATTGGACAGATGCTGTTTCCATAAGAAAATGCAATAGCAGGGCAATAAAAACCCAGGGCTCTTTCAGTAGAATGGTTTGATCTACCACACATACAAATGCACATTTTTGGTTTGGTCAGTGTTAGTATCTCCATCAGCCCAGCAGTGAATCTGGACCATGTCTGTCCAGCTCAGCAGAAATGCAAAACATTTGGTACAAGGCCTTTAGTTCTGAAATTGAGCTGATCTCGTTCCTACTGAAAGTACATTCAGAACAGCTGCTGACAAATTCAGTGACTTGAAAGCTCACTTTTGTTTAAATTAAGTTTGGTGGGTTTTTTTCACATTTAGCTGCTTTAACCTTATGGTATGACACTAATTATATACCCATGACTTCCTTATGGTGGCACTCATACACAGAAATTGCAACTTAAGCAATGCAAAAAGCATATGTCAGACACTAGAATTATAAAGTGTGAAAAAGTCACAAATTACCTTCCTGTTGCCCCATGGTAGTCTTTAAATAAACAAGATTATGAATTTTTATATATTAATACTAGTCTGTACACAAGTTCTAACATGCAATTTTCCCACAAGCATTAGAGCTTCAAAGCAGCTTCAATATGATTGTGTTAATGTGTCATCTGAAAATGACAAAGTAAGTTTATGATGTCGAAATATACATATATGTAAAGAAGAGGCAATATTAAAAATCAGTGCTGAGAATGCCATCATTAAAACACAGCCATTTTATCCCAGTGAATGCTGTCTTCTTAAATTGTCACAACATTTGGCTTCTTTCTTTGGGTTCTTCCTGCATATGCTCCTAAAAATAAGTAGAAACATTACCATATTACAATTAATAGTAATGGTTTTTGAAACAGGATTATCCAACAAAAATAGCTGAAAAAAATTAGGACAATTTTTTTAAAGCAGTATTATGCATTCAGTGACTACTTTTAAAATGACAGTTTTCATAATGCTACACCCCAAAAGCCTTATGAAAACTACCTATAAGTTTAAAAGTAATGACGTTTTACAGTATTGCCTTACTTGATAACTATTCTATCTTCTTTTCTGCTATTCTACAACAACTACAGCCACAATTCACAAATTTTTAAAAGAACTATCGCATAATCAAGATAGATTAAATGGCTGATAAGTTTAACTATGTATTACTTTTAAACAAATTATCAATTAAAAAATATTATAGAAGTTGAGTACTTCAGATAACTTTCCTTTTGTTAGATTAATTAAAACAAGAGCCAGCTGTAGGCTCCCATATGTCAATAAGACAACTAGAATTAGAGGTGCAGTATGAAAATCATCAGGCAGAACCCTTATAAAAGGAAGGATGCTTAATTTAAAAAATAACAAATAAACAAACAAATAAGTCTTTCCAGAGGGAACAAGTATATACATACATATATTTAAAAATCCATATCATACTATGCATAGCACAAGTGTCTTCCAGTAAGGAGGGTTCAGCACTGCAGGCTGCTAAGAAGTAGCACAACTCAGCATTCTTTAGGTTCAAGCAGTTATCAAGAAAGTGCAGCAGTGTGAGCAAACATTTACACAAAGCAGTGAAAACCGTATCACAGGGTGCAGAGCAGTGGGAATGGAAGACAGCCATGGAAGAGGGATGACTACCAGGCAGTAAATGAAGGTGACAAAGGAAGTGCCAGTCCTTTTTAGGCTCTGTGGTTCCTCTTGGTCAGAGCTGCAGTGGTTGCTTACAGCTGTCCGAGGGCTACGATCAGCACAGGCCAAAGCAGTTTTGGGAATGCCCAGAGCCCTCACACATCTCAACAGCTCCCACTACACCAAAGGCATTCTCACTGGCCCAGCCCTCCCCAGTGCTGTGCCCTTCAGATCACCTGGGATCTCGTAGGACAGACAACCAGGCTGACAGACATGGTCCTTTCTTAGTGATTAACACTAGCCCTTGAATCACCTCAAGTGTCCTCCAAGTTATATAAAAATCTCACACAAGTAATAGGATATTACAGCAATAGCATATGAGTGTGCAAAAATCCCACAGCAATCTAGACTAAGGAATTGCAGAAGGCAAATTTGGATAAAAACAGTGACAATTATCTGCTAACAATTATCTCCCATCCTTTTCCAGTGGCAAGGGGCAGTCACATGAGGCCTCTCTCCTGGGACAAAGGACAGACCTGCTACTCACACACAGCAGGCCTGAGGCTTCCTGAAGTGCTGGCCTGAAAGCCAACACACTCCACAGCCCCCACCATCTCACACGGGCAAGCTGTGCCCTTGGCTTGGCCAAGTGCTGCCACCACCCAGATCTTCTGTGTGCCTCCTGCCCTGGATTTCCTTCCCACAGGAAAGGAAACTGGGCAGAGGAGATGAATAGGTCTGGTCGTAGGAGCAACCTGATCCCAACCACCTTCTGTCTAACACAATCAGACCTCATTAAATGCCCTGCCTGGCCCCACTTGCAGGTTATTGGTGGAACATCTCAGTCTGATTTAAACTAATGGAACTTAAAAAAAAATTACTGATTTATGAGTCTGTACTTTTCTCTTAAGCACATAACTTTGGATTGAAGGAGT
The DNA here is from genome assembly GCA_013399835.1 of Leptocoma aspasia. Classification (NCBI taxonomy): domain Eukaryota; kingdom Metazoa; phylum Chordata; class Aves; order Passeriformes; family Nectariniidae; genus Leptocoma; species Leptocoma aspasia. The sequence continues at coordinate 18,747 of VXAX01002143.1, read as the reverse complement.
AAAAACCAACAAAAACTAAGGTTAGGATTGCCACTTGATTCCTAAACAAAATGTCTTCTTGCCAGAAAAAGAACAATCAGTCTGAGTGGTATTAAAGCTACAAAGCACTTTGCAGATAGAATTTAAAACAACAATCAGGAGAACAAAAGAAAAAAACGTTGGACAAGTATGTTATTTTCTTCTGAGGGTTTGTCTCATATCAAAGTTCAATCTATTTATAGTAACTGTATCTTACTAGCCCTCCTTCCCTTTTTGCCCCTCTAATAAGCACAATCTAATTGGTAGTCAGGAATGAACAAAGAAAAGAAATTAAATCAACACCCTATTTAACATACTGCCAGACTTCTCACTATTCACATTTCATCTATATACAAAGGAAACCATATTATATTTAAATATATTCAAATTAAGTTTTTTTTATCGTTGCAAAATTATGTAGATTGTTTCTTTCATGCCCATGTAATGATTTCAGATTGCATTTCTATTCATTTAGTACAAGAAGCCTAGCCTGTTTCTGAAGGAGCACATGGAAGTGTTGGTATTGCACCACAGGAACACATGTAATAACCAAGCTATCCATGAGGTGACACTGAGCAACCAGAACTAACCAGCATAAAACTGGTTAGCCACATCTGCCTGAAGTTCCAAGAAGGCCACTGCAGAAGGCATTCAGTAACTTTCCAGATATTTGACAAATAGCAACAAGGCAAAGATAAATTTGGAGATATATCCCAAAGGATATTTTTCGTTGCCAAGCATGACCTGTCACGACTTTGATAATTATGACTAAGATAAACTCAGGGACTTCCTTAGCAGAGCAGCACACGCTGCCAACACAGAAGAGTGTTGAATGCTTAATTGGATGTTTGGTGCCAGACACAATGTAAACACCACTGTGGCTCATTATGAGCTCTGTGTGAATTACATGAGTTTGGGGATGGCATCCAAACCTCAAATCGGTGCCAAACCTGACCTTGACACCACCCTAACACTACTACTCTGTTACAACCTCTGTAATACTCTAACTGGTTTTGATTGTTTTGTTGTCCCTGTTCTTCAGCATGCTCATTTACTAGTCAGTAGCAAACTTGCAGATGAACACTTGCCTTAATGGCTACCTCTGGTTGCTAAAATTATATTATTTACTTTATTTTCTGCTTTATATTTCAGGAAGATTATTTATTATCTTTGCTAATTTTTCTGTAGTGTCACTGAGTCCAACCAAACAAATGCCTTGCCCTACTTCGGTGATGACAGCACTGCCAGGAGAACTAACCACAGAAAAATAAATGAACACACTCTGGTTGTGGTCTCATCACCTGCCTTTTAGTTCCCCCTCTGATACTGCAGTGTTATCTACGTTTATGCATACTGCCTCACTATACATCCTTCTGTGGCCACTTCTTCTGACTTCATGAAGTAGCATCTGGGAAAACATCCCATTTAAACAGTGTAAAACACACTGTGTTCAAACGCACAGATACTGCCTGCCAGCATTGCTCTGGGACAGCAATAAATAACCATTTCCCTTACAGGAAAGGTTTGATCCTTAACACATACAGATCTAAAACATTATGGAAAACAGTTGAAATCCTACTACATTACACATTTCCCTTATTAAGCCCCAAAATTCACAATTTTTATACTTGACTTGTGGAACTCTCCTTTGAGAACAACATGTAATTCAGATCTTAAAGAGTTTTAAAACCTATCAACCACTTTACCTTCTGATAAATCTAGGTTTATTACTCAAGAATCTTAAAATCTAATTAAAAAAATAAAAACTGTGTAAGACCATTCATAGTGATTTATTAGAGGTTGGGCACTATTATCAAACCTTTTATATAAAAGGTAACCAATCAGTAATCTCTGTATGGCAGCACAGAAATACTCCACTTTTAAACTTGGGTCATTAAGACTTAAACAAGCTGTAAGATACTACAGGAATATACATATACATATATATATATGTAATTTTAGGACTGTATGATGAGTGAACACCCACTGAGGAGTCTGAAACTGTCCTTCCTGTCCTTTCAATACACTCCACGCTGAAGATGTGTGTACAGAACTAAGAATCAAACTACATGAAGATTGTAATCCAAGTCCATTTTGACTACTATCAATTTCTCAACAGTTCCAGTGAATATATCTGGCAATCTTTTTTATGACTGGGCATCTGGTGAGTGAAAGCAAATGAGCTGTGCAGCACATTCTATATACTATGTTTATAGAATTTGAAAGTGGATGGTTCAGTTACCAGTGCAGGTTTGTTTGAAGAGATAGGTTAGACTTAAGGCATAGCAAAGCAGGTGCACAAGGAAAAGAAAACAATATACTGCCAATTTCTTTTTTCTAGATACTAGTAACTTATTTACTATAAGATCCAAGCACCAATTTTCTACACACCTGAAACAGCCTTGTTAGACACTCTGCTCCCTGAGGCCTTCCTTCTATTTTGCTCAACCCCATTCACTGAGGTCTTAGGGGTTCTAATTAAATATAAAACAGTTAATAAATCACTTACAACAAAGTTGAAAGGCTGTATACAAAAATATGTGTTTGGCATGAAAACATTTTTACCATGTCCCACAGAGCCTCCTCCTGAGCACCTGTACAGTTCCTATTGATATTATTATGGCTTACATAGATACATTAAGTAGGAGAATATCTCCCCATGAACAGACTGAAAAACTCTATTCAAGAAACTGATTTAGTTTAGATACCACGGCATTACAGTCTATATATAAAAATACACATATTTCATTAAGTGGAAGCAAAGCTTCATGGAATGAATGTTACAAATAGAAACATTGGAACAGTGTAAATGAAGACAATACACAAGAGGATGACAACAATATTTTCCTGCAGTGTAACCTAAAACAAAGCATCACTCTCTCAAAATACTGAGAGAAGTAATTATTTTTACACTGAACAACAGTTGTACTACTATGGGTACACACTATGTGTATGTTATGTGTAAACATTATTCATCAATCACTGTTATATGATTTTGCATTTAGTTTTATCTTTAGGCTAGAAACATGTTGTGCTCTTACCCTTGTCTGCAAAGCAGTCTATGAACTGGGGCATTCTGCCCTTGGTTTGGTTGAAGTATGCTGTTAAAAAACAAACTTTTATTAGTGCTTTTTCCCTTTAAAAATAAAAGTCTCTCAAGAAATACCAAATTACACATCATCTTCACATAACGAATTTCAGAAAGACTAACAGATTTTTGTAATGCAAATGACATGTAGGCAAAGTGGCTGGAATTAAAATTCCAGAATAGGATTACTACTTGCACTGTTTAAAACAAAGAAACAAAAAAGCACACAGATAAATGTCCCTCAGCAGTGCCCTGGGTTCCCAGTCATTGATGAGAACACACAGGAAAAAGGGCTGAATTGCTTACAGTAGTCCTTGAAGGCTGAACTGTATGAGTAGACAGCATGTCTTCAAAGCTTTTGGGTAAACATGGGATAAAAACTGTTTTAAGGGATGCCAGGTATCTGACATTTAATATGTGATAAACGTGCAGACAGCCTCGTAAGAGAGCAGCACTGTAACTTCTGTGATCTGAGCAAACAATCACACAGGAACAAAACTTTCCTCACAATAGAAAGCCCCTACTTTTCTGACATCTTCCTAAAGATAAGCATTATCAATAATTCCACTGCAAAGTAAAGCGTATTAAGAAAAGTAGTAGTGCCAAACTGAAGCTTAATAGTGCATCTCAGAGAAAAAGCTTAAACCTCAGCACCAAGACTTAAAGTCACAAATAAATAAATAATTTCTGAAGATAAAATTTCAGAACTGACTCTGAAGAAAACATATTTTTCCTAACTTATAATGAGCTAATAAACCCTTTTCTTGGGCCATGGTAAATCAGATTCGATTAATTTTCATGACAAAAGTAGCAGGAATTGAGCTGATCAATGGCAAACCAACAGTACAGATCAGAGAATCCATCATTGTAAGACAGTTTCTTACAAGCATTTGAATACAAGTAACCATCACCCACCGATGTTCAGGAGCTTTTTGTTTCATGATTATTTTTTTACTTGGTATTCCCATTTCTGAAGCCCTGGAGAAACAAAAGAATTGAAACATATTTCAATTAGCAAATCATCATCCAGGTCTTGAACAGAAACACTCAGAGAAAGCCTACAAGAGGAATTACACCTACACGTAATACTGCAGAGCAGTCCTACAGATTATCATTCTTTACTCAGGAGCAAGTGTAACAACTGTCCACCGTGTTGCAAGGTGACGCCTGCTACCATGCCCCAGAGATACTCTATCAAGGGTCTCTATTGCTAGGCACTTCAGACAGATAAAATCCCTCAGGGCACTTCTTACAGTTCACAAAATCAACCATAAACAAAGCATTCACCACTGCATTGTACTGTAAATACACAACTTAGAACAAACATCTTTCTCCTTACAAACAAGAAGCCTCTTAAAATTAAGAGCAAAATACAATTAGCAAGACACCACACACCTAGAAAGCTTTTTACTCATTCGTCCTAGCAGAGATGTCAGTTTGCAAAGAAACTTATTCCATAAACTTCTCCTCACTATTTCCTATGCCTCCTACTCCTTCTCTCGTATCCCTTCCACCAACCCTCCCCACCCAAGGGAGAGCTGCACATACTTCATGTACTTTTTCCTGTCCAGAGATTTCTGTGTAGCTGTTGAAAGTGTCACTCGCTCTCTTGGGCTCTTTACTTTATCCTAAAAAAAAAGGAAGATACAAAAGAAAATTACCTACAAAAGCATAATTAAAAATTTAGATTTAAGAAACGTTGTACAGGGTGAGAAAGGATCTCTTAAAAGCAAAATGACTCAGCACTTAAAGTTCTGAAACAGTTTACATTCCCTGGAACGTAACACACCATTTGCCTGAGCATCTTCTCTTTACGAACTTCACGATCGTGACGCAGAATATTCATTCTCTCTGATGCCTCCATTGTGAAAAAGATGTCATGGATGTCATACAGAGCAGCTCGCAGCTGGAAAGAATCATTAAAATGTTAATAAAATAGTCAATCAAGTTTACATGTCCATGGTTTTGAACATCAAGCTCTTTTTGCTTTCAATCTAAACAAAACACTTCATAATTTTGAAAACCATTTTTTGAAATGAAATGATTTTGTGTCAAGCAAAAAAATGGAATCTTCTCTTCTTTAAATATTTTACTCTAAACAAAGCCACTCTCAAGGTTTCATGTATTTATGTTAAAAAAGCAGAATAGCTAGGATAGATAAAAAAAGAGGATTAAATTGTGTCACCTGAGCCATTACTCTTTCATGAAGGGATGCATCTTGTGCTGACACACTTCCTCTTTTCAATGGGGCTTCAGACTGAAAATTTTTTATGAACTCCAGAGTATCCTGGGAAAGATGGGAAAATACGAGTAAGCACCAGACATAACCCTTCATAACAAAACAATCATTACAAACAGTAATACAAAAGCAAAAAGATTCTTTGTTTGACTTAGACCTCGTGACACTAAGCAATGCTACACTCAAACATGTTCATGTGCAGCCCCAAAATCTTCCAAGAGCAGAAAATGCAGGATTTCATTTGTCAATGGAAGGCAAGAACAAAAGCAAACAGGAGAAGAGGCTGCCTATTACAAAAAAACCTGATCTTACTTTTACAGTTTGCTTAAGATGTTTCAGTTTTTCTGTCTGCAGGAGTCTACGAGTGAGAAATCCCTTTGCCACTGCAGTGATCTTGTCGAACTTCATTTGTATCTCTGGACTGAAAACCTTAAAAAAAATTTCAAAACTTTTTATAAAAAAGCAAGAATTATGAATTATTTATCAAATAGCATCCATCAAGTGATGTAAGTTTCCAAGTAAGAAAAAAGCTGTTGATAAAGCTTTGACTGGGCTCAAAGTACCCACCATAATTTAGTAAAAGCAATATATTGCTATGTGATTATTTTGCATATATGAATAAGAAAAATAACCTACACAGTTCTCATATGTAATCAAAGTTGACACAGGAACAGACACTAAAATTTTCTGTTACCAGTGCTTTACATGAGGGCATTTTAAGATAAAAATGAATCTTTCTTTTCCCTTACCTGAGTCCACTTTGTTTTGATCCTATTAGTTGGCCTGCATACTGAGGTTTTCATAACTGCACTACCTTCTGGTCCCCAGAGATAGAATGAAGTTTCAGTTGAAGAAAAGGTGTTGGGTGTTGTATGAGCAAAACCTGCACAGAAAGTAGGACACACAGTTCAACACACACTTCTGCCAATGAAGTAATGCCTGTGTCTCTGGATACACTCAGCTCGGGGGTCACAGCTTTGTCTACAACGTCAATTATAGGCAAGAAGCAAACTGAATATTTGATTGATTTCCATGCAAAATTTGCTATACAAAAGACAGAACAAAACATTTCACAATGTTCTGGAACAGGTGAGACGTGTTCCATCAGCTATAGCTGTACTGCCTTGCAGTTAGGAGCCCCTGGCAGAGCCCCCCAAAACCCTCTACACAAATGTGACCACCTGGCCCAGTGCTGTGCAGCTACACGGCATGAGGATAATCCTTCCGGGACATGATGCAAATCCACATCCTCATCCTTGATCAAAGGAGGTTATTCTTAGCTTGTTTTCCTTGGATGTGCCCTAAAACAGTTACATAACAAATGCAGTACATGGAACAGTTCAAGGATGACTGAACCCGTGCTAAATGCCAGTGACACAAAGATGCAACAGACTTTGTTCCACAAATGCTGCCCCCAGCTGTCTGTGTACCCTGAGCAGCCCTAGGGCAGGAGCACTGCACTTATCCACACAGGGGGACAGCTGGTCCAGTCAAGCACTGTAGAACAAATTATATCACAACACTTAAGCTATATTCTTCCCTCCCAGTTTTACCAATGCTGGTGGAGTTTGTGTTATGGACTGTGTCCAGCTGAGACTGCACACTTTCCAGCAAGCCACTTTCACTTTTTTTCCTCCACTCCAACTCCATCCTACTGTTAATATTCACTTTGGAAATTTCTATTTCCGCTGTAGTAACCTTCTTTCCTTTCAACTTTCTCGCCTGCTCTTCCAGTTCCTACAAAAGGAAGATTCAACCATGAGACTATTTTTCTAACTCTGCAAAGCAACAGAATATACATTCAAACCCAACTGCTTCCTGACAAACTTCCATACAACACAAAACCTTTGGTTAAAATTTTTCCTGTTGACCTTACCTTCTGCAATTTCTGCTGTTCTCTCTCTTGTTCAGCCATCAGAACCGACAGTTGTTGTGCATGCTGTTGTTCAAGTCTCTTTTTCATTTCTTCAAAGGCCACTACCTTAGTTTTTAAAATATCTTCTGAGAAAATACATAGCAAAGAATCAAATATTAAATACCTTCTATACGATCTTTGCCAGAGACATCCATCCTTTATCAGAGATAATTTGCATCATCATTAAAAAGTAAAAAAGATGGCTTTAATATCAGGTTTCCTTGATATCAAGTTCCCATTAGGTATTGCACAGAACCCCATCATTTACTAGTCCTTCAAAATATTTGCATGCTCATATTTGTGAACTAAACTTGTGAATGGAACAGTAACACCAAAAGCCTATATTAGAATAGGGACATAGAAAATACAGCTCTAAGAATTGTTACACTTGCTGGAGTGAATTAACATTATTTATGCCACTTTAGCCTCATTTAATAGAGACACACGCAGAAGTAACACAGTCTTGAATTTGAAGAAAATACCTATACGGTTTTCTTTTAATTTACATGGGCTATCTTTTCTTTTAGTAGTCTTATTTAGACCTGGTGGAATAAGACAATTTTCTTAGTAAAACTAAATTCCAACTTCTAGATTGAAACGGGAAATCAGTATTTGTGAAGTCAAACTAAATTAGAGAAATAAGGCTTCTGAAGAGAAACACCAATGACTAATGATCACTGGGGTTTTTTCTAAAAGATTTACAAACTGAGAAGTAACCCTCTTACCTTTTGCCATATTTTCAAGGACTGCATTCTTGGTAATGTAAATTGATCCCACAGGATATTTCTGTTCTTGCAACCACTGCTTCTCTTGTTCTTCCATTCCAACTCCTAGAACACAGGAACTGTTTTCTTTTTGGCAGTTGGTGTCCAAATCAAGTCTACGTTTTACCTTTTCAAAATTTTCTGGGAACTGGTCATTTGCTGAGGAAACACTTGGAGTATTATCCAGCTGCTGTCGCACATTCTTGCTCTGCATTAGTAGTGGAGATGGATTTTCCACGTCATAAGATTTATTGAGTTCCATTAGAGAATTACATTTAGTGTTTTCTGGCAAAGTAGCTGGTTTTGTTTCATTCACAGCCAGGATCTTCTGTGTCACTGCAGACTGACTGATGGCAAAGGGCTCATTCATTTTTGGAGGTGCCATACTTGTACTGCTCTCTACTTTATAGGGCCCTCTGCTGTCCATGACCACCTGTCCTTCCACCGTAGCTGACACCGTTCCTCTGCTTTCAAAGAACCCGAAGGAATGGCGATTTGGTTTGCCAGCCCCCAACCCATCACAAGGGCCTGAAGAATTCCTGCTGACACCAGGAACTCTGCCAGGACAAACCGCAGCAAAGTCCCCCATGAACTTTGGCACCGATTCAGACACGTTGTTTTTATCTGCAATATCTTGCATGATTAAATCCATTGTTCTACCTTTGCCTTTAGGGCTTAACTCGTAAGCATTCACAGGGTTGTTTATAATGATGTGTCCCATGGATAAAGGTCTTGGGCGCCGTCGGTGCATTTTAGGGCTCATGCTTGGCTCTGGGCTTGGCAATTTGGCATAAGAGCCTGTGAGGCTCCTGACAATGCTACTGTCACGCTCAAACATAGAATTCTTTTTCAATTCCTCATCTGAATCTGAATCCACCAAAGGGGGTGTTCCAACTCTCATAGGTATGTCTACTTTAGAAAAACTGGATAAAGTGGACATAGTTGTGTTATTTGTATGAGTAGAGGCACCTTGGAGAAGGGTATTTGATTTATTAAGACTGGGTTTATCAAGCGTCTGAGCAGGGCAACTTCTTCCTGTAAACTTTGCCCTTTCTTTCACAGAGTCAGTTGTTTTAACACCGTCATTTTCTTTATCTGAAAGACTTTCACTCGTACTCCTCTTTGAATTGCTTTTTGAGGTACGCTTGCTCTGCTCTTTCTCTATGTACTCCCTAGACTTCTTTATTAGGTTCTGAAGACTCATTACACATGGATCTTGGACATCCTCATCTGATGGTGACCCCACTCGTCCCTCCTGCTTCTGCAGAGCATGAGACGGGAGCTTGTTACACACCTTCGCAGGAGATGCGGCCCCTGGACATGACGCGTCTTCCGAGAAGCGACTCTCACTTGGCTTTGAAGAAACATTTTCTTCTGCTGCTTTAACTACTTCTGTCACATTTGATGTCATTTGCGCTGCAGTGTCTGATGGTCTAAGTTCTGGCGTCTTTTCCAGGTCCATGGAACCATGCATTTCATGGGTACATGCTGAATTGATATCTGATAGAGCTGTGAAGTCAGTCAAAGCCTTTGAATCCAAATCAGGGCAAGGACTCTCAGCCTTCGATGTGTTCATGTCACTCATGCTAGGTCCTTTCCTCATCTGCAGATTAAAATTTTTTAAAATGACAGATTTCCAATGAAATCTCAGAATCTCAGATTCCTGCAAACTTCACTTGAACTTAAAAAAAAATTTAAAAACCAACGTTATTTAAGTGAGAATTACACGTTACTTCCAGCCAGCATTTGCTTAAAAGGATTTTCACACTACAATTATCCTATGTGCTTTGTCTCAGTTATCGTAAGGACACATTTGGAAAAAAAAAATCCCCAAACTTACATTATTTTTGTACTGAACATAGTTTCCTGGTCTGCTGGTCAAACCCCAAGCCAGCTGACTGTTGCCACACACACTCAGTAAACAGTGCAAACTACAAAGTGTTGTTTGCCACCTTGGTAACTCAACAAACTCAGTATTAACTGTTTAAGCAACAGTTTAATCTAAAGGCTGTATTACAGCTGTTCCAAAGACATACAATAACTCCTTGATTAGATGTATTTAGTAGTCTTTTAAATTAAAATCTCTACTAAATTCATCATTGAAGCAGCAAACAAAAAAGATAGTTGCTGTAACATCTTAAAGCACACAACAGAAGTTCGAGTTGTTGTGAATGTAATTTTAATTCTGTAATCATGAAGTTGAATATAGATTATTTTATAATTAAGCTATAGCTCACAAATAAAGCAGCTCTAACACAGACTTGTTTTAACAATCTAGCTGTCTCCAACACTTGTTTCCAACACTTACAAAAGAAGCAGTGAGCTCTGTCTTTTGCATATAGCAAAAGAAGCAGCGAAAAGCAAGTCCTATACACTACAATAAGTATCAGTAAATAATCAATTATCAGGACACATAGAATGAAATACTAGCAAATGCTGGTTCTGGAGAGTTAGCTGCTATTCATTTCATGTTTATATTGGGGAATACTTAAACCCCAACACTTTACCAAAATGTCTATTAGCAGTGATTTTCTGTAAATCTATGAGGCAGCTTTGGACTAACAATACCTGGACATTTTCTACGATCTCCTGAACACGATCCAATAAAGCTTTTTTCCGGGACTCCCGTTTCCTGGTCTCCAGCTCCAGTGCTTGCTCCTTATACTGCTGTATTTCCTTTTTCTTTTCAAGGCTAAGCTGCAAAACAGAGTGTAAGAAACATGGTTTATATCATTAAATGCAAATTTCAATACAGAATTACAGAAATAAATTCAAAAGAAAAACAACAGAACAAACAATTAGAAGAACAGAAATCACCTGAGATTTTGTGCACATGTTAAATGCCAGCTTCTTCTCAACCAATTTTTTAAGGGAAGCTGTACAAAATGCCTTCTTGGCACATGTGCAAATAAACATGAATTTAAAACACCATTTATAAAATTTTCCATGAACATTACATGCCTCACACAGGACTCAGACATTTTTTCTAAAAACCCTTACAATATCCTTGCATTTGTAAATGAAGAATATGACAATATATCCACACTTTATATCTGTATCATGATTTTTGGACACTGTTGTTAGAGACTCTCTCCCATTTCATCCCATCACTGAAACAAGGAAGTCAGCTGCAGTATTGCAGGAACTACCAACAATCTTCAGCTTAGCTCTGTTTGCATTAGCACAGAATGACTTAACATAATTGATGAGCCTGTGGAATACATTAGAGGAAAATGCAAACACATGCAAAAAAATTTCCTTAAAAGCTTTTTAGCTATCTTGGTATTTCTTACTCACATTTTTTACACCATTAAACTAACTCACATATTCAATATTTGAAATGTCAATATGATTTTATGTGAAGCCCAGCAGTAACATTATTGTAAACTATCAACATTTGTGCTCCCCTTAGGAAGATAACTTCTAAAAAGTTAAAGGAAATGTAGTCAGTGCGAGGGGGAAAGAAAGTATATTTTACTCCTTATTTTGTTAAGATTAAGGCTAGGAATGCTTAGAATACACCAAGCAGCAGGTCAGACAACAGCTCACACAGACACCTTCAGTAGAATCATTACATGTGCACATGAAAGCCAGTGCCAATAGCACAGTTAGCACACCGGGGAGGAAAAGGAATAAAAAAAGGCCTTACCAGAGGGGAAAGCACAGGGACTCCATAGAATTGAATGAGGGAGACATTTTTGTTCTGAACAGTCAAAGAGGTGTTTCCTTTTATTGCTTCTTCTTGGATTCTGGAAAGATGCTTCCTACAGAATATTTCATATTCCTCCATCTTCATGCTATCTAAACTGCAAAGAATAATAACATTATTCTTCATGTACTTCCAAGACCCTGAAGGAAAAACAACATCACCACTAATTCTGTGTAACTATGTTTTGGGAAACAAATTCTACATTAGAAAACTGAATTAAGTTTCTCTTCTTCCTATCATTAACAAAGCCTGCAAAACTCTTCTTTATTTTCCCCTATGAAAAGAGGATCTGCATATATGAGCAAAAATGATGATCACAAGCACAGAGAAGAAAGCAAGCATATTGAAATAATCAGGATTTACAGAACTACACCTGCTATAGATAATCTTAATTTCCATCAAAGACTAAACCTTTGAGACCTTCCACAACGAGACAGAGCCTATCAACTGTTAAAAAAACCCAAAAACCAGCCCAAACAAAACTGCAGCCCAATTGGGGAAAAAAAAAAAAAAGCCTTTCCGTGTTTGGGGGGCTGAGAAGAATTCGTGCCTCACTCCCGTAAACCTCCGTCCTCGATAGATCCCTGTATGAGCAGACGCAAATACTTACACTACCACCAAATAAAAAATGCAGCCTTGTCTCCTTAAAAGCGGCCAAATATCTGAAATATCTGTCACTGCCGGTCCCCACCGGAGCGAGCCCTGCACCGCCCGGCAAGGCCTGACAACGCTTTGTTCCCTCGCACGCCGCTTCGACCGATTCCTGCCCGCCCGCTCTGGGGCACCGAGCCCGCCCCAGGCGGGGGCCGATGCATCGCCTCTCGCTGGGCCCCGGCGCTCCCCCCAGGGGCCCCGGCCCCGGCACAGCCCCGGCCCCGTCCAACGGCTCCGTCCCCGCGCCGCGGGCGGG
>VXAX01002142.1:130570-161197 GCA_013399835.1 Leptocoma aspasia | reverse complement strand
AGGTAAAATTCCATCAGATCTCCGAGTTCAAGCTCACTTCCAGGCAGCTCTGGTGGATGGAGCCCCTCATTATTTGGGAGATTTACTCCTGGTTTTTTTGATTCAGAAGGCTGGGAATGAGAACACCTCTTCTCCTGCTTGTGCTGACTGCAGCAGTTTTTGGTGCAGGCACCCTGGGGAAGCAGTGATTCAGTCATGCAGCCACGTAACAACGTGGGCCTTAATGAGTAACACATTTGTACTTTCCATTCTCCGTCTAAGAAAGAGCCTATAAATAAAGCATACTTGCCCTCAGATCAAGAAAACCTTTTTCTTAAATAATGTCATTAAATTTTAAATTAGATGGGTAGGCAATTACTGGTGAGAATGTTAAATACTGGATAACCTATGAATATGACCTAATTTAATATAATTTCATAAATGCTTGAATTCAATTAAATAAAAACTTTTGTATAACATTTAAACTGTTTGCTTAGTTCTCCCCAGAGCTCACAGTAGGTTTCTATGAGCCAAACAGCATTACAGCATTTGTATAAAATGCCAGAAGGCTTAAGGATAGATCCCATACACTTGGAGCTGAATCCCCAGTCACTGGACAGCCATTTCTGGGCAGAAGCTGCTGTATTAAATAATTGCTAGCTAATAAATGCATTTTAGACACATTATAAACCTGGATGTTAAACCTTTTAGAGTAAATGAGATGTTTATTGCAGAAAAATATATAATTTGCTGTTTTGACCTGGGTGTGTTGTCATGGAAACCCAAATCTTTCTTGAGCAATAAAAAATCTGCTTGTCATCTGATTTGAGCCGGTTATTTGCACAGGTGGTTTTCTTAGCAGACAAGTACTTAGTAAAAACAAATCTATTCTTTCTCAATAGTTCCATTATGTGTTTCCACAACAATGTGTTTCATTTCACTAGCTTTGTAATTAATGATCCATTATCAACTAATTAAATCACATTTAGGTTTTATATGAGTTCATCTGTTACACAACGCTTGCTCCCCAGTCCTCCTTCCTGGGTGTGTTAAGCTTGGAAAAGTTTTAATTAATAGTGAGAATGAAGTATTGGAGGTTGCAGGTACTTCAGACAGACTAAAGTAGTAACAAATGTGGACACATAAATATATCCAACAATTTAATACCAATTTCCTTCAATGAAGTAAAGCAGCAGTAGGAATAACTGAAATCAGATTTCCAATCTCTACGTAAAACTGTTGTAAAATATTAAGTTCATCTGTTTGCAGACAATGGAAACTGAAATATGAACTATGCCAACAGTTCCAAAATGTCATCCAAAACAGAATTTAACTTAATAGACAACATCTTTGGTGTTAGGCTTGCTCCAGACCCCTCTGAGATGGGTGAGAAGATGTTCATTAACTGATTCTGGATCAGATCCGTGATTTGCAGTCTCTTGCGTGGAAGCTGTCCCAGCCATCACACGGGAGAGCTGTTTTGTAGGTCTGGGCTGATTTTTACAGCATCATAAAGAGCAGGAATAGCAGAGGTGAGATGGAAACACGTAAGACAGGAGAAAGCGCTTTTGATGGTGTGCTGTTTGTTACGGGAGTTTCAGACAAAGATGACACAGTGATGGAGCTTTGAACAATGCCTGTGTGATGTCACTGACTCTCCTGAACTGTTTGAGCTGGGGGCTGATGATATCCAGGATCAAAAGGGACCAGGTGGACACTTTTTTCATTTCTGTGCAGTGGAGAGAGGTCGGGCTGCCGGAGCTGGACATGGAGCTGCTGGGCTGTGAGGCTGGTCAGTGGCCACAGGGTAACATTAAAAGCTCTTTGGGGCTCTCATGGGGGTGTCGTGGGGTCCCCTCCACAGTCTCAGAGTGAGCTCACCTGAAGGAGGTGAAGACCTAAAGAAAGAAATCCTGTGTCCCACCTGGAGGTACAGGAAGGGTTAAATGGGAAATTTCCAATTTGAAGCCGTGGGCTTCAAACTGAGCCACTTCTCTTGGTAGTTTTGAGCATCTGCTACAAAGAAGCTCTGCAGGACTTTGGATTTCAAGAAAATACTCAAGGCAGGTAACATTGCTTACACATCCCTTTGCCAGTGTGGCAAATAGTGTAAACAGCTTTTTAAGACCGATTATACAAGTGATGTGTTTAGTCTACAAGCTGGGTACCACTAACTAAAGCAACCTTGTTTCTGCTTGGAATGACTTTATCAAAAATTCACGTTTTATACTTTCAGTGGAATGTTAAATCATGTGCAGCCCCAGTGTCTTGGGAATGCAATGCTTCCAGGGCACTGTTTGGGTAAAAATTTTATTTGATTACTCTGTTTATGGAATTTTGCCAGAGGACAGCAGTATATTTATTTAGCATTATATTTTAAAATAAATTTGGTTTTTTTGCAAAAATGGACAGAGTATTGTAACTAACTCACTAGATGGCACCACAGCCCCAGGAACACAGGAAGGATGCGCTCAGTTCCTGAGTTTATCTGGACTCCAGTTTGCTTTTATACCATCACACCATCAATGAGGTGTGATGAGAATTGCCACGGAGCAAACAATGCTGAGACCCCAGCTCACACACTCTGCTTTGCCCTGTCCCACACACTGCACTGAAGGGGTCAGAACCTGGAACACCACGGAGAGGCTCAAGGGGATTGTAACTGGAGCAAATATTTCCGTCCACGAAAATGGAAGAAACTTCTCTGAAGAGTGGAAGGAGCAGGAAAAGAAAAGGTTTTTAATTTTTTGAGAGGACTCAGGAAAAGAAAGAGCTGTGGCCAAAAATGGAGCAACAGCTTTAACACATTAAAAATGCCAATAAACTTGGAAGGGCTGTGCTTGTGGAACAGAAATGCTACAGAAAGCTTGGAAAAGAGGAAAGACTTTCCAGATTGAATTGGAGGGTAGATAAGAGATATTCTAGGGATATTATATTTCCTTATCTTGGAGAAAGAAAGTATTCTGTCCATAATCTTACTATTTCCCTGAAGATTAGTGAATAGCAAACTGGGGCCAGCTCTTCATCTGCTGTTGACTTTCATGGCTCCTCTGACTTTAAGTGAAGTCACTCTGAGTTAAACCAGATGAAGATCAGATCTCTGTAAGTTTGAAGCATTTATCAAGAGAGCAGATAACATCTTTTTCTTTATCCTGAAGAATATTATTAAATTACGTGCAAACTTTAGGCATCCTGTATTTTCCCTAAATCGTGTTAACAGTGTGGTTTCTATGGAAGCCCTCGGATGTTCCGGTTGTTCCTTGCATTCTTCTTTGCTCGATCTCATCCAGGCTGATGCATTGTACTTAAAGCAGCAATTTGGTGATCCTGAGGCTCCACACACTGAAGCTGAGTGTGTGAGGTGTGTGCTCTGACTGATGAGGTTTGGCAGGTTCAGCTGCAGTGGCCTGAGACATGAGCACCTCCAGCTGTTCACCTAATGCCTCTGTGCCTGCCAGCATCAGCGTCCTCTGGAGAGGGTGACAGCATGGGACATGCGGCAGCACTTGGAGTGGCCCAGTTCAGAGCCCGGTGTGTGAGCTGGCAGCACTGCTGAGGGGATGTGAAAGCAGGAGTGAGCCAGGCTGAGGGATGGACACACTCCCTGCTCTGTGCTGAGCATGGACACACAGCCAGCAGCGGGGCTGGAACAACAGCCAGAGCTGAGGGTGACAGTGAGAGCCAGAGGTGTCACCAGAGCCGAGAAGTGTGTGTGTGTGTGTGTCAGTCCAGCCCTGCCAACAAAACACTGAGCACCTTCCCAGTCTCATCCACTTCGTAGGTGTTTATGCCTCAGCCAAAGCCTAACCAAAACTCACCCACTTTGAATCAGTTCTGAGCAAGGAGTCAAAGTGAGGGGCTTCCATTTCATTAATTGAATTAAAATTACTTGCAGTTTTGTGTTTTCTGACATTGTTCCAGTGTTTCCTGTTCCTTTAGTACTGGACATGTGCTAAGGCTCAAGACCTGTTTTGTGCAGGGTCTCCTTCTTCAGAGATGGCAGCAAATCCGTAGGGTGAGCAGTGAATGAGGGCTGAAGCATAATCTTGTTCTTTTTAGAAAAAAAAATTCTTTCCCAGTATTTCCAAGCCTGGTAACCACATTTTTCTTGTTGATTTGGTGAAAAAGTCTTGTTGTTTCCCCTGAGGTACAAGTTTTATTGTATGAAGATGCTTTTAGCATTGGAACTAGTGTCATCAACAACTCAAAGTCTCTGGGTAAAAGAAAAAGCTTCATCAAAATTGCAACTGCTGAATACAGGAACTCAATTTATGTCACCTGGCTATCAGGCAAATATCGTTTTTTAGCTATGGAAGATTTAGAAGCAAGTGAAGTTAAATTTTCTCCAAATTTTAAGTCTGTGCCTGAGAATGTCCATTTGTCTGTCTGCAGTCACAACTCCCAGGAATCTGCGATGCATTGGAGCCATCAAACACCACAATCTCAGGAGAAGCTGCAAGATGAATTCTGTGGTGTTCAAACCCTGCTTTTTCATCTGGCCCTCCTTTGATTGCTGGTGCAGGGCGCCCGGGAGCCGCTGCCCAGCTGGCAGAGCAGGGGGGACAGTTCAGTTCATCTGCACGGAGCTTTCCAATTACTCTGTGTCCAATTCACACTGCTGAGATGTGCACCCAGCCTTCCCCAGACAACTTGTCTTTCCACAAAAGCAAGCACTGACAAGCGGAGGAGGAGTGATTTAGCCATTTGGCCAGGATTTAAGGACTTTGTCTTGCAGGCAGAGTGCCTGCCTTGCAGGAGGTGCCAGAGAAATGGGTCCTGCTCCCACACACCCTGATGGGGCTGGGCAGAATTAGGGGTGATGAAATGTTCCTGTTTGCTTTAAAGCTCAGCTGGGGGCTGCCCCACTTTGGACAGCAGGCCAGTGGAAGTTTTGCCCAGGAGAAGGCAGTGATCTCTCAAACCTCTCCAGGGAAGCTCGGTGGGTTTGGGTGGCCTTGGGAGCTGCTCTGGTGATCAGGGGAGACCAGCAGAGCATCCGTGGGTTATTCCAGGTGGGAGCTGCCACAGCCTGATTGTGTGTGCCCCTGGAAGTCACAGGGAGCTTGATCACTGCTGTCACCAAGCAGCAGGGCTGGTTACACAGAAACCATTTGGTGCCAGTATCACCCTGGAACGCTGAGGTGTGACATTTTCAATTGCTTCAAATTGGCAGAGAGCTGCTATAATTGGAGCATTTGAATAATAAGGCTCATTTCCTAAGAAATGTTAACAGGACTGTAACCCCGTGCAGCGTGGCACATGCCTCATGGCCCCTGAGGCTTCAGTGCCTCTTGCCTCTTAATCCTGACACCTGCAGTGTTTTTTTTTAAAAAATAAATATGGAAATATCAAAAATGGCTATGGCAGTTGTATTTCTTTAAAAATACTGTAATGGAATTTGTTATTATAGGTCATTACTGTGCACCCATAAATATTTACACATTTTTATATTGTATTCACTGGCCATGACAGATTGAAAATAGCAACAGTTCTGCGGTTTCTGTGTTTTAATAACAGTGTGTTTCTTCCAATGTTTTCCAGTAGTCAGCTGGGTATTTCTAAATGATCATTCTGGAGGTTGCCTCTCCAGACAGAGATATAAAAATATATTTAACCCACTTGTAATATATTGGATTTTTCTTTATAATCTCGTTAAAAAGTGTGCAGTGAACACAAACCCATAATTTACCTGGTGTTGTAGTTTCATTAAACATCAAAAGGGTGCTTGATGGAGTAGAATAATCCTATTCTGCATCCTTCATTGAACATCTTTCAGAATAAGTTTATTCATTTAATTAGAAGGTTTCTCTGTGTGGAGATTTACCAGTCTGACCGAATTTGCATTTGTTATCCAAAGCACCCTCTATTTAACTGCACTTAGGATAAGTGTGTTAGGACACGTGCTGCAAAATATCTCCACAAATTGGTACTTATTTTTGAAATTGTGTTAGTACTAATTCAAAAGTGAAGGAGCAGAGAAGCTCCATTACACTTTAAAGTGGAATTTTCCCTTCAAATCTGTGGATTAGTCATGGCAAACAATGAAATGTTTAACTCAACATTAAATGGGATTATTAAATATCTTTTCAAAGTGGAAAATCACATGCATTATTCTATCCCCAGTACAAAAGGACAGTGAATTAGTTTCTCTCTCCATTCAGTATAAAACAATGATAATACCACGGGCACACTTCAGCCCCAGAGGACCCTGCTGAACCACATCCACTGAAAACTGTCCGGATGGTTTTAACATGAAGGTGACATTCTTTGTGATTAAATCATGGCTTTGTTGCAATCACAGTTGTAAAAGTTGGGCTGTTGTAAACTGGGATATTGCAGCTCAGGCAAATCTGAGCTGCCAGGCCTGGATGCAGACAGACAGTTCTGGAGAGATGCTGAGCAGCCCAAACAGAACGCTCACATGGAAGAGTGAGGGCTCTTCATCTCCATTTTTCTCTTTTATGTGTCTGGCTTTGGGGAGTGTGACCTTTCTGCCAGGGGATCGATGTGTCTGTAGTCATTAATTCCAGGCAAAGCAGGGCCTGTTTGTAACACTGGAGATTAGGATGTAACACATGGGCAGGTCTCTCCCTTCTCCAGAATGGATAGGTGGCTAACTAGGCAGTTCTCCTAATCAATGGCATTGGCTTCCCTGGGAAAGGGATGAGCTCTGGCTGTAGACATGCACAGATGGATGGCTCTTCAGCATCCCAAACAGCAAGAGGGGAAGGGGGCTGGAATACTTGGAAAGCAATTTTTTTTTCCTTTCGTAATATCTGACTCCCTCCCCTGCCTGTGTTGGGTTAGGTGCAAGCTGATTTCCTGCACAGTATGAAATACATTGCAGCTGTTTTCTAGAATGAGTTATCTTTTCTCATGTGAGTAATAATCAAAAGAAACATTAATAGAAGTAAAAACATTGCTGAGCCCCAAATTTATGGTACTTACTCCCAGATAAGCATGAAAAGCTTGCAGCCAACTGTGCACAGTTCTTTTTTAAAAAAATATCAGATGGAAATTATGCCAGGCTAACAGGAATTGTCTTTCCATGGGCATCTGAAAGGCTCCTTGGAAGTAGGATTGTTGGCTAATGAGGTCATTTGAATACTCCTTGTACATGGCTGACAATCCCACTGGACAGAAGAGGTTCACCATCCTTCACCTCCTGGCCTGTCCCACGTGGAGCCATGACAAGGCTGCTGAAATGGATTCCATGGGGACAGCTCTGGAGAAAAGCAGGGGAAGGGCACTCCCTAGAGTTTCATACTACAGCTCCTTTGCAAAGGGCTGCTTCCCAGGAAAACCCTTCCTGTGCCCGTGGCTGGGTCCTTGCAGTCCACACAGGACAGTGCCCTCTTGGATTGCAGAGTCTGTAACTGGCTGAGAATCACTTCACAACTCTGACCTTTTTGTACTCAGCTATTCCTGGGTACATGAATTTCTTGAACAAGTATGAAGAATTCTTTACTGTGGTGCACCAAGTCTGTTGTTGAGGGTTAAAGGCTTTATGGTGAGCTGAGCCATCAGTGCTCAGAACTAATCAGGGCCTTTGCTGTGGTTTATTTGGGCCAACAGATTCCCAGTTGTGTCCAGGTGATTGCTTCTTTTGTTGCTGTAATTACTCCTTGGAGGCTGGTTAGTAGATAAAATAATCTGACACTTTTGTTAAACAAATCCATGTTAAACCAACAGGACAGGTAACTTGAGGCATAGGTCAGAAATAGGACAGTGGCCACATCATGTTTTGAGGCTCCCTTAACAGTCAGTACAATAAAGTTTTTTTTTATCCCTAACCAGGTTTTCTGCCTACCAGAACATCCAGGGCAGTGGCAAAATTGCTTCCATAGAAAGGAACTAGATGAAGAAAAATGATTGCTTCTGTATACAAAATGTTTTGAACACAGGAGATGCATTTCAAAAATTTTATCTTTTTCACAGGATGAAATAAAGTTTAATCATTTGATTTTGTTCTGAATATTTCAGGACAGGAAATAAGCCTTTATTTTGTTTGGCATTTGCATCCAGTCCTCTCATCCTGCCACTGTTCAATATCCTGACTATTCTGTGATCCTGTGATCTCCATTTCATGTTTGTTAGTAGATTCTCCCCCTGAGCTTTGTGCCATCCCCACATATGTAGCAAATAAAACAAGAGCAGGTACAAAGCCATGCCAAAAACTCAGTCACTGAGCTAAGAACAGGTTTTGGATTGAGCCAGTATCTGTCGTGGTGCAGCAGGCTGCTGTTTTTCTGGGGTGGCTGCCACGGTGTGCTTCAGCAGCAAAGCATTCCCCTTAGACAGTGTGGGTGTAAACCCATTCCCGCTAAGCCAGTGGCAGAATTCCCATCAGCTTCAAGGAGATGAGGGTGCCTTTTCAGTCCTCTGGGCCCAGTGTGAGATTTCTTCTGTGTGGCATGCTATGCTAATGCTTTGTTTTTCCCACGTTTCCTGTGGATTTTTTGATATGACAAATATTGGTCTTTATTAAACCTTCTTCTTCTTTTTCTTTTCTTTTTTAATTTCACTTTCTTGTCACTTCCATCTAGCCCTATAATGAAAAAATAAAAAACATTTACCAGAAGACAAAGTAAGTCTGCTGTCCCTTTGGATTTGAAATAAATCTTCAACATCAGCTTGAAGGGCAGGTGCTTGAAGCTGTATCTGGAAGATGCTGAGGTGAAATACACTTTGAAAAATGAGAAATGGCAGAATTCCTTGGCATGTTAATCCTGAAGTAGCTGTGTTGATCCTGTCCAAGAGTTGCCTACGTACAGCTACTGAGAGAAACAAATCTAAGTTTGTTTTAAATAGATTAGTCAAACTTCACTAAGTGCTTGTGTCAACATTCTCATTGGAAATTAAAGTGACCCTAATGCAGTTTCATTCACTTAGAAAATTGATTACCTGTATGGACAGAGCATTGCAAGCAATAATATTCCCACGGCTTAATGAGTTACCATTCATCAGCTGACTGTCAATAACTTCTTGTCTATAAGCTCCCATCCAGCCCAGTTTCCCTGTCCCTGAGAGGGGCTGACAGCCTGCACTGCTCAGGGCCATGACAGGCTGGAATCTTTGCATCTCCATCACCTCGAGATCACACCCATCCTTCCCAAGTTTCGACATTTGCTGAGTGATTGCTGTGCACTTTGTGCAAACAAAGATCTCGTCCACAATCAGGCCCACCACAGCAGACACTGTGCTTGAGTGCACCCCTTGGAGGAGAAGGAAAAAACCTATTTCTGTGCCAGTTTCGGGTGAAGCTGGCACAGTCTGTGTCCCAGGACAGGGTAAAGGCAAGAAGGGCTATGGCTCTATCAGTTTTATTCAGCCTGAAGAAGCTTTGGGGTGACCCAATTGTCCCTTCCAATACCTGAAGGGAGCAAGAAATATTGAGAGAGACTGTTGACAAGGGCCTGGAGTGACAGGACAAGGGGAATGGTTTGACACTGACAGAGGGCAGGGTTAGATTAGATTTTAGGAAAAAATCCCTTATTGTGAGAGGGATGAGGTGCTGACACAGATTGCATGGAGAAGCTATGGCTGCCCCATCCCTGGAAGTGTCCAAGGCCAGGTTGGACAGGGTTTGGAGCAACCTGGCATAGTGAAAAGTGTCCCTCTCCATGGCAGAGAAGTTGAAACTGGACAATCCCTTCAATTCAGGACATTCTGTAATCCTTTGATTGTGATCATTTCTTTGCAAGTACTTCATGGAAAGCCGGAGTGCTCTGATTCCATTTTTTGGCCAGAATTTGGTTGGTACAGGGGTGTACCCATACAGATATTTTTCCAAGGTGATTTCTGTGAGCTAATTTACCATCCTGAGGATCACAGAGGCTCTGCTCCAGCTGTGCTCATCCAGCAGCTCCTGCCCCAGGAGTAAAAAAGCTGGTGAAAAACTGACCCAGCAATTGCTCAATGCTCCAAGTACAGAGCAGACATGATGCCTCAAGTTTCAGCTTTCATATTTCCCAGATTCTGTACTGCATTGGTGTGTGACTCTGAGCTCCATACAAAGTGTCAGCGAGTTCTCCTCCCAGCTCAGCCACACACAACAATCCTTTTCCAGCCCCAGAACCAAGGGCACCGCTGCAGCTCCAGCCCCAAAAAGTGCAAACAACAGAGAACTGAGGAGAGCAAACTGGGAGGGTGGGGCTGCACAACCTGGAGCTGGAATTGGACAATGAACCCCAATATGGAAATGGACCAAAACTTACAAAAGTGTGAAAACTCGTGACCCACCATCCATCTTGAGTGTAGCCCTGGCCAGGCTCTTGCACTGCCCAAGGTGCATCGTTTGAAGGCCTTTTGATAAATCCCTGCTTTATTCCTTTAACTCTGCCCAGCCTCTGCTCCAGGCAGCCTCTCCAGGCATCAGACAGACCTTGAGCAATGCTAATTCAATGCAAGCAGCCAAGGTAGATGCAACCACAATTTCAGGTTTTCCATCATTATTTCCAAAAAATAAGTGCTCCTACAATTTTAAAACTGCACGAAGTTGACAATACAATGGAACAACTGTTCGTGAATTGCACGGTTTAAATTAATTATGAGCCCTAGTGAAGGAAGTAAGATGAGCAAGTGAAAAGAGCTCTGCAGGGCTTTTCAAATTATTATAAAGTTGGGAAAATTGGGCCCACTGTGTCTATTACCCACTTTATAACAGTTGTAACTCGATTGTTTTGTTTGTCGCACTGCTGGATACTCTCATGGATCTTAAAGCCTTGCCAGTTGTTTTATTTATTGGTAGTTTTGCTGAGTGCCACGGTGAAGATGAAATAATTGGACTTTGTTTATGGTGCCAAAACACGCTTTCCTGAATGACTGTTTTCAGCAGTCAGTGCAGTTAAATAAACCCATGGTCCGGATACCGCAGGGAGGTTTAAGGCTGGTATTGGTTATTTGCTTCCTGATTATCTTCAGATTTAAATTAAGTGAAGCACAACTGGGTTTAAATTTTGAAGCAGCTTTTCACTACCTTCCACTGTACTTGTATTGAGACAAGCTCTTTGTGTGGAGTTTTCTCCTCCTCATGGTCATCCAAACTCACTCAAATTCACTCCTGTTCTTGCCAGGGGCTTTCCAAGAAAAGGGCAAGTGAAGGGTTTGGAAATAAATGTTTGAACTACACTAAGCAGCACAGTTAAACAATGCTCAGTCAGTCTCTGTTCACTTCTTTGGTAACATCCAGTTTCAGGTGTCATGAAGGAGTCTGACTTTTGGAAATTACCAGTATCTCAAGCACGGGTCCCTCTGAAGCCACTGAACCACAATTTGAGCACAGATGTATTTGAGCACATCTCTGACTCCTGTTGTCACTTTGTCCCAGAATATTTAGAAACATCACAACTAAACCAACCCAGGAAAAGTGTGTTCTGAAGAAAAAAAGGGCATTCTTAAATCAGCAAGAAGCAGATGTACAGAACCACAGGCAGGCAAAAGGCTCTGGGTGCAGAGGAAGATGTGAAAGCCAGGAATGATGGGGTTTGGAGGAGCTGCTGTGGCAGAGCCAGGGACATGGGACACATGAGGAAAGCAGGGGGATTATAAGCAGAGGAGCAACATCCAAGGTTGTGGAAGTATCAAGGACACTGGTGTTTTAGTTAGATAAAAATGACAGAATTATTTGATGCTTTTGAAAGCCACCATAGGCTTGCCTTTTTTTTTTGTAATTCATTCAGCTTGCCTTTTATCAAGTAAAAACTGTTTCTAGTTATGCTGTATGAAATTTGTCATTTGAAATGAAAATATTCCAGTAAATCACCTCTTTCCCCCCTCTTCTCTCTTCCCCAGAACTCACTAAACATCAAAACACAACAAAAGGAGGAAAAATGAAGTGAAAAACCAAAAATTTGCTAATCTGTTCATTTAAGTGTTGTCTTAACATAGCCAATGGGGTCTTTGCCATTATCTACAGCAGGCATATAATTGTGGAAAATTTTAAAGGCCCCATCTGGCTCCCCAGTACATTTATTCTAATTGTGAAAAAGCAGGGATATTCTTGCCTCTCATTAGGATAAGCTTGCTTGCCTTAGCTTCTTTCTCGTAACAACATAGGTCAAAGAGGAGACACCTTAATGAGAATCCCGGTAACATAAACAGGAAATGTGGTTCATTTTCTTATCTTCATTTGCAACTCAGAACTTTGTGCCCAAAATAAAACCACTAATTTTCTTTAATTCTTTTTTTTTTTTGCTTTGTCTTTCTTATGGTTCTTTATCTATTAAGCAGGGCAATTATAGGATGTATTTTCATCATAAGTATTAATATATCCATTTATTAATTAATTTACCAGTACAGAAGCAAGGAACTAAAGAACAACATCATTTTAATTCCTTCAGTTTATCTTTGGAAACAGTTGTTTTCACTTCTTCAACCCTCAAATTAGATGGAAAGGAAGAATTACACAGAGTCAAAGCTATTTAAAGTGGAGATGATCAAAAAGAAAAGAGCAGGGCACTTCAGCTTTCTGTCAACACAGATTTTATATGCATCACTTTCATAGCGTCATACGGAGGCCAAAGATAACAATTCCCCATATTTTCCCTGTGTGCTGGGCAACAAGAAAGGGGGAAACTCTTCTAAGCTTGTGATTTTATTCCTTACACACAGAAAAAGCCCAGGCTTGGAGGAGGTGCTCAGTCACTGCACTGTACAACTGCAAAGCTACGAATTCAGGAGAAATCGATGTCAAATTGAATAATCCCAGTTTTATTTTCCTTATGATGAAATTCAGTGTGCATTTCTTGGCTGGTGGGACCTGGCACAGGGAACACAGTGAGCCTTTGTGTCAGGCTGAAGTGGGAACCTTGGCCAGGGCTGGCTGGACTGGGGAATTGCTCCAAAGCCCACATGGTGTGTCTGTCTTCTGGAGCTTGGCTATCTCTGTGAAATGGGGTTTGAAGGAAGTGCTGCCCTGCTTGGAGTCCATCCATGCACCATTTCCCAGGCCAAGAGGAGCCCTGGCTTTAATTCCATGTTGTCACAAGCAGCAGCTTGAGCTGGTGAAGCTCACAAGCAGCCTGCACAATTCTTTTTGTCAGCTCAGGTGTTATTTCCCAGAGGAAGGCTGCTCTTCTTCAAACTAAGAGGACAAAAGAGGAGTTCTTTAAGGAAAAGTAACTTTCCTGTGAGGAGATGCCAGGATATGTTCTCTAGTGCACAAAAAAAAATCTGTTGCAAACAAAAAATGCTACTATTTTCTTATGTTTCTTGTTGATCCTGAGCTATAAAACAATTAAAGTAATATATATCCAGTTGTTACATATTTATAACTCAGTGTAGAATATCTGGGGAGGGGTTGGTTTGGTTTTGTTTTGGTTTTTTTTTTGAGAAAAACTGCTGAAGATGGGAGAGTTTAATCCAGGAGCACCTGGGGAAGCTGAAGTTACACAAACAGGATACACACATGTTCCTCCATTGTGCTGCATTTCATGGAGTTGTTTGAGAATCCTTTAAGCACAGCATGTTAGTTCCAGAAGGCTTCTCTGGGAACATCAGGTGTGCTATTGAAGCCAGTTTTAAATCAAGCACTCAAGTGAGAGGACAGCAAATGGTCAAAGCCAGGATGGCAGCTGGGAATGCTCCAGCTCCAGAATTCACATCTGGATCCCAAAAGTTGCAACAAAACCTGATCCCTCCACAAACAGACACATTTACAGATTTATCTGTTTTAATTGTAGCCTACAGAGTGCCTGTGTAAAACTGTCTTTCCCTCATTACATACATTTGCTTGGGAATAACTACAAAACTGAGTAGGTGTGTGTGTACCACATTCCTAGCAGTTTGTGCACATCAAACCAACTCATGTTTTTAAACATCTATTTCCTGCATATTTCATACACATCCTGTGTGCTGTGAAAAGTCCAACGTGAACGTGGCCTGTGGTTTGATATGGAATTTAAAATTTTGCACAAAAAGTATTCATCCTTTCAGATGAAATTATTGTCTTTGAATGCTTGCATTTGAGTATTTAAAATACGTGTCTCCCCAGTCAAATTGCAGTTTAATTGAGTTGAAATTAAATGCTAGCTACAACAGGCACAGATTTTTGATATGGTCCTTCAAACCACTGCCCTTTAGCATAAAAGTAGGTTACTGTCACTTTGGGGAATGGGATCATCCCATGAAATCAAATGGCAAAACCATACCAAAGTCACTTTTTCTCTGGCATTTAATTGAAGAGCTCTGTACACAATCACTCTGTGCATTTCCATAAAGCTACTCGAGGGATGATATGTGAAAATAATTTATGTCTGCTTTATGCAAGGTCGTTAGCACTCATACAGAACACCAATAATGACAATAAACTATCTCATATACTTACCAAGTTTGCATAATATGGTTTTGTTGGTGAAAAGAAAAAGACTTAATGGCAAAGAATGTGTCTTTTGAAATAAGATTTAAAGGTTGCTGATGTTTTGATGAAACTTTTTTTCTGGGATACTTAGCTTGTATGTGAAACACATTAAAGCAGACTCATAAGTGAAATTTCTGTACAATTTTAAAGCAAATTTTAGCTTTAGAAGAAAACCCAGCTGTAATCATGAACTGAAACAGCTGCATACTGTAAGAGAGAATTTTGTTCTATGAGGAGCAAAACTTTGGTCTATGCATGTGAGTTCTGCTGCATTCTTTGTGCATGAAGGGAGAATGCAGCTGAAGCACTGACTTTTGATGCATACCTTTAGCAATACAGACTTTGCCCAGAAAGGTTATAGGTGAGGTAGATAAATGGGATAAAATCTTAAAATAAAGGCAAAATAATCTCCTCCTAAAACATGGTGAAGAAGTAGAACTGATACAGGACTTGGTACAAAATTTGGATCATTTGTCCTTGGTCCCCTGCTAGAGAAGGAATTGTTTTGTCTCCCTGCTCTGTGCAGAGAGCTCACCATCCCCTGATATAAAACTTAGAACTACACACTAAAGCAGCAGGGAATCTGAAAAATATAAACACTAAAACCTGAGGCATCACAGCCTTGCCCTTACAAGCACACACATCCCTCACGACCTGACAGCTGTATCCAGTCACCCACTCTTTCTCAAGACTCTCCATATTCCATGATTAAGATAAAATTTTGTGGACAAAAGAGGCAAAGCTGCATCTCACATGCTGGTTATTGCTGAGGGGATATTTAATAGCTTTTAAATTCATTTAAGAAAATGGGAGTGGTGAGTCACATGTAATTATTCCCAGATACATCATTAATTACTTGATAAAGTTTCTACATAATGCTGCCTTTTGCTTTTTTTTTGCCATAATGATGGTTATTTGTCATTTATCTCAGTTTGCTTGTCAGTTGTTCCAGATCCCTTTCATGCCCTGTGATATGTATGTAAATATTACAGATTGAGATTGATAAAGGTTTTATAACAAAGGCTGTTACTTTATTGGATTACAGGAGAGTTTATGAGAAACTCATTTGATTATTGTGTTGGAATGGTATCATTTGCAGCAATACAAGTATGGCTGTTTTGGTACCTCATCAGTAACTGCATTTTTCATAGGTTGTAATTCAGCTTTAGAAATTTGAGTTTGTTTGAGAATGCCAAAGATGCCAACACAAAAATTACATTTGAGAACTGAAATTCCTCTTTAAAAATTTCACCTGGTTACACTGGGCTTTTCTTCATATAGTTACTAGTTTAGATGAAGTCCTCAAAACTTTGAGTGTGAATTAAAGAGTGCATTTGAGCTGTATGTTCTGTAAGAATCATCAGTATTTAGGTTCTAGCAAATGAATGGGATGGACACCGAGATTGATGCCCTTTTCTCCATGGTTGCTTTGGAGAGCCAGCCTTACACGTTCAGAAGGGAGAAACAGGAGGGGCTGAAATTCAAGGAAAAGCAATAAATTCTCCCCTATTCTTACCAGTTTGTTAATTTTACTGTTGAACTGGTTGGGGTATCCCATGGCAATGGGTCTCTCCATCCACCACCTGCTGTATCCTCAAACATCCCTCTCAATCCAGAGAACCACAGCAGAACAGAGCAGGCTCAGCACAGAGGTGACACTTGATGACAACATAATCAGGGTATCTGTGCCATCATCTCCCAGACACCAGGCTGACACCAGTGGGTGTGTAGTTTCTTCCCAAATAAAAGCAGTGCCAGGTAGTCAGGTGGCACCTGGGTGGTGTTTGCAGCCAGCACAACCTGTCACTCCCAGCACTGTGCCCGGATGATTTAGGTGTCTGACGAGGCACAGCTCCCCAGCAACACCTACAGAAAATCTCAAACACAATGGGGACAATTTGCTCAGTAGCAGCTGGTGAACTCAGGGAATGGATTTATCCTCCTCCATAAACACTTGGACATTTATGAGTGAAGGCTGGATTCGCTCTCTGAGACACCCAGTGCTGTTGTGAGATTATTACAGTTATTATTGTGCTGCCAACTCAAACACACCCAGCTGAAATGTTTTCCATTAGCTTTACTGTTCCCCATTATAGTCTTTATTTCTCCGTAAATAAACAAAAACAGAAGAACTACAGGGGGAAGTGCAGGGAGCTGAACTCAAACATCTTTACTGTGTTTGAGTTCTGACTGTTCCCAGCATCCCCAAGACTGTGGTCTTCACCCCGTGGCAGTTGGTCCTGAGAGCCAGACCACGAGGGATACCTGGCTGTTTCAGGAACCATTTCAAAGTGTCTTTCTTGCAAGGAGGCAGGAAGGACCGTGTCCTGTGAGCTGATAACAGCCTGGCCGTGCTTGGGGCAGGATTTCCCCCATCTGCTGCCCATTACCCCGCAGCTCTCGCGGCGCAGAGCTCGGCGGGATGTACGTCAGTAGCGGCTCTTAAAACTGTCTGCAAAAGCTAAACAAAGCTCAGCAAAGTTAAACATTTGAAAAGATGCCCAGTCATTGTCACCCCGAACCAAGCTCAGCTGTCTGTCCAAGCTTCAGACATCCTGGGACTGAAGGAAAAGTCCGAGTAGACGTGACTTGGAGTTAGAGAACCTTCAGTCAGAGGTTAAATAACACACATTGTCATTATTGGGACTGGGCTCAGCTTTAATTCTTCAGTCCTGGCTGCAGCACCTTTGCAATCTTCATTTAAAAGGAGTTGTCTGCTCCTCACTGGCTGTTTTCGATTTCCGAATTACTGATGCCATGATATTCTTGGATTTATAACATCTGCTAAGTATTTTGGTCAAAATAAAGATTCGGAAGGTCAGACACAAGCCTCATGTATGAAGTTGGATGCAAAGCACAGGTGTATGACCTAAACAGTT
This sequence comes from Leptocoma aspasia, assembly GCA_013399835.1. NCBI lineage: Eukaryota > Metazoa > Chordata > Aves > Passeriformes > Nectariniidae > Leptocoma > Leptocoma aspasia. The sequence goes on along the minus strand of VXAX01002142.1, from coordinate 143,980 downwards.
TATTTGTACGTGGAATACGGGATCAGTCTTAGATAATTAACCTAGAAATACCTGTTTGCATCAACAGGATTCAAAACCTCTGGACTACAGACCGTGATGTGGGAATTAGTTCAGACCACCAACAGAATCCTAAATTTATATTCAAGCCTGGGGAGTTAATGCAAATACACCTCATTAGGCTATGGAAAGTTAAGGCATATTTTACATTTTCTGGTTAAGATCTTATTTTGAAAAATAATGAAAACAGACTCTGTCACAGCAGGGTTTGAGATGCCAGCCCTGGGACGTGATCTGCCTGGGCCTACTGGTGACGTTAGCCCTGCCCTACACAAATTACATTTATATCAGTCGCAGAGATAATCTCTGATGCAGCCTGATGTGGTCATAAAATAAACTTAACTGGAAGCATCTGAATTCTGAGTCTCTTTGATACTTTCTTCAGGTTCCCAGGGGACACGTGTGCTCCCCAGAGCTTGATGTGAAGGCGTTTGAAGTCTACAGAAATGCTTCTGTTGACTTCAGACACTTTGGGACTTGGCTTTTAAGGCTGTGGGTGTAGAAGTGAGCATCATCCCTCTGGATCAGTGTCATCAGCTTTCCTTGCCTTTTAAGGGCAAGCTCTGTTTTTAGAGAAATACTGTGGGATATGAGAGCCAGAAGCAAAACAAACTTCCTCCCCCATTACTTCAATATGACTTGTAAGCCTGTTGATTTGGAGCAATAGGCTAATACTTTGGTTTTTAGCATCTTGGCTGTGTTTTAAGATACTGATCACTGTAGGGTTTTAATGAGATTCCCCAGATCCTGATCCAGGCCCACCCAGCTCCTTCCCATGGGACAGTGAGTCTCACTCAGCTGGAACAAATTCCAGCAGCCACTGACCTGGGATGAATCGAACCAGTAGCCTTGAGATGAAACACCTTTCCCAGCTGCCAGCCCACAATCAATCCCTGGTTTAATATTGTTACAGTTCACATGTGTGACTTCACTGCTGATTATCAGAACTGGCTGGTAAGAGGAGCAGAACTTCCCAAAATCAGATTTGTGGAAGTTTAATAACATCCATGGAACACACATTGTTATGCCTGGGAAAAGTGCTTTATGTATTTCACATTAATGACTGAGGTGCATTTAGTGGCAATTCAGACCAAACTTCACTTTAACTGTTCAAAATATGCTGTATTTTTTCCAAATACACTCTGGAAATATTTTAAATCCAAACATTTTACTGGAATAATGTATCTGTCAGATTATGGAAGGAGCTGGTCTAGGGCTAGTTCAGTGCACACAAAAGTTAATGTAAATACTGAATTTCAATGGGGCAAATATTTCACTGTGAGATCTGCTGTATTAGCATCCAAGTGTTAGGACATAAAGATATATTTTAGATCAGTGATCCACAGACCAAATGTATCTGTTTAATAGCTAGCCTGGGTGACTTTTTTCAAATGCTGTAATTTCTTTTAGCAATAAGTGAGGCTTCCAAAACGAGTAGGGTGGTTTGCCCAGTTTGGATTTTCGTGGGAAGGTCAGGGTTTAACAAAGATGGCAGGAAAATTCAGTAACAGAATTTTAAAGGACTTTGGAAATTATTTTTAAAATTATATAAAACACTGAATGTTTTGGTACTGAAAGAGGAAAAGGGACCCTCTCCTGCATGTCTAAAGGAGCAGGTGGAACTAGAAACTCCCTGAACTTCAGGGGAAGGATGAGAGTGTGGAGCCCATGAGAGAGCCTGGGATTTGGGCTGGCTGTAAAGAAGTGTTTCTCCTATTTGAGGAGGATGGAGGGGTGACCTGTTGTTCAGCTCTACCCTCAGGCTACTGGCTCTGCCACTAAATTAGACCTTTTAAAATAAATGGGTTCAGTGTTAGATACCAGCTGGGGGATTCTCATTGGGCTTTTAAAATTTTTCAGCCTTGAAGCATCTCCAAAGTTCAGAATTTACAACCTACTAACAATGCCACTATATATGTATTTTTATTAGACTTCCTATTGAATGCTAGTCTAATACCTTTGCTGTCTTTATTTATGAGGAGATTGTTTCCAGCTGCTGCTAATGTATTTTACACAGCCCATGATGTAATTGTTAAGCAGTTGTAATGAAGATTGAAGGTTTAATAATGCCAAGTGTTACAAATCTCTATTTAATCATTCCTAAATCGATTAGTTACTTTCACCCAAATGCCGGGCCATCGAAACAGAGAGAGCTAAAGATCTGAACTGCTGTGGCCAGGCTTTGATAAATGGTATTTTGGTGCAGTGGTAATTGGGTTATTGAATTTACTCATCTTCCAAATGATGTTTGCATTGTCTCAGCATATGTGTTTAGGGCTAGTGGAAGGTCATTAGGCGCTTCAGACCGGGGGCATGTTTGGGTTAAAGTGATTTTGAACAGCCAGAGTTGAGGTTAGTCAATTAAAGGAAATAGCACATAGAAATGCTATAGAAGGCCATGTTATAGGCTGGTCACTAGGGAGGTCCCAAAGGCCTGGTTAAAGTAGTCTAAAGATTCTTTAAGTAAATGTCTACCCCCTGCCCCGGGCTCCTCAGACACAGACAAATTGCTGCAAGAAGTGCCCTTCACTTAAAACACGTTTCACCTGTAAACAAATGTCACACTTCCAGAGGCCAAGCCTGCAAAGGCCCAAGGAAAACATTAAATGGTAACAGCTTTTGTGTATACAAACACAGCCTTCAGTGAGCTTCCAGAAGGGCTGGGAGGCAGGGGATGTGCCCAGGCTGCCTTTCTGGACTGGTGTTTGGGGCAGGGACACCCTGTGCTGCTTGGGTTCATCCTCAGCACCTGGGATGTCCCCAGTGACAGTCCCCTGGGATGTCCCCTGCCCACAGACCTGCTCCACCTTCAGGCCATCATCCCTTGGATGTGGCTGAGCTGCTTCAGAGGCACAGTTCAGGAGGTGATTTATTTAGATCTCCATCCTGGACAGAGCTTGCCAGTGCTTTGTCCTGCCAAGGAGCTCAGCATTTCTGTGTGAGACCATGAGCTGCTGACTGTGTGCGGGGGTGATGGGCTGCCCCTGCTCTGGCTGGGAGCATTTCCCTCACAACGTGCCAGCACCTCTCCTGAGGCACCAGCCACCAGTTCCAGTAGAGTCCAAATACCCAACCCCTGACTGCTGTCTGCATTTCAAACGAAAACCAAAGGAGTTTTGTCATTTTTCAGGTGTTTCTGACTAATTAGACTGTTAGAACAAGAGAAGAGGAAGAAGCAGGAGAAGAAGCCTTTCATGTTCCTGTGTTCTCACATTAATTCCAGAGGTTTTTAGAGTACCTGATATTCTCTAATACTCTGAACAGAGTCACGGGGAAGAGCACCCTTGACATGAAAAATGAGGCCACTGTGTTTTTAATACTTGGCTAACTGTGTATGGAGACCATTCTTTAGTTTCAAAGCACTGGAAGGAGGCTCCTGTTCTACGATATTTCTGTTGTGCAATTTTATAAAAGCCTGTCATTTTATAAACACACTGGTTTATATTTGATTTCTGTCCTCTAAACACTATTTAAATCACAAGTAATAATTTCTAATCTTGTAAAATGCCCAAAGCTTAAATCAATAACCATTTGATGAATACATAACTGAGGACATTCTGTTTGGCTGATAAATGATAATTGTGGGCGTGCCTGGCAGCTTTTGTGGTTAAACCTTTGCTTTCATACAATTAAATGACCGATTCCTTCAAACACTTGGCACACTCTTAATGATGATTGCACGAGGAGCTTGTTGGGGACAAGTGAGACAAAGACCTTTTTCCTGGTGCCTGTAAAGGATCAGCTGGAAAACCAGGGTGGTCTGGCTCTTCTGGATGACTTTTTGGGTCTCTGCTGGTGCTCTGTCTGAAGTGTCCCCTCTGCTGGCCTGCCCTGCTGCTCTGCCAAGGGTCCTGTCCCTCAGCCACCCTCAGTTCCTGCTGCTGCCGCAAGTTCTGCCCTGGGCTGGAGCTTCTCCAGCTGCCCCTGGCAGAGCTCAGCCATCAAACAGGCCAGGACACTTCTGTACCAGTGGCTCAGTGATGACAGTGGAATCTCTGCAGCCCTTCATGGTCAGGTTATGTCATTCTGTGAGATCTGAGCCCAGTAAAGGGACTGTAAGAAGCCTGCAATAATATGCAAACAATAGGATTGCCTCCTGGAGGCACAATGTCTTACCTGGGAATGTATCTGAGTCGTGTGTTAATACAAAAAAAACCATTCCCATCCCTCCCTGTAATGTTCCTCATCTCCAGCAAATTCACTCTGAAGCAGAGGCAGTTCCTTGCTCCCCAGCTCTAAAACTGCACCTCCAATAAACCCAACCTGATGTGCAGGGTGCCCAGGTGCAGAAGGAGTTGCATTATGTTCAGAATTATGTTCTCCCCTGTAGTTTGTAGCTGCTGAGCCACTTCCAGCCTCTGCAGTTACTCTGCCATATGCCAAATCTGTAAAATCTTGTTCACGTTTCTTTCCCTGCCTTCACCAGAGAGCAGCTCCTCAGGGGAGGGACGTGGAGCTGACAATTACAGCACTTCCCACTGTGAAGGACCTGTAGGACATCCCTGGCCATCAGGCTTTACAGGGACCCTTCAGAAGTATCTGTAGCCTCTCTTCCCTGTGCTGATGAAGTTACAAAGTGAGGCACGAGCAGTTTGACTGTAAGATTAGGGAAAATTCTGGATTCAGCCAGAAAAATGGTTTCATGTACTGCCATTTCTTTATGCTGACTCCTGCATCACTCAGAAGTGTGGGGGGAAAAAACGTGGGAGAAAATGAACCACTAATTTTTTTTTTTTCTTTAACGATCACTGGCAAAATAAACAGAGCATTTAGAGATTCTGGCATGGATGAGATAGTGAGCATTATTCTAGCCACAGTGTCACCCAGGACCACATCTCACATGACAAGGAGCAATTAAAGGAAAATGTGTCCAGGCTATGCCCCTGCCAAACTGAATCATGACCCTTCTTTTGGAAGCCTCATGCATGAATCCCTCCCCTTGGGGAGCACCAGGCAGGAGCTGATTTGCCAACTGCCATGAGCCATACATTTTTTTGTGCATGGATGTCATGTTAGTGGCATTACGCAGTGGTTGAAAACAGAGTTTATGCATCAGCGTAAAGGGCTTTTTTTTAGCAGTGCTCAGATACTCAGAGATGAACAGCAGCATCCAAGGAGGGAGGCAGTGTCCCTTCACAGGGTGTTTGCTTTGTTCCAAGTCAAAATTCACAGCCATTTGATTTTAGAAGACACTGTACAATATATAGAGATAAAAGTGTATTAAATTACCTAGTTTGAATATAAGCAGCTGTGGATATGGTAGCTGAGAGCACCTGGGGAGCTGTATACCACAGACATAGGATTTTCTGTACAATTTATTCAATTAAAGTGTGAAAAGTGTCTAAAAGAGTTATTTGAAGGGCTTTTGTTCTTCTGCACAATCTCTGCCTCCCACTCCTTTTTTTGTGCCGGTCCCAGAACACAGCTCAGGAAGGAAATAATGAAGGGAGAAGTGTCTGGGAAGGACACACAACTCCACAGCAGAGCTGGCTTAGCAGCATCACTCCCAGAATGTCTGGTTCTCTGAGGAGATTTGAGTAACTGTCCTGTATACTTAACATAAACCTACTCATTAGAATTCAACATGCTTATACTGACTCCGTAGCAAACATTGCTTTTATTTCAAACAAAGACATCTCAGCAGCTAAGGGAACACTGCAATGACTTACAGACCAAAGCACAATAAACAGAGTGAGAAACCTTATACAGAATAACATCTAATCTGTGTAAATGTGTATTTAATTCATCTGGACGTAGCTACAACTCAGCTTGTTCCAGCAGCCTGATCAGCTTGGCAGTAGCATTCATACCATGCCAGAACTGGGATTTTGCTGCCTCAACATCCAATTTCAGTGGCATTTGAGGCACTGTGGAATGTCAGGACTGGCCTCCAGATTCTGCAGGTCCTCCTGAGCCCTGCATCCCACCTGCCAGGTGCATGGATGCCTGAAGGAGTCTTGGATGTCTCTGGGTGTCTGTATCTGCATTTCCATTCTAATACTATGCTAAGAGAAATGTAGTAGTTCTTGACAACAAAAAGCAACTTTGTTAATCCAAGTTTGCCAACACAAATCATCCAGACTGACATTCATATCAAGTCTGAAAAAGGAAAAGATCAAAACCTCTGGCAGAGCTGGAGATGCTGCTCCAGAAGCATCAGAAAGCCGTGATGTTTTCTCTTAGTGCTCTTAGGAGATAAATCAGATTTTGGGGCTCCCATCCTCAGTCCGTCATTTCTTATACATCTGTTACATCACTGAGGTTCAGGTTGTGAACCTCTTCCTTATTTAAAAACCATCTCAGATCCCTGTCCTGTGCTGCCTTCAGAGAGCAGCACCTTCTGAACCCAGCCCTGTTGTAGTGTCCTTGTAGGTGTCCTGTTCCTGTCCTTGCTCAAGACCAGTTGTGGCACAGAATTACACAAGTGCTGCCAATAAACACTGCCTCAGGTTGTGAAAAAATGCTATTGTAAAGTGTTTCACACACGACAGGAATCCTAATATACCCTTAAATTTATAATTGGTCATTACGGTCATTAAAGTCTGATAAAACTCCCTCAACCTAATCCACCCACTTTTAAATGAAATGTAGCTGGTATTAATCAGGAAGAAAGATTCATTAATTAGCTGGGATCATCCTGTGAACATGAAAACTCCTCCTGGTGATTAAAGTTTACTGTAAAAAAATCCAAGCCCAAGTACTTCTATAATCAAAAGCTCCATTAGTATTTGGAAAAATTAGCAATTTTGCCAGAGTAACCTTAATACAGGGAGTGAGACTGTGTCTGTGTGTGGTGTGGCATGAATTTTACAAGAATCCTAGTACCCAAAGTGGAAGTACAGAGCAGACACAACTGATAAATACCAGAAGGTAAAACATGAGCCAGGTCCTGTAGTCATGAAACTCAGCCTCCTTATAATTACCAGAAAACAGAGAAATTGGGAAAAAATCCAGACTTTCAGAGATGACCGCTTTTCCAGAATTGTACTTTTCATTTCCAGCAGTGCTTGGTGCTATCATCACACAGCTGGAGAGAGAAAGGATTGGTTTGTACTCCCTGCAGGCTTCCAGTGCTTCCAGGAGGCAGGAATTCCTACACTCTGTGTTCATTCCTCCAGGAAAGGCTTTCCCTGCTGGCTTTTTTGCTTTGGTGATGTGTATTTTCCACATCTCAGCACATATTCCTGGAACTGCTCACTGCCTGATCCCTGCCCTGGGCTACCAGCAGCTCTGGGAGTGCTCAGAGCCTCAGCAGACCTGGGAAGGGCAGTGGGGTATCTCAGACACCTGACAGAAGGGTAGAAGTGTTTCTTCTTTTGAGAAGCAGCTCATCACTGCAGATCAGGGCTTTTCAGGATAAACTCACTCAAAGTTGAACAGCTTTTCAGAGCCAACACGTAATTCAAAGACATTTAGTACAAGCAGTTGTCCAATTTATCATATCTTGGAGTGCCAGCGTTTTTAACAAAATTAACAAATAGGCACCTCGTGGCAACCAGGGTGAAATTACTCTTTTTTTTTTTTGTAATTAGACTTCAGACAATATTGTATTATGTAGTTAAGGGAAAAGAACTTTGCCTCAAATTTCAAAGTGGTGAATCCCAGTTTAATTCTGCTAATGGCACTTAACACAGATGGCTAAAAAGAGTAATTATCTTCTTTAGCTTTCTGCCACCTGCCACAAATGAACTGTTTTCTTTAATTGCTCAGAATTACTCTTAATCACACATAACAGTTACTTAAACCCTAGTCACATATTGCAACTCAAGAGCAAGACTTTAACCCCAAACATGCGACCTAAGAAATTACCCCCCTGACCAAGAGCACAGTGCCAGGGTGTGCTGTGACAATTGGAAAGATTAAAAAGATTAATCTTTTCTCTTCCAGGTCAGAGCAAAGTTTGCAGGCTAATCACACAAGTCCTGTGGTCGGATCCAAGTAATTACCAGAGCAACCAAAAAGCTATATCCACAGCAGCAGGGAAAATTCACACCATTTCTTCCTGTTGATTCACTTTCTCCAGAAAATGGTCAGTTTTAAAAGCCACACAGTCAGACTGATCTGAAAAATGACTTACTGAAGAACTGAAAGGTGTAACATTAACTGTACCTGACTGATGAGTCAAAGCTTTTTAGATTCCTGGAGATAAGTTAACAGATAAAATAATCCCATTTCCATTGGGGCATCATTTTGAATTAAATTGATGTTAGGCATTTAAAAATCCCAACATGACACCTTTTGGAAATTTCTGGCTGCGTTATGTTTTATAACAGCAATTCTTGCCTCCCACCACTCAGAGGCCATGTGTTTGTTGGAACAACAGTAATTCTTCCCTTCTTCTTTACTACTCTTCTTGATGTCTGAACCACATATTCAGATTGCATGCAATAATTCAGAAGCCATCCCATTAGTTCTGCCTCCTGATCACCACACTGAATGGAAAAAGCACTAATGCAAATCCTGAGTTTTAGCTAGATCTCTGTGCTGAGGAGGAATGAAAAAGCACCAACCTTAGTGTTCCATGAATTATGAAGTCTGTAACTCTCCATCACCATTTTCCCAAACTGGTTAGAGAAAGTTCACAATAGAATTCATACACAAGGGTATATGAGGAAAATTAGGGTGGACAATACTAAGAAGAATTCTTTAAGCGAAAACAAACACCAAGCAAAGAGTTTCCCTTCTCAATATAAAATAGTCTGCATTAGAATTGATCTGTATCACACCTTTTCAAGAACATTGGTTTTGAAAAATTTCTCCATTCTTTTGAAATTTGATGAACTTGTGAATACTGCAGTTTAGCTTTTTTTCTTTTTGATGTTACACTTTGTATTTTTAAATGTGCGAGTCACAGAGAAAGGAAATCATTTAGAAGCACAGACCTGGAAAACAGCTTTAAAAAGCTTGTATGTGTTCACCAATTTCAGGATAAACAGAGCCCTAAACCATGAAATGAGCAATGAAACTCCACAGAAAAAGATTCCTGAACTTGATCTTTAAGGAAATTAATTATCTATGACACTAATATTGTACACCAGGGCTTTGCACTGTGCTCCAACTTGGTGAGAGTTTCTATTTCATAAATTCCTTGAACCAGTCTGATTAACACTTCTAAGAGAGTCTCAGCTGTACAAGAGGTCCCTGAGTAGGTGTGAGAAAGAAAAGGTCTGACGGCGCCGTTGCCCCTGTGTGTTTCTAATACAGCAGGGAAGGTTGGTCTATTAATAATATTTACCTTTGTTTCTTGGTAAATAGCAAACTATTATTGGACAGTTAGAGTAAAGGTCACGATCCACTTTTTTTTTTTTTTTTCCCTTTAAGAAACATGTTTAATCTGTGTTTAGCTTCATCTAAAAAGTGCTTTTCGTAGAGTGATATAGTGCAGCAGCATTTGAATGTATCAGACCTTCTGACACTGACTTAATTTAATGGTAGAAGATAAGAATTTTCAGTGGTGCCTGCTCAGGTGTCCTTATTGCCATCCCGCTCCAGCTTCCATCTGGGTTTGTGACAATAATAACAATAATAATAATGACTCATAAAATGTAGCTGTTTTCATATAAACATTGTCCAGGTGACAATAGATTTTTATAATCAGCTCTGCTGGTGTGTTGGTGCTGGGAGGGCACGGGGCTGCAGGAAATGAAAACAACTTCAGAAGGAGGAGAGATTAAATACAATCAATCCATCACAGCACGATAAGTAACGGGCTCGCAGAGTTTTAATGGACTAAAGAGTGTAATGTGTTTGCTTTGGGAACCGCAGAGTTTAATCAAGTATTTTTACATTTTTAAACAGGAAATGGCCTTTTCTGCAAAGGATATACACATTTGCAGTGCATAAATCAGTTCCTGAGTCTCAGGATTCTGATCTCATGGTCTTTACCATGCTATTAACTTTAACTCTTTCTCTGGGGGAAGGCCTGCTCGTTCTGGCAGTGTAACGTGATGTGATGAGCTGTCGCTGTTGGTTTTCCATGTATCCCAGCCTGGCTGCTGGGAATGGGATCAGGGAGGCTCATGGAGAGGGCTGGGCTCACCGTGGGGTTTCTTTAGCACTGTACAAATGTCAGGTTTATTTGGCACTGTCCAGGTTTCAGGCAGGACAGCAGGTAGCTGTGACAGCTGCCTTTTAAATTATGCAGAAAAACAAGCTGAGGACAAATACAGAAAACCCATGGCATCACTTTGCAATAAAATCAGGTAAAATTGAGGGTGCATGTGCTTCCTGACATGCTTGCTAGGTACCATGGTATAAGTAGCTATTGCCAGCATAAAATATGCACAGCTACTCACACACAAATATCTCTTGTCTGACATTACTGATAACTTATCTGTACCCAAATGAGATGGAAAAGTGACAAAACATGTAGAGTTAATGTACCCCCTCATAGACTACTTTTGAGAGACCTAGTTCATGCATTATACATGAATTTAGCCAACTGCACATGCATGGACAGGATATTATGGTGTGAGGGTGGCCACCTTGTCAAAATGTAAGGGAGCATTAAAACACCAGTGAATGACAGCAGGACTGGGAGCCCTGCAGCACAGCTCAGGCTCTTCTGGAAGCTAAAAAGGGTGCTGGGAATCCCATTCCTGCCAGAAAATCAGAATGTAATCTGTGTACAGATCCCCCAGTTTGCAAGCAGGGCATCCTCACAGACCATTGGCTTTGCTACGCCCTGCACAAGAAATATTTTAGTATTAAAGCTTGAATTTGGGAAAGTCTCATTTTCCCTAAGTTGTTTTCTTCCCCCTTTCTAATTAAAAACTAAATGCTACGGAGTGGAAGAAGATATGAATGCAGAGAAAGCAAATGTTTGAAACACTCAAACAAACACTGAAACTAAACGCAAAATGTTTGAAATAAGTGTTCGTTTGTAAGTTATGGGAAAGGTTTTCTGAAGCATTCTTTAAGGAAGACATACCAGACACTGAGATGTGATACTGATGGGAAAAATACTTAAAAATACTAAAGAAGAAGAACTCTTCCTCTGGTTTCAAGCAGATTTTAAGAAGAGTGTGTTCTACTTTAACACCTCAGTTGAAGGATTGCAGTAAAACTACATGTGAACAAGACACTGCTCTGCTAAACTGCTTGGCAGAAATGCAAAATAAAACAACAGACTACTGGAGGAAAACAGCCTAGCTCAGAATGCATTGCTGTGATTCCAGGTTCCAGTTCCCTCATGATGTACCAATGTAAATAGACAGCCTCAGGTAGACAGCTTTCACTAGAAAAATTATGGACTGCTTGAATTAATATAAAATTATATTAATAAAATGATAGCAGGGAAAGAGAAATTCACATCCCCCAAAATCTTGATAACTTTATTTTTTTAAAAATAGGAAATGCATTAAGAAACTGCATCCATAGGTGAAAGCATTTGACCCTATAAAACTGTTATTTTAGATTGTAACCTCCTTTTCTCTCTTTTCTTTCTTTCACTGGCATTTGTTCTCTACTCATGTGCTTCCCTAGTCCTGTCCTCTGTGGCATCATGGCACCATGACCAAAGTGACAGACTTTTGTCTCTGCTGGATTAATCAGTGTGTTCTTTGATCCATAACATATGCTCCTCGTAGACATTTAGCATCAACATATTCAAGATTTGTGGTCTGGCAGTTCAGTGCCTGATGTAACCCGGCTGATAGACACTTTGGAGTATTTGATTTTATTTTTTTTCTTTAATGGAGCCTGCCTTTCATCCATAATAGAGCTTAAACAACCGAGTTAAATATGTGATGTTAAATATTTGGATTGATAGCTTTGCTTGAAGATAAATTTTTTTTGGGGGGGGGTGAGGAATCACTGAGTGGCTCCCAGACAAATCCCAGCTCTCCATAGGCCCAGGGTGGATCTTGCCCCAGGGTTTGTGTGTTCATGGCCAAGGAAGAGGACAAGAACTCCACAGTCCCTGTTCCTGTGTCTATCCCAGAACACTCTGACATTGCTCCAGGGGCACAGCCAGGCTCCACAGCCAAGGGAAAACCAGGCAAAGTTACTTCAGCTACCAAAAACTGGGCTGCTGTGACCCAGGGCGGGGAGGGCTTTGTGGTGAGAACCCCAAATCCATCTGGGATTGTCCGGGTGGATGGTCCTGGTGGGATGCAGGAGGTGCTGGGCCAGCCCACAGCATCAGGAGGGCAATTCCCAGGGAATGGCACTCCTCACCCAGCTGATTGTGGGAACAGGGACCCACGGAGGCTCTGCAGTGGGTGGCTGAGATGGGAAACATGGCCTTTATTTCCTCTGAGTGCTGTGTCAAACTGCAAAAAGTTATATCAGAGGAAACTGGCAAGGGCAGGGAAAAGAACAGGAGAAATAAGGGGTAAACCAAGATATTTTTCCTTTAGTGTATCAATTAAATAAAGGATATCAATTAATGAGATTCCAACAATTTAATTATTTTTCATTGAGAGGTACAGCATGTGATTTACGGCTCAGCTACTCCTTTACTGATCATGCTGCTGTAAAGGGCTACATAATATATTGCTTTCTGCTGTGCCATGCACAGCTAGGAATGGCAAGTATAAAACAGGATTAACTGCCCTCAAAATAGTCTGGGCTTGAAATTAATTGTAAAAGGCTGATGTCAAAACTCCTTTCGACTTCAGAAGGTGCTGAATTACCTCCTCATCCCCATCTCCTACTGAACACAGGCACCTCCCTGTCTATGGCAGACTGGGCCTCAAAATAGTCCATGCATTTCAGAGCAGAGAGGATTTTTATTTTGTTTTTTTTAAAGCATTGTCCTGCCATGAAGAATTAAACAGAAAATGAATGGAGAAACCAAATGTCAGCTGCTCCCTTAGACTTCAAGGTTCAGGAAACTGCTTAGTGGGAGTAGGAAGAGACTGGCAGGCTGAAATGTAAGAGAATAATTGCATTATAAGAAGATTACGGAAGATTATTTTTCTTGCGGGCCCCAGAATTCTGCAAAAACAATCCTGAATTGCATCCTACATGGCAAAATGAATTCCCCCATTCCTCCAAACAACCAGGGGTTATTAACTGCATATCCCTTTGGTGTGGGCAAAATTAAAAATGGGCTTGTATTGCAAAACATTCCGTGCATCTTTCTTTCCTTTGACAACGTGGAGTTTAGTGTGATTAACAATGTGGCAGCTCGTAGCAAGAGGAAAAATAATTGTGGGGTTTTTTTTTCAATATACGGCCACCCTAATAATCCAGAAATCATTATGCAGCCTGGGAGGGTTCCCCCAGCAGAGGGTTGGGGACAGGGTGACCTGCCTGCATTTCCCTATCAATGTCACACTCCTGCAGCCCTGCGTAGCCAGGCACTTTTTTTTTTTTTTTTTTTTTTTTTTTTTTTTTTTTTTTTTTTTT
>VXAX01002142.1:81193-130517 GCA_013399835.1 Leptocoma aspasia | reverse complement strand
TTTTTTTTTTTTTTTATGTTTAACTATAACCACTGGGACTGGAATCAGAGCTTCTCGTGGCCCAGTATGAATATTAATAAGACACTGGGCCATGGATTTCCTGGCTGATTTTGACAGTTTAAAGGATCAGTTAGTTAATTAGAAGATGACATGGCACATCGCATCCCTTGGCTCCGTCCTGCCTTCTGTCTCCTCTTTTCATTTTCTTTTTTGACATGTTAGATTACATCATTACTTGTAGTTTCACTTGTTAGCCACACCATGAAATGAGACTATTTTAAGCTGTAATTATTGTGATTTCTCTCCTCTGCTAAGAACATGAAACTCAAAGAAAGCAGAGAGCAACTTGAATTTCAAAGTCTTAGCAATACATGCCTGGCAGTTTATAACCTTCTAACTACAGCCAAGAAACAGAAAAAAAAAATTAAATAGCACAGAAAATTGTGTTGATCATCATACTGGCAACCAATGTAGTGTTTTAAGTAGGCAGCCCCATCATCTGGGCTTCATCTGTGACTTAATTAATGTTTTCATAGGTGCATTTCTCAGAAATCCAGAGTCTCTTCCCCCCAGCCTTGTGATTGTGCCTCTAGATATGTATGTGCAGTCCAGGACATTTGTGTCCTAAACAGAGTCTGAGTTTTCTGTCATCATCACTGTCAGAACAGACACAAATAATTTGAAAAGAAAGCACAGCACTCTGCAGAACCCTCTCATTTGGGGAAACAACAGAGGAGAGCAAAGAAAGGCAGGGGATAAGAAATGTCATTTAAATCTTATTTCCCATCTATGCCTGATACCTCAAAACAGTCAAACCGCAACCCAAACCATAAAAATATTTAAAATAAATGCAGTCACACCATAAATCACACAAACTTTCAAGTTCTGCATCCCAGGTTCATGCTGCAGTCAGCCACCAGGATGAAAATTCTGGACACATAATACAACTTTGAAAGAAACGCAACCACCTATTTTGTCTGTTACTAGATAATGTCATTAATTAATATTTGTATTCTAACTTCCATTCTGCCTGTAAAATTCTTATCAAGGACATTGATCTGTTTCGGCAGAGAAATACTGAGAAACATCAGTCTGCAGGAAAACTGGAATGCAGTTTCTGGATTAGGGAAAACCAACAGCTGTGAGGCTTCACTGGAAATGACAAGATTAGTGCGTGAATGTGTCCTTCTGATAGGAATGATCATTTCTAGGTTATGATTCCCTGTGTACTTTGCCTTTTCTTTCATCAAGTATTTATATCTGTGTATTCATTTCAATACTGCCTGGTCAATACTGCTTATCAGAATGTGTATTTTAAAGGAAGAAATGGCAGAGGAAGTGCAGCTGTGGGATAACTCCATGCAGTTGGCCAATACAAAAGCCAATGTGGGTAATTTATGTCTTTCATTAAGGTAAACATTGATTCACAGAGCTTCCCAGAAATGCAGTGCTAATAACAGGTGGAAATCACTTCCATTGCCACTGAAGATAAAGCCAGGTGATGTGACCTGGAGAAGGAACAAAATTGGGAGTTATGTGCCCTCCAACAGGAATTAATGCTCGGACTTGATGACCTCAGAGGTCTTTTCCAGCCTAAATGCTTCTGTGACTTTCCTCATTGAACCAGAATTCCTTGTCCACAATGAGCCAAGTTAAGCATAAAAAGTGTCCTTCTTGTGTCAGAGAAGGCATTAATACTTAGAGTGTCTCTTACCCAATCAGTGTTTTTGCAATGGGATTGATTTTATCATGAAATGAGACATGAACCAGCATCACTGCAATTCCATGGGCTGGTGAGATTACATTGCAGAGAGGATAAATGGGAAGCAAATATTGTTGTGTGTTGTGTTTCATGAGCTGCACAATGGAATGCACTGGGTAGGACCTGAGGCACCTTCTGTATCCTCCCATAGATTGGGGGTGCTGGGAGAGCACAGGTGAGCTCCCAGCACAGACACAGCCTGGCTCTGGGATTGCAGCCAGCCAGAGTCCCCATTTCCCCCAGTTCCTCTCCTCCTACCCCTCACACCTGCTCGGGTTTTGCTGTGCTTTTGCTGCCCCACAGGCTCTGCTGCTGCCCCATGTCCCCAGCAGAGTCCCTGCTGTCCCCTCTGAGAGCCCACAGTGGAATTAATCACACACACCATCTCTGGAGCTAATGCCAATCTCCCTCAGTGAAAACACATCTTTCCCAACTTCAAAGACAGAAATGAACACTTACGTTTCCTTTGTTCCTAAAAGACTTGAATCCTGTCTCATTGAAGGTCTGCTTGTCTCCTGGGTCTTCCCTGCACAGGAGCTCTAGCTGAGAATTAGCAATCAAACCCCTCATTGTCCACCTGAACCTAGAAATGAAAACAAAGGCGAACATATAAGCAAGTCCTTTCATTCTGACTGCCATTTACCATTAATACTTAATATTCCCACATATTCTTTTCATGGGGTGGTTAATATAAAACCTAATGAACCATAGATGGCATTCCTGTTTTGCTCTGTTTCATATTAAGTGTGGAGCAGTAAAAACTGAGAAGTGAAAGATAATATCCTTTCAAATAGAAATGGCTTAAAATTCTTAATATGAATACAGTAGCTAAAACACAAAAGTGAAGACTGTGATCCTTAGTAGGTCTTGGCAGTTTCTGGCCATAGGTTATTAAGCATTATTCAGCTGACCCTAAGGGGAGTTCATCTGGAGACATTAAGGTCAGAGAGCAGAAGCACTTGGACACAGTCAAATGGATTTTACACCTTTGTATCTCTCTGACATTACTGTTTTGCTTCAGCAAACTGCCTAATATCAGATATATCCTACTGGGTACCTTTCTAAATCACTTCAATTTTCTTTGTCCCTGGGCTACAGTTATATGAT
This sequence comes from Leptocoma aspasia, assembly GCA_013399835.1. Classification (NCBI taxonomy): domain Eukaryota; kingdom Metazoa; phylum Chordata; class Aves; order Passeriformes; family Nectariniidae; genus Leptocoma; species Leptocoma aspasia. Next base: position 127,648 of record VXAX01002142.1, on the reverse strand, counting down.
CAGGAGCCAAAGCTATCACAGGCTATGATACACTATTTTACTTCCTCGTTTGTATTAGAATGAACTTTATTAGCTTTTGGGGTACGTGTCTATCAGTTTTGAAGATTAAGTACTATGTCAATATTTTTTATGCAGCATTCAAGTCCACCAAATCATTTGGCGTGCTCTGAGGTTATTAAAAGTGTATTATCACTTTTACAGAAAACGTTCTTATTTTGAAATAACCATCACTCAGAGCAGCCTGTGCTTACCAATACTGTCTCTGTAAAGTGATATTTCACAGCAAAATCAAAATGGGGATTGATGCTCCGTAAGTAATTTCAGATTTGTGAGCATGTGAACCTTACAAACACTAGTGTAGAACTAACATTTGACTCCACACTCCTGTACTTCCATTATCCACTTTCTTCCTTGAAATCTTCCTAATTTGCTGTTGTAACTGCTAACAATAACCACAGCACTTTTCACCATGTAAAAAGTGACAATTTGTGCAAGCTTGAATTTGTCATTCTTCTTAAATAGAAGCTGTCCAGTTAAATAACCCATAAAAAATTACAGATTAGTTTGGCTGTTGCAGCATCAAAACCAGGAAATCAAAGATGCTTTTTTGTGAGGAAGCTGAGGTTTCAGCTAACAGGGAAGAAGCTTTTAGAACACAAATCCAGCCTGTAATCAGATTTGCTCATTTCCTTGCCAGCCTTCCGTACCTTTGGTTTTGTGGCTGCTTCCATTGTGCCATGAATGGAAAAGGGACGAGGGGTTTGAGCTAAAGGAGGAGTGTGATCTGCCCCCAGGTCCTTCCCTCAGCTGGGCATTGCCAGGCTGGAGGTGTCACAGCTGGCAAGTTGTGATTTTGGAGCTGGCTCTGCTTGGGTGAAAGAGCACTCCCTTTTTGGGAGGTCATTCTCTGTCCTCGGCAGCTCAAAGCCTGTTTCACCCAGTGTCACCACTGTAAATCCAGCCTGGGCATCCTCAGGTTCAGGGATCACCTTTTGTCTTCAGCTTTGGCCAGGACCACTTGGCAGTGCTGCAATCAACACCCAGAGGGGCAGCTCCCCCAGGGGAGGAGGAGTTCCTTGGTCCATGGGTCAGCTCTCCTGGCTCTCCCCATCACAAGTGGCATATTAAACAGTTATTTACCCTATTCTGACCTCATCGTTCTGCTTCATGGGAGGCTGAATTAACACAATAGTGTTGTATCTGCAGTGCTTACAGGGATGGTGCAGTGATGTCCTGAAGCATCACTGCCTTCCTCAAGTGGCATAAGTTACAGAGATATGGGACTTTTAAAGAGCTTCAAGGACAGAACAGTTCCTTCAGCAGTTTAACAATAAGTATCATTTCATTTAAGTTACTTCTGAGGATTGGAACTCTTTCAGAGATGCTAAATGGAGCAATAAGGATCTCAAGACTTTAGCATTAACTGATGGGAATAAAGCCAAAGTTTTACATTTGCTTTCACATCCTCTCTTGTGGTATGTTTTAGTTTAAATATTTTGGCTCAGTCTCGAAGCTTCCAATGCATAGGCAGATTGCTATGCCCACATGCAAAAAAACCCCACCAGCATTGAGATCTTTTTGCTGTTATATTTAGAGTGTGTATTTAATTATTGTGCCTGCACGATGCCGTAGAAAATCCTGGTTTGCTTTCACATATTCAACAAAGAACTTTTCAGAAGGGTATTTTTAAATTAGATCCACACTAATTACATGTATTATTAAGAACCCAACGCTTCACAGCTATCAGTGGATTGTATTATTGAACATTTTCAAATGAACACAGGGAAACAGAACTCAGTCTGAACACATTCCCAACAGAGGCACTCGAGCTTTAATAAAGGTAACCCAATGGTTATAATTAAAAACCACCTTCTCACACTTTGAAAAATCCCAGATACTTAACTTTGAAGTATGGTTGTGTAACACAGTTCTCTTTCACACCACTCTGGGTAACCTTAATCTGTACAGTTCCATGACTTCTGTTTATTTAACACACCAAAGCAAGAATTATTTATAAAGTCACAGCTGTTCTTTTTCCTAGCTTTTGTTTCTCACAAGTCTTAAATATTTGTAAAAACAAGAAAAGTAATTAAAGTATTGATACATTAAGCAAACGCTTCCCTAATCACGCTGCTTGAATAGGAATCACTTGTTTAAACAAAACTTGCTAAGTATATGTACAGAAATACAATGTTAAATAGTTACTGCGGAGTAGGAAAGCCAGGCTGCATTTAAAGAAACAAAATAAACAATGCCAAGCCGTGGCTGATCTCGAAGGCAGCCACTCCAGCATTAGGAGCTCCCAGCCCCGAGCTGGGTTTGGTGTGTGGCCAGCTCTGCGCAGGAGCTGTGTGCCATCTGCTCCTCACACAAAGGACACGAGTTTATTCTTGCTGGTGGGAACTGCTGTCCAAGAGCCAACCCTTGGCAGCGCCAGTCCCTACCCTTGAAAAGCTGGCAGAGAGTGCTTTTTAGCCTTTGAGTTCCCTAATAATGATCCCCTCCAGGGTGCAGGTCCCTCATGAGTGCTTCATTTCCCTCTTTATTCTGGTTCACCATCCCGTGCAGACAAGGCAGGACACCTGAAGCGCATCAGTCTCCCGTGGATTCCCCCTACCTGCCAGCACCTGGCAGGCTTAATCGGGGAATAAATCAAACATGTAAACAGCGAAATTTATATTAGGTTTGTAGATGGGAGATGGCAAATTGAAACTAAGACACGTGCAAAAAGCAAAACCAGCCCTTGGTCTGTGGCAGCGTTCCCTCCTTGTCTGGCCAGGACCTGCAGCTTCCCGGGGACAAGAGCAGCACCCTCCCCTTTGTGGTGGCAGTCTGGCTGCTTCCCACCTTCTCCTGTTCCCTGGGAATTAGCTTTTGGACACAAAAGCCAACGTCTGATAGTCGGAGCCAGGTATTGTGGTGAAGGGGATTTTGCAGCCGCGGTCACACGCAGGCAGGCAGGGAGTGAGTAATCGAGATAAATGCTAATGAAAGCTCTTGCTGGCACCTTGTGTATTCAAAGGCTATTTCCTATTGTTCCCAGTCAGCTGGCTCGCTGACTTCCCATTCAGCCTGGATTGCTCAGATTCAGCTGGGACCACTCTGACATTCCCATTACTCCTGATGCAAACCCTCCAGTGCCGTCCATTTGGTTAAGCTCATTATCTGTGGCCCTGGCGAGACCACACATGGCACATCGTTAGCGCTGGTGACAGATCCCAGAAGGAGCTGCCTGACCTGGGCACGCCAAGGCAAGCCTGGCTTTACCTGCCCCAGGTACAGCAGGTGCTGACAAGAGTTCCTGTAAGGCACCAGGCTTCCTTGGTCAATATGTGATTTAAAAAGTCATATAATTAACATCCAGCCCATCCCAGCAGCTCATGTGGCTCTCCCTGCCTGGATGGGACCAGGGGCACAGAGAGCATCCCTTTGTTCTTGGAATCCATCCTCCCGCCTCACAAAGAGCCACTGGGAAACGGAGCTGGCCTCCCCAGACCTGGCATCTCTCACTGAACTCGTTTAAAGTCTCTCAGGAATTAAACTGGAAGCTTGTACCAACTCTTTGTGCTGAGAACACACAAATTGCAACAGCTTAGGAGGAGCTGACCAAATTTAGCAGATTTCACAGGGACAACGAAAACCGTGCCAGTGCCAAACTTCAAATTCTTGTTTCAATTTATGTTGATACTAAAACCCTCTCAAAGAAAGCATCCAGAATTTCAGAACATAGGCAAACTTTTTTTTTCTCCCTGTAATCTTAATTCTTGGAAATGACTGAAACTTCAGCTCAAATGTACCATTAAAGGCAGAAATCAACACTGGACAAAGCCCAGAACACAAGTTTACAGCCCAAATGCTTAAATTTTGGCAAAGTGCTGTAAAAATCAGGCTATATTGACCCGAGACAGTGCTACCATTTTTGCCTGTGAGATGAATAGGGGAGATACAAGTTATATTTCAATAATGGAAACCTCTCCAGTGAGATGGGCACTGGCCTGGCTCCAGGAGCAGCTCATTTACCAGGGTGAGCTCTTTGCTGCTGGGGCCGTGGCAGCTGGAGAATCCCAAACATCACGTGTATGGGACCCTCCACTCACACATCAAAACAAGCCTTCTGCTGGGCTTATTCTCCTGCCCCGACTTGGGGATTATCTCTCTGAATCAGATGAAACATTATCTCCTGCAGTCTATCACGTTGCTATAGGGAAATAACAAATAGGTGTGTTTCCGTTGAAACTGGAAATTAAATACCCTGCATGTTTCTGGTTTGTTTCTAAGCAGATCCAGCTGCATGCTATTCCTAAAAAAAAAAAAAAAAAAATTCTGACTGACCTCAGCCACCTGAACAGAGCACTAAAGTTTATGTAAATGGCATCTAGTATTTGAGAAGAAATTTAATTGCATTTAAGAAGAAAACCAAAATCACAGACAACATTTTTGGAAGCTTTGCCTTAAGTTGCTTAATCAAATTACATAACCAAAAAATTATCTAATCAAAGCCATAAAGTTTTTTACAATTTCCATAGAGTCTGAGGTTTTTTTTATTTAATTCACTTATCATCATCATCTTTTTCTGCTTTTAGGGAACACTAGTCCCCTCATGCAAGAATTTTCCAGTTGTTCAAGATCCACAGTCACTGGCTGTCAACCAGCTTTGGAAAAGCTGCAGTATTTGAGTAGCACATCTGACCAGGGGCAGCCTGAATCCTTCCTTGAGGGCAGCAGTAACATCCAGGCTTCCTGTGCCTCGCTCCAGCCTTGGAGCTTCTGCCCCATGACAGCAGTTCTCTCAGCAGGGAAACAGCACAGTCACAGCTCAGGGATCAAGTTCCTACTTGTTGTGGGTGTTTGGCAGGGGTTTCAGTCCCAGATGGGATCGGAAGGGACCCCTGGAGATCACCCAGCCCAACCCCCCTGCCACGGCAGGGTCATCCAGACCAGGTTGCACAGGATGATGCCCAGGTGGGTTTTGAATAACCCCAGAGAAGGAGACTCCACAGCACCTCTGGACAGCTGTTCCAGGGCTCTGCCACCCTCACAATAAAGAGTTTTTTCTCAGATTCAGATAGAACTTCCTGTGTTTCAATTTGTGCCCACTGTCCTGTTGCTGGACACCACTGAAACGAGGTCTCCTTTTTTTCTGCTCTTTGTTTCTTTCTGTAGGCAGGCAAATTTTGCTACCAAAATGAAGCCTCAGAGTAAAGGGACTCCTTCTTGTCAGTCTGTGTTTACTAAAGTTGTACTAAAGCATGAACTGCATTGCAGTAATGAACATTTTAATACAAACTGTGAGTCAGTGCCATTGTAGCAAGAGCTGAGTATTCTACAAGATCCCTTCAGCAAGCACCTGTGTACAGAGTTTGGACAGAAAAGATGGTCCTTGCACAACATTTCCCTTGTGATCCACAGAAACTCACTGAGCAAATAGTGAAAACCAGTCAGATAAGCATGGGCCAGGTTCCATCCAGGCTCTCCATGCAATGCCTGTGGGAATGGCACCCTTGGTCTCACTCCTGGCTGCTCTGTCATCTTCTCTTCTTTATGGCAGAATGAGTTGCAGGGAGGTTATAAAAATGCATCCCCTTCTGAATGCTTAAACAACTGGGAAAATTACGGTCAGTCCACACTCCCAATGCAAGGTGCTGCTTCTCACAGACTGGAAAATATCCATAAAGCCTATGAGTTATGGGTACTTTTCTAGCTCATTGGGCAGTTCACTGCTGTCTTATCCTTTACATCTGTGGTACAGGTTTAATGCAGATCTATGCACTCAAATGCTGAGCACTCATAAATGCCATACTGATTTTATTGTACATATTTCTATAATCTCATAAAGTGTATATTTTTAATATCACAGATAATATGTGAAGCTGTCATTTACGCCACTCAAATACACAATGGGAGTCAGTAGCATAAGTGGCCATTTTTCACTGGGAGTATATATTAATCTAAAGCTAATCTGTATTTATACAAGACACTCTTTTTTGTTGTTTTTTTTTTTTTCCCTAAACCCACATACATTCACATATATCTTTGCTTTGCAGCCAGGTCCTAAGGGTGTGGAGGCTTTCAGGGACAGAGATGCCTTTCTCTGTTGTGCTTGTTAAACACCCAGCTCAGTCAGCTGCTGCTGTAAAACTGAGCCTCTCAAACAGCACCACAGTCCAGGAGGGAAATAAATTCAACTGAGCATATTCAACTTCACCATGGCTGAGTTCTGTGCCACGACATTCATTTCACTGTGCCTTACGTTTAAACCCTGCTCCCAGCCTGCTGAAATGTGGGAAGAATTATCCTGAGGGACCGTAGTAAAACGCAGTCGTGTTTATTTGTAATTGCTACAAAATGGTTTACAAAATTGTTAGTGTCCTTTATTATGCCTGCTACTGAAGCACTTGCCTGTTAATTAGAGAAATTTCAGCTGTCATAGCTGGCAATTATAGCTTGTGTATCACTGTCTGTTATGAATAGTCAATGAGAGCTGATTAATATGCATGAGTGGCGGTATATAGCCGTGCCTGGGCGCCGGCAGAGGCAGAGGAGGGAGCTGCGAGCCGGGCACGGGCAGAGCTCCGAGCGCTGCCACCGCCACTGCCGGCTCCATCAGCCCCACACCTGCGGGTCCCTGCCCCACCTGGATGTGTGCCGGCCCCAGGCATCGCTCTGGCTGCTCGGGGGAATAAGGAAAATCCTTTCTGCCGCTTGAATTTAAACATGGGATGCAGTTTGTGCACTCTGCAGAAGCCAGAAGAGCAGTACAAGTTACTGTATGAAGTTTGTCAGGTAAAGAATTAGATTTCGTTTCTGAAAGCGAATGTTCTCTTTTAGGCTTGTGACCGCTGTTAAGGGCAGGGAAGCTAGAATATCAGGAATTGAAATGGAAATGAAAGTGAGTTTGCCTCGTTTGAAATCTGTGTGATAATGATTATGTTTTTAGCCTGTGTCTTCCCATTCACATGTGCAGAGCATCAGATGTTTAAATGTAGCTATTATACATGAAACTTTTCACAAAACTTTCATCACAAAGTAAGACTGTTCATTTCTCTAGTGTATATTAGGTTAAATTCCTTGTCAAGGATCATGGCTTGGTCACACACTCCTTGCACAAGTGGAAAAGATGCACGAGAAAGGTTTTGTACCTGTTTACAAGTACCTAGAGCCACTTGTTTGTGTGCAGTGCTCAGTCTGCTCTGTAAGTGCCTGTCACTGAGAGTTTGTGTTCAGTTGTTGTAGGTGTTGCACCTTGCTGTGTAAAAACACCAGCTAACAGATTTGACAGCAGATTAAAACTACTGCCCTACAGATCTTTGTATACCAAATTACTCACTTGAATTGTCTGAGAAGTTTTCTGTGAATGCATTAACACATGAACCTCTATTACAAAGACTTTATTTCCTGTTTCTGCTTTTCCTTCTGCCTGCCTCTGAAATTCCTTACTCTGTCACGTCTGCAGTACAGTTTGGGCTGAGGCAGCAGGATGGAGCCCTGCAGAGTGATGGCCAGGTGTTTCAGGATGTATTCCTGCAGATCTCCCTGGAAATACTCACAGGCACACACACTCATAGTCAATACTGAGGACGTGGGTTGGGTTGTCTGTATAAAGACACTGCCCAGATCCTTCGAGCTGTGCTTTTCCCCCCTTGCCATGCCTGAGGTGGTTTAGGAAAAGCGACAATTGCTGGGTGACATTCCCAGCGCTGCTCCGTGCTGCCGGCAGAGGGAATTGCTCAGCAATCCCGTGTCCTGCTGCCTTCCCACCTGCAGCTGATCCCAGACACTGATGTCACTGACAACAAAGTGAATAAAAGATGTGCTCTGTATGTTATGCTAGTAGGGAAGTGATTAAATTTTAACCACGTAGTTGTGATCTAATTCTCACTCGCTCGCCCAAAGGACGCTGACGCTTTGCGGAATAAAAAAAAACCCTGTGGGAGCAAATAGAAAGACATGTTGACTGTCATTTCTATTTATACCAGCACACTTCCACTTGCTAAGCTGCTGTGCATGTGATGGGGGGAGGAATTTTAGGGGGCGGTGATCAGATTTTTCAGGCAGTGCTCTGAACTGAGAAGCAGTTGGAGATGCTGCCTGCAGCAGCACACCTGGGGCCAGGTGTGGTTTGTGTGAATGCTCCGCTCAGATGCAGCAGTGGCTGTGGGAATAATTCCTTATCCTGCCAAGTTTTTGTGCAGTCTGGGTTTGGGGACTGTCAGTGAGTCACAGCCAGGAGTGCAACACCCAGGACAGACTGAGACAGCCCCTGATCACAAACGCTGTGATTGCTCAGGAGGCTTGCTCAATTTTTGTTATGAAGGGAAGGTGGCAGGGAACCTTTGCAACTTACTGACATCTCCCAACAGATGCAGGACAACATTCTTTAAATACACGTCCTAAAATCACTCCCAGGAACAGTTCCTGCTGATATCTGAGATGACTGAACTATCCAGTGCTGGCTGCAGGTGCAGATCCCTGGCAGGAGTTTGGTTTTAGAATTCTGTCAACCTGCAAAATGCTGCAGCCTGTGTGAGTGCCCAGAACTCTTCATTAAGTACGGAAGTCTTTTGGGAAACACTGTTGGAATACCCTCAGTTTCCACAGAAGTGAAAGGTGCATGTAATCCTTTAAAACTGGGATTTCTGACATAGTAAAACGTGAATTATTTAAGACTATAATCCCTGATTATTCTAGAACATAAATAACTGTGCAAAATTTTTTTAACAGGGGTCTACTTTGATTTCTCTCTTTTGCAAGATAGGAGGGAGGGAATTCTATAGCTTATGGAGCACATCCAGATAATTACATGTCACTACAACTATAAAAATACGTCCTCATGTAACCTACACACAAGAGCAATCTCTTAAAATTTAATGGTGAGGGAGATGAAGGATCACTGCCATTTAAAATTACAGAATATAGAAGATAAAAGTTTCAAAATCTGCCAACAGCAGAAGATGTCTCTTACAGTGGTTTTTTGTGTCATCTGTGTAACACTACTATCACATAAGAAGGCTTTGCTATTTAAGAAATCTGAATTAGACAGTATTTGCATAACTTGATTTTAGGGAATATTGAGCATTGTTACAAATAAGTCTCCTTGGCCTTATTTCTTAAAAGTTCATGACTCCAAGATGTAGGAATTCAGAAAACACTTGAAGGAGTTAATAATAGTACATAACTGCACTTTCTCTATTAGGCCAAGAGCTTTAGTGTGGCTGGGAAATTAATGCTTCCATAAATTACAATTCCAGAAGGTCCGGTACGGCTGGCTCCCTAAGTCCTCTAACAGTGAGCACAAAGAGGATCAAATATACCAGGGCTCAGCCTTTATCCCTTCCTCATCCATAGATAATTCAAAGAGATCCTCTTCATTAAGGGCTTTGGCACCTTGCCTACAATTTCTTTTTGGGCCGCTGTGAGCTTAATGATGCAGAACAATGGCCTTCCCTCTTGTTGAGCACTTACCTTATTGTACCTTTAATCACATAATAAAAACCAAATTAAGACACCTCATCATTAAAGTCTGTTGTAGCTGTGCATATCAATGCTTTGTGCTCCAGATACAAAGGGACTGTGGCAGCTTGGAGCCTTGATGCAGAGCAGTGTCACCACTGATGAGCGTGGCAGCAGTGGGGTGCATATCCCACCTTAGATGTGTCCCCAGGTTTACTTCCCAGCTGAACACAGCATATTAAGTGAAGTAATATATGCTGTTAGATTTTTGGGTGTCTGGTTAAACGGTAATCTTCTTCAGAAGATACTAAAAGTTGTGGAAATGGAAGGAGAAGGGGGAAGAAAGAAAACCAGAGAATTGGGAGGGTGTTTAACACCAGGTTTCTGATGTGCTTTTCTCTATGTCATCAACTTCTACATTAACAGTAACAGAAATAAGGGCTTTTTCCTTTGTATGAAAATTCCTGAGGGACTAAAACATAAACTCCATTGGAGGAGACTTACAGAAGAATGAATCATCTGAGATAGAACTTTTGAGAGTGCAAAATAGAGTAAAAAAAGTTCAAGCCTGCAATTTAAGGAGCTTTCTCAGTACCTGTTTCACACTAAGCACACTTTGCCCACAGTATGGGAGATAAACACACAATGAAATAATTTCCTAAATGGACACTGTGTTTTATAGAATCCTCACAGCATCACAGAATGGGTTGGATTGGAAGGGACCTTTAAGACCCTGTAATTCCAACCCCACTGCCATGGGCAGGGACACTTTCCACTGGAAGAATTTCCAAGGATGTCAACATAGATCTTTAAATCACAGATGGCTCTAAACTTGCAGGGGCAGTGCTCAAAACTGTTCCCTGGGATTTAAGATGACGGAGTTCACCCAGTGCTCACAGTGGGAAGATACCATAAGAACAGCCCATCAAAACTGGCACCTGCAGCTGAGAAACCCTGAGCTAAGTGAGCACAGAGCCCAGCCCCTTCCTCCAGGCTGTCCCTCCAGGGTAAGGACAGGCTGGCAGGAAACAAGCTCATGTTGCCACTGCCCTTGGTTCAGCTGAGCCGAGGTCAGAAGATTCTGCTCCGTGATTGTTGAGCTGGCACCCCTCACAAATACTAAAGTTCATGTATAAATAAACAAGTTGTTGCCATGATCTTTCAGCATGTCGGAAACTTGAAAGCCTCACTCACATGCTCCTGGCCTGGCACATCCCTGAGACATGGAAAAATGACAGTGTTGGTAAAAAACAATAGTGGGCAAGCTGCATTTGTGTTTTAAACCAGACTGAGACGCTCTGTGACCAAGGTTATATAAGCACCAAGGTCAGATACAAATGCTGTGCTAATGAGAGTTCAGCAGTGATGAGGAACAAGCCAGCACTGTTTTTCCATTGGCAGCTTCCAGTGGCATCACTTGCAGGGCACTGTTCTCCAGCAGAACTCCCACACAAACCTGCTGCACTGAGCTGATCACCAGTGCAGTTCCTTTGCCATCAGAATTCCCTTCGCACATTCAGACTTGAGAGAATGAGACCAAAAGTAATGAGACCAAAGTAATCAATCAGTAAGAAAGCCTAATTCAAGGAAACAGTCTAACTAGACTTAAACCTACTGAGCAATGATGTTATCCTAAAGCAGGGCCAAAGTGAAGCTTGCCAAAATAAACATTCAGCTCAAAAAAAAAAAAAAAAAAACTAATCAAAACTGTAAGATTTGGAAAACAGAAATAATTGCCTCTGTACATATGCTTTTCACACCCTCAAATTTAATTGGGCAGCCAGAGAATTAGTTGCTCTACATTTCAGTAGTTTTCCATGTTAAGACCAAAGTGGTGGTGCCAATTATAGGGAACTGCTCTACTTGAAATACAGTGTATGGCTTCAAGTGCTCTGTATGTGCAGCCTGTGCTGCAGCTGAAATTAAAACTAGTGCTGAAGTTCAATTCTGTCACTTCACTACCATTAAACTTGACCTCAATAACAGTTGTGAACCTATCACACTTACTTCAAAGTAGGCATGTGTTTGATTAAACAAGATGTTAATTCCAAGGGTTTTGTTCTAGATGGGGTTTTCTGCTGCAGAATCAGTTCAGCTGTAGAAAAACTCTGCTGACAGACTGGAGACTCATAATCTTCAGAAAACTGCCCTTTAATGATCGTGGCGCCTGTCTGTGGCTCACAAGTCCCCTTTCCTAATTAGACATTTACCAGAAACTGGCAATTGAAATTTTCCTCTTCACTTGATGATGAATAATGCAGTGCCTCTGTTAGGATTTCTCTGGAAGATATTCTTTGTTATACTAGCAATAGTTACACACTATTGCTGCAAAAATAACTTAACTATTGTAAAGTTAGAGGAATATTTTGGCCGTTAAGGGAACATAAGCAAGATCTGATACGAAATAAACAAATGCCTAATGGTCACCTGTGATATAAATGCATAATTTGACCTACTTTGCACATGAAATGTCTCACTGCTGCATAATCTTCCTAAAATCTACAGTGCCTTTCATCTTTACAGTGGGCAGGTAAAATGCTCAGCCATAGCATGGATTTATTAGGATTTTTTTTTTTAAATGATGAATGATTGAAGGGATGAGTTTTGTGATGCTTTACACTTACACATCTGTTTAATGCTACGAAGCAGGTGGCAAGAAGTCACAGGGGAGAAGGCCCCAGGGACAATCACTCTGTGCTTTACTGTCACATGTCAGACATGGGCTGGGAAAAAAGGAAACATATGGAGTAATGAAAAAGTGCAGATTCAATAAATGTGTTTTGTTGTGTTGATTAATAATGGAACAAAAGGTCAGGCTTCATTTTCACTGGGACAGGACAACTCTACAGTTACATGAACACTGGGGTTGGTCCTTGCAGAGATTTGGGTAAAGGGAAGCAGATCCAAGTGGCCCCTTGGAACTTGGGCACAAGTCAGGGATTTGACAAGAGAGGAGCAGAATAAATAATATCAAATATGCATAAACATTAAATATTACAATGCTCACTAATCTAAGCAGTGATAATTGAAGAAAAACTTCCTATAAATGTAGAATATCTTTAGGTAAAAAGCCAGATGCCACTATCCAAAACACAAATAGTCAGAATCAGGGCACTGTTTTCTTCCTGTGTCCATACAGGGATAATCCTGGGTAGGCACAGGGGGGTGATTGGACATGCTGTCCACTGGGCTAGGAACTGGGCACTAATAGGTCAAAATTATCCCAAATCATAACAAAAACTACAAATGGAAGGGCAACAAGAGGGGTTTTTGCAACTTCAAACCAATATTCTGTACATTCCTGCAAAGTGAAAACATCATTTTAGAGAAAGCAGTCATTCATATGTTGGAAGATCACAGCTGATAAGAATTTTTAACTTTGGCCAAGGTGCTTCAGAGTTCAGCAGAAGCTCTTTTATCTGACCCGATAAATCTGTGTAACTGCCATCAGCTTTAGCCAAAAGCAAAGGAAAATGAAGGTGCTTTTGTCAACGTCACACTGTGGGGACTCGTGGCCATGGCAGCAAGGAGGGAGGAGGTGGTGGGAGTCCCTTCTGAGGTTCATTTTCTTCAGCTCTGCTTGTGGAAGGCCCAGGGTGACAAAGCTCCTGAAGCAGCAAGGCCACTCACTGAGAAACCCACTGGGATCTGTCACTGAGTTCCCACAGGTGTTCTTTCCATCTTTTCTTGGAACCAGCTTCAGTAACCCTCTTCAACAGAGGTGCTCTTCAGAGCTGCCCAAAATTGCTCTTCCCCTGTGCTGCATCACTGTGGCAGAAGGGGGGGAGTGGGAAGATGAACTTAAAACCTACAAACAATGAACAACAGTGTGAAAACGGGGTGCTGGGAATTAGAATGGTCTCAAACACAGTGCCTGGGAGGTGGGCTGGGAGGTGTGAGTTGTGCTGTGCCCTCCTGTGACCTCAGGCAGATCGCTCACTTGTTCTGTGTTTCATCACCTGCAGAGATCCCTTTGGTCTGTGTGCCTGGAGCAGGTCTCCAGAGGCAGCCCTGGCTCTTGCTGTGTGCTGGCATAGTCTGTTATGCTGCTAAAGTGATCTCAGCATTATTTGAAGTGCTGGTCTGTACACCAGAAACTTGCACTTACTCTGATTTTAATGGAGGTATGGTGTTAAGTATTGCCTTACCAAACTGTGAGTGCTGGAAGGCCATAGCAGGGGAAAGCTCCCTCCATACCTTAGTCTTTGACCATTCCCTTTTTCTGTGGGAGAAAGGTGCTGCTCTGCAGGGCCTTTGGTCTGATTCAGTACAAGAATTGTTTCTTATGCTACTCAAATTCAGCCTGAATCCACATAACATTGCGCCCTCAGCTAAAAGGGATTTAATTTTTTCACGCTGTTCACTCTCATTGTGTGTTATTTTAAGCATAAATACAGAATACACAGCTTTTTGAAAGTTGTCATTCATAAAAATCTGTAATTTGCTGTACTAGAGGAACACATAGACATAGGTTTTGGCTCTTGGGAAAAGCACATGTGGGAAGGGCAAGAGCATTTCCCAGGGAGCCACACTGGAGGTGCAGTGCTAGAGGTGGACAAAGCAGAGGATGTGAGAGAACGGGTAATTACACTTGCTGAATCCCAGTCATTAGTAATTCATGGTTATTTATGGCTCATTTGTACCTCGCTCAGAGATCCCATTGATTGGCCCCCTCTGGGTCACGCTGCAGAAATGGCAGAGAGAGGCATTAAAAAAGGAGGTCTGTAAACTTCTGGCTGTGCTCTAGATGGACCTGGGTAATTAAGCCATGAAAAGATACACAAAAGATCACCCAAAAAAATAAGGAAAAGCGTTTCTGCCCTGATAGAAAGTAATTTAACATGATTAATGCATATTTAAGAAAAAAAGGGCTCCAAGTAAACTTTGCTTCTAGTGCAAGTCCAGGAGTCTCAGAAGCTCCAGCATTGCTCTGTGTTTTCATTGAAGCAAGTGATAAAATTCCCCGTGGTTTTATTTTGAGCAGAGCCTGAGAACCAACCAAGAGCATCTTAGTATGCTACAGACAGTCCTGCCACTGCCTTGGTAATACTTAAATGTGCTAATTACTAGCAAAATAAAAATTCCTTTATTTCCAGGGTCTTTTTCCCAAGATTTTCCATTTGCAAGTTAACGGTTTGGAGAACAAATGTATTCCTGTGCTCTTAAGGAAAAGAATTTTTCCTTGGTCTGAACTGGTTTGTCATGGATGGCTCGCAAGGCAGAAGGGAAGTGCACACACATGGAAACAGTCCATTACTAAACAATATAATTCTGGGGTTTTGAAAAAGAGGGAGACTGTACATATGAGGGAAATAAAAGAGGGATTAGATGGAGCTGCAAGAAGAATTAACCTGTATTTTGAACCTTTTTTCTCCAATTCCTGAGGAAAAGGGGGGTGGGGCATAAAATAGGCTTTTTGCTGCTCTTGCTTCTATAAAAATCTTTAAAGTTGTGCTGCTTTTTCTTAGTATGCAGACTCCTTAGGAACTTGCTAAAGAAGTGAATCAGACCATAAAGAGCCTTTTAAATGGAGCACAGGCATCTGTAGTCTAACAGAACTAGCATTTTTATAGTGCACTTCCCAAGGATTTGCATGAATTTCTACAAAGAAAAGCTGCTTACTCATTCTTAGGCAAAAAAGTTTTTTTCTCTGTGACATTTGTGAGGCACAGAAGAGCCAACAAGCTGTACAATGCATACAAATGTTTATCATTCATGGCATTAAACCCACAGAAATCAGTCTAAATTAATGGAAAAAAATAATTTACTGGAACCCAACTCTTTTCTGCTGTGTGCTCCCAGCATCCAGAAAACATTACACATTATTGCTGCAAAAATAAAATACAAAATAATTATAACTGAACTGCTCTGCACAGGGATTTTATGGCTTTCTCAGCCTTTCAGTAACTACTTCCACCAGTGCCTAAAGTCACTTCAGCTGTATTAGTGGAGTGTAATAGTGAATTCACTATTGTGGTGATGTTTGCTCATGCCTGAGTGCTGAACTGCTCCATTCCCTGAGCATCCTCCCCACTCTCTCTTCTGCCAGCCCTTTCCTGTCACAGCCCTGTCCCAGTGTCCCCTCCCAGGGGCTCCTGTGTGCGCTGCTGCTGTGGCTGCAAGTGGGAAACTGGGAATGAGCTCCAGGAACATCCTGATGTGGGGAACCCAGGTGTGTTAATTCTGCTCTCCCAGGAAAAGAGAAACCACCACTGCTGGGGTTTCCATAAGCACTGTATCAGAAGGAAAAGAAAATCAGAATTGGTGGCAACCAAGAGGAAATTTTGTCCACTTGTAAACAAGTGGTATATTTTAATATACCTGAAAGCCTCTAATTTATGTCTGCCATTAAAAAGTGTCAATTAATTAGCCTTCTCTTCCCACCCAGAGAAATAAAACATGTAAATCCCTTACCTTGCTCAATAATTAAACAGCAGCTATTGATAAAATGACATTTATGTAATAGCACAGCCGTGTACTATCCTGCCTCATACCTCAGACAAAAATAAGAATGTGTTTTCTGGTAACAGAGAACAATTCTGTCATGCCAGCCTTGGCTGCAAATTCCCATTGCCTTGCACAGGAGGCCCAGCCTTGTCCTCACAGTGTGAAGGCTGGAAGGCTCCAGCCTCTGGACCCTGTGCCAATTCTGACCTCAGGAAATTAGCATCTAAACAGTGGCACTTGGCTCAGGAATCGCTGGAGGATCCCAAACCTCTCAGTAGAATAATTGTTAAAGTAAAAGCACATAGATAAATATAAAAACGTGAGAAAATCTGAACTTGTAAAAGGTATTTCACTGTGACATATGCAGAATTAATAGAAGAAGGAGATTTCAACAGGAGGGATGCCAAATGCCTTGCACAGCTCCAGCACAGAGAAGCCAATGTATATCCAATCCCTTACACACTCACAGCACTGGAAAATTATATGGAAATTTATATGAAAAAAATTATATGAAAATTATATGGAAAGCCATCTCCTATTGACCAAATTCTTCACAAGCCTAGAGAGATATAGGGTAGAGAGGGTTTTTCCTGAGTTTTTTTTCTTTTCTCCTTGTTGAGAGCATCACTGCTCACAAATCATCACTGATTTATTTGGTTTTTCTACTTAATATTTAGCTACCTATTGAGAGAGATTTGAAAGCAGACTCAGGAAGGCACTTGGGTCTCACCAACCCTACACCCCCCAAGATCCTACTGCCTGCTTTTATCCTTTTATCTCCAAGGTAGCACTCAAACATTTCCAGCCTTCTTCATGCTCTTAGGAGTCTGATCTCAAGCTATACCCACATATTTGTTGTATTCACACCTCCTAAGCTGCCATGGCATGTTCCTCAGCAATTCCACCTGATGTTTAGGGTTCCTCAGTGAAGTTCTGCTGCTTCCATTTGGGGCCAGATACAGCATATTAGATTTTTTTTTCATTCTTCTTTTCATTAATTCCTGTTTATTTTTCTGACCATTTACTTCTTGGGTGTAGGAATTAGTGGGAGCTCCATGATCAAAATGAGAGTTTAAGACCTTTATTACCTTCTGTTTATTTGCTGGGGTCACACCTGTTTGGATTTGTGCCATGGCTTCCCCTGTTCTAACTTTGGGCATCATCTCTTTTTCTCAGTTACAAATGAGAAATGCTTAAAAAAAAGTAATTACAAACTACTCACTACTCAGTATATACATCACTTCCACCTTACTTGACCATTTTCCTTTCCATTATCTCAGTTTGGCCGTGGAATGCTGGTGGCACACTTGGCTTCAGAACTTCTTGATTTGCTGTTTAAGTCCTCTCTCAGTCAGAGCCTGAGCTGAGGCATTGCAAAAGCAAAACACCCCTTGACTCCAGTGAGCATCAAATCAAGCTCAAGTGACTATTTTATTTTCATTCCAAGTATTAAAACTTCCAGGAGACACAGATCCCCCCAGACAGGATTATGCCATCTTTATCTACAGATTCTTTGCTGCTTCTATAGATTTCTTGGTCCTCTCTCCGTCATACTTTAGTGCAGAAGAACATACAATATATACTATAAAATAAAATACCGTAAATGCTATTCTAGTTCATAATCATTGCATAGCCTATGTTAAAAAAAAAAAAATTCATGCCTTCCCTATTTACTGTCTGGTCCTAATACAGAGTATTTGTGTCCCTGCCTCATGCAGTGGCTAAACCCACTATCTGGCTGCACCACAAATTTCATCCAAGTCCATTCAGCTCAGTTTAACTCCATTCACTGCACTTTATCTACAGCTTTCTCCATATTCAGTATATTTCCAATGCTAAGAAGGTCCAAAAGCTAAGCATTTCACCCTTTCAGACAAGTTAATTTATCCATCTTTTGTGCCATGAAAGATCCCATTGTCTCTGTCACATGGCATGTTCCTCAGAAATTATGCATATTTGTCGTTTTTGGCAGTCTTCTGAAGCATTCATGTGTATGGATATTTTTTTCTGTGTTATTTCAGATGTAACTGTTTATAAGGGAAAAAATTGCTGAGCACAATTCAGCAGCATTAGGAATAAAGTCTAGGAATATAAAGCCCCTTTTTTTTTTTTTTTAAAGCAAAGCTGTACAGATTTATTTATTTTAGTATGTATTTATTGGCTTTTAAGCACTGAGAACAATTATTTGTCAATTGTAACAAATTTTCCAGATAGAAACGAAGCATATTAATATCACCTATTTGCTAGATTCAGGATTAGCCACAAGTACTGACTCTACACAGACACCAGAAATCAGGCCATTGAGATCATCCCAGTATATTGCTCTTCTGCATCGTTTTTGTGCTACTAAAAATAAAATACAAATAAAATACCAATACCTGCTACTTTTTCTAGACTAAAAAGCAATTTATCTCTGTTACGCATAAGCAGACTTGGGAATTGCTGCTTTTTATTATCCAAATATTTAGCACTGCCATCCTTATTTCCCTTTAATGGAAAACGATATTATTGGTGTGCTGAGATGAGAAATGCTTAAAAAAAAAAGTAATTACAAACTATTCACTACTCAGTATTTACCACATATTATGGCACTTACTGCAGGCTTTTTAGGAACCAGATTCAGAAATGAAATTTCCTGCTGTAATGCACTTTTAAGTGTATTTTTGCATCACTGGGTATTCCTTCATCATTTGTTAGGGCAGTTCTGAGCACGTCTCATAGAGCAGCATCCACCACAGCCAAGGCTGCTGATCTGAACAGGAACCTGCAGAGCTAAAAGGATTCCACTCAGCTGGGGTTTAGGAATCAGTCTCTTGTAAGGGATCCACAGACTGACCCCAGAACCATTCATCATGTCCACTGTCCAGAGGATGGTTTGCCTAAGGTGATGTGGGTGCTGCCACAGTTCATAGAAATACTAACTTTTAAAGACAAAATCCCCAGCCATATCTTTGAAGTGGGTTAAGAAACCCATGATAACAGCAGTACAGTGACTTATGCTTTCATTTCACTGTAATCATTGCCATCTTATCAAACCCATACTTTAAAATTGTGTACACCTCAAATATAGCTCTGCTTGTAGAGTTATCAATTTACCAACTGAAAGCTGAATGCCAGAAAGTCACAAACCTTTTCTACACTAGGTCCCTCTGCAGCAGGAGAGGGTTTAGATTAAACTTTAGCTGGCTCATCAGCCCAGTTCTAAAATCTGGTCCCATGTCCTTCTTCCTGGCTGTGCAGCACCTTTTCTTTTTCGTGGCATTATCAGCTTGCAGACAACATAGTCAGGAAATTACCTGGACATAATTCCTGTAGTAACAATTTATGACACAGTCCAGCTACTACTGCCTGTTCCCTGCATGACATCAACCTGTCCTTGAAGTTATGATTATTTATGTAACAATTGCATAGGAGAGCACAAAGAGGATGCCTGTCCATGGATTTGCAGAAATAAAAGTGTCCTAAGGAACCTAAATTAAAGTGCAGGCCTGTACTAAACTGTCTGTAATCCAGGTTCATTACAGCATTTGGGAAGGAACTGGAAATCTGTCCTTTGCAGGATTTTACCAGGTTTTACTATAAAGATGGAGAAAGGATTTTCATAAATAGTTTCCTGCTCAAGAGTTACTCTGAGCACATTTCTGAAAGACATTATACATTGCAATTTAGATTCTTTTATTTTTGATTGCTTGTTGGGTTTACTTGTACCAAAAAAAAAAAAAATTAGGATGCACACAGTAAAATGTGCAATGTTTAATTTGCAGCAAATAATAAAACTCAAACCATAATCAGCATTTCCTTTTTCCAGAGAAAACATTATGCTGAACCTAATTTTACAGCTGTACAAACTGTTTTAAAGTAATCTGCTCAATTGGGCGAGTTAATGCTATTTAATTTGACCAGGCCAAACTTCACACGCTGTGCATTACTGGGAGCAATCGTGTGCAGTGCAAGTGTTTGTGTGATGTAAATGTCATGCCAACACCTTCCCCTCTCAGCTGGCTTCACAAAAATCCTGGTGTCATCACCTCTCTAAGGCAAACCCAAGATGACAGCAGGGAAAGGAAAAAAGTGATAGTTGCACAAGGTAATTCAGCAGGAATTTAGCCTTTTCAATCTATCCTGCACTCAAGTTAACCTTCTTTATATCAGCCAGCTTTTTGCCCTGGGCAATATGTTAAGTATGGGCTAAATTCAGTTATTGTGCTGAGTAATGTTCTCGTTCAGGTGCCCCATTTTAATGTGACTAAAGGTGGCATTACAGTGTATACTTGGTGCAGTGTGTGAATTCTCTGCTCGGCCCCCCAATTCCATGGCCTGGCATGTCTACGTTACTTCTATCCACTACTCTGAAATTGAGATTTTTATTGCAGTGACTGAGTACTACCATCACGTTTCATCTAAAAAATTGTTTATCCATCACAAACACATAGTTTTGTAGTTTTGGTTTTGTTCAGCAAAAAGGCGGAGCCTAAAAAGCAAACCAAAACTAGAAAAACTCCAGGAGAATCAATAACTTGTTGTGTTTGAACAAGGGCTGAGGGATTTCTAACCTGCAAGAAACAAATGGGGTGCTGGTTTGTAGTTCACCTCTAAGAGCGAGCCCAGTACAATCTGTCAAAATAAAAGGCAGAGCAGAGGATTGGTAAAGTTACTGTAGTGAAAAGGGAAAATGAGAGATGCACAAGAATGCAGGGATGGTTCCTGGCACTGGCTGCTCACTCCTTGATGATGCCTTGAGAGGCTGACCTAGAACAGAGGCTGGGCAGAGTTAAAACAATAAAGTAGGGATTTATTAAAAGGCCTTCAAAGGATACACCTTTGATGAACTGAACTCTACTCCCATGGCTCTGCCCAAGATGGACCCAAGATGGACAGTGTGTCACAAGTTTTTATACTTTTATAAGTTTTGCTTCATTTCCATATTGGGGTTCATTGTCCAATTCCAGCTCCAGGTTGTGCAGTCCCACCCTCCCAGTTTGCTCTCCTCAGTTCTCTGTTGTTTGCACTTTTTGGGGCTGGAGCTGCAGCGGTGCCCTTGGTTCTGGGGCTGGAAAAGGATTGTTGTGTGTGGCTGAGCTGGGAGGAGAACTCGCTGACACTTCATATGGAGCTCAGAGTCACACACTAAGGCAGTACAGAGACTGGAAAACACGAAAGCTGAAACTCAAGGCATCATTGGCATGGCTGGAAGCTGAGCCTGGGTCCCTGATGGCTTTGCTGCTTTCTCCCCGCAGGTCAATGGGAAGGATTTATCCAAAGCCACCCACGAGCAGGCGGTGGAGGCCTTCAAAACAGCCAAGGAGCCCATCGTGGTGCAGGTGCTGAGGAGGGCCCCGCGCCCCAAGGCCCACGAGCCACAGCTGGTGGACGTGGGCACGCAGACCGACATCACCTTCGAGCACATCATGGCCCTCAGCAAGATGGGCTCGCCCGCCCCCGTGCTGGACCCCTACCTGCTGCCCGAAGAGTAAGCCATGCTTTTCTGAGCCTCAGAAATCCTTGTGTTCCGTAGGGTGGCGGGTTAGGAGGAGTTCACAGCCTCACCTCGCTTGCTGGTAAACATGTACTCCCAGAAGTAGCCGGGATTCATCCACCACTGAGCCATAACTCACAGCATTTTCATTTTTCCTACGCATTAGCGAGACATTACTCACATGAGTAATGCCACTGAGTCACAACATGGCCCCATAAAGCTCATTTTTTTTGCTGGCATTTGATGGATAAAGTTATTGCATTTTGTAATTCCTCTCACTGCCTCTTTGGGTTGCTTATGTTTTAACTTTATTTTTTATGGCTGCCATAAATTGTGTAATGCTAAGAGCTGCTACATTCTGTTCCAGTGTATTAATTACTTTATTATAACCCTGCAGCGCTGTTACTTGAATAAGTTATTTTCTGGGACTAAAATTACTTACCAGTGTTGTCATGGATGTTTGAGAATCAAATTTTAATTATTGTTAATGGTAATTTGATGCTTTTGTACTTACAAATACAAATGACAATTATCTCCTGGCGCACACCCCCGCCCTCACATGCTGTTGGAGAGGAAAACAGCTCCCCAGGGAGCCCCTGCAGATTGCCTGTCATCCTGGCATGCATCTCCACAGGGAGCAGGGGATGGAAAGGATTCTGACCCTCTCAGTTGCTGTGTGTGAGAGGCTGATGTGGCCAAGCCGCAGCAATTCCTGGTTTTGAGGTGATCCTGCCCGTGCTGAGAGGCAGGACTGGTGTGCACCCACCTTCTCAGAGCACCTCTCCAGACATCCCTGCCAGCCCTCCTGGGAAACGAGGTTTGGCTACAAGCAGGCACTGATCCTGCACTGCCCCTGAGTGACTGTCACACGCTGAGCCAGGACCATCCTGTGGCTGTTCCCTCTCTGCTGATACTCCAGGGATGGTTCCAGTGGATATTCCAGCACGGCCACCTACTCCCAGCCCATTGAAAATTCAAGCACAGCAGCACGATTTAGTGGAAATACTTGACAAAAGGCTGGAGCTTTGAGCTTGCAGTGAACAAACAGCAGGGCTTGGAGCCTGTGGAGAGGATGTGATTATTCCCAGGGCCTCGACGCTGCACCTCCCAGCCTCATCTGCAGTAGGGGCTCTTAGTACCTCTGACTTGCCAGCTGTGCTTAGAAAATGGCAAAGATTCATTCCTGATGAATCATTTAGGAGAAAATTCTTCCCTGTGAGGGTGGGGAGGCCTTGGCACAGGTTGCCCAGAGAAGCTGTGGCTGCCCCTGGATCCCTGGAAGTGTCCATGGCAGGTTGGAGCAACCTGGTCTAGTGGAAGGTGTCCCTGCCCATGGCAGGGGTGGAATGAGATTTTCCTTCAGGTGCCTTCCACCCCAAACTGTTCCATGATTTTATCAGTCTATGATTTAGGTTGCAACATGCTTGCATTATTCCAGCTTAGCCCTATCAATTCATATTGTTCCTTAATCATTAGACAGATCCCAGCTGCTGGATCACCAGTGCCCTTCCTCTGAGCTGGAGGTGCTGGTGTTCCCTCAGAGCCCTTCTCATGCTCACACTCAGCTCTCTGGCTGTGCTGTCACCCAGCATGTGAAAGCAGAGTCCTTTTTTCCTGGTGTTTCCTCTCCCTTCTCCCAATTCCATTCAGATTAATCTCGCCTGCCTCTAACAACTTGACTATCCTAGCCAATTAGCAGATGCTGTTACATAAATAGCCTCAGAGATGTATCTAGTTAACAGAGAATTAAAGGGAGTTTACTCTCTCTCAAAACAATCCAGCACAGAAAACAGTGATCACAAGAGCATTACACTGCTTACAACTTCCAAAGTAAAGGCAGTGGAAGTGTGGGAGAGCTGGAGCAGTAAAAAGCAGCAGGCTGTCCTCCTACAATACATGGAATTTTCATTTAAAACACTTACTGGGGTAAGTGGTGTAGCCTATAGAATTAACCACATGCAGCTCCTCGGTGTGGTCAGTCCATCATCTCCCCTACAAGCTTGGAATTCATTAACAAGTTCCACTAAAGTCCTGAGTGCTGTCCTAAAAAATACCTTTTTTTTCCCAGCCATCCATCCGTGCATGAATACTATGACCCAAATGACTACATGGGAGGAATTCATCAAGAAATGGACCGGGATGAGTTGGAATTAGAGGTACTTAATCTGAGTAACTGTTTCATTTCCATATGCACCCCAAGGTCTTTGAATTGTATAAAGTGGAAAGACTTTTCAAAGCAGATGTTTGTGATCACATTGTTCACTAGTTGCTGATACCTTTATCACTCCACTGAACTGTGAGCCAGGCACTGATGATCTTCAGCTAACAAATTAATATAAATAATGAAGTCACTGATTCCTTTAATTAAATTCTATGTAAGTGTGCTGATTTAGGCTTTCTGAAAATCTGAAAGGCTCTGCTGAGTGGCAGAACCTGTTCCACATAACCACAATAAAAAAAGTGTGAGTTTCCCTTAAATATTTCCTGGCTGAGAAACAGATGTTCTTGATCATATAATTTTGAAGTATGTTAAGTTTACAAGACAAGTCCAAGGTAGATTTGCCACTATACTAAGCTGTTCACCCCTTTTTCATTACTTAAGTGACATATGTATACATATGAAATTACAGATAATAAAATTAGAACCAGTCATGAAGGTATGAAAGCCCTTTTCCCTGCCAAATGTTTAAAAATCACTTTTGGTTTTAGTGCTTGTATATCCTGTAAGTTCATCTTCAGTCTTCTCATTCCCAATTTTAATAACCTGCTCCCAACCATTCAAGGTGCAGCACAGAAACTGTGGGGCTCTGCAAGATACTTAAGCACTACTGACCCAGTGAAGTGCTTTTAATTATTTGTAATAAATAGTAGCAAAGTATCCCAATAGTTCTAAATACTGCCAGCAATGTGTGACGCAGCAGATCCATCCAAGATTATCAGTAAGAGAATATTTTATACCCTTAGCTGGCTTGCACTTCTGGGTTTCTTAGATCCTGGTCCTGCTAACACCTGTTTGTCAAAGCAAGCAGTGCTGACCTGCCTGAAGCTCTGCTGAAACCAGTGCAGATTTATCAACAGCTTCAGTGGGAGCAGAGTTCAGTGGTTCTATGAGCACCAGGTTGTTTCCTTCTATAAAAGTGTTTGCAGGATCAAGGACTAAAACCCCATAAAAAGTTTGCAAGCTGTTCTCAAATTCTGCGGATCTGGTAGCAATTCATCTCTGTATACAAACGTAAATCAAAGACAGGATAAAATCAAAGTGCCAGTAAAACAAATGCTACTTAGCAGACTTCAAGGCCTTACTTTTCAAACAAGGGCCTTTTTTTTTCCTCTTAAATAAAAACAAACACAATATAGATTTAAGTCTCAAAGGAGAATGTAGAACAAATCAGCATTTTCTACCAGTATCTTTCCAAAATCTACTTTTCAGGAAATCTAATATTGTGGATAAATTATAATACTTCCATTAGAAGGTCAACCAGTTGAGCTGAAAACAGTTTAAACACGTGCACTCCAGTAGCCAAACCTTAATATGCCTTAAACCACAACATTAATAATTTTGACATTGATATAGTACTTGATGGCAAAAGGTGATCAGCTCAGTGACACAGGCAGATGAACATTAGGAAAGTCTCTGTAGCCTAATAGCATTTCTTAAAAACCACTAAAGATTCCTGTTCAAATTGTAAAGACTGTGATCAATGGTAAGGTCAAAGTGCTAACAGGGACTCAACTGGCTGGTTGCTTTTTTGTTTGCCTTTTGATAGATATGTTTTAAAAGACCACAAAGGCACTGTTTCATTGACTGCAGCAGGAATGTCGAAAGTAAGAAAGCCATCAAGTCAGCCTTCTGGGTTTCTGTGTCTATAAAATGTGCTTTGAATTTAAATCAGAAGCTCCTCATCTAAACTTTTATGGTCTATAACTGACTGGTTAGTGATTTGTAACAAGCAAACAAGACAAAAAAGGTGAAATAGCCAAGTTCACAACAAACCTCCAATGTAAATATCCATAGGAAGGAATTTATGCTGGCAGTATTGCTGAGGTGCCAAAATTGTATTCTCGGTTTTATCTCAACATTTGTCTTAAAATTGATGACTCAGAGGTAACTGCCATATATCCTCTGCTACAAAAATAAATAAATACCATTTCTTTTCTTTTGAAGTTTCCATGCCACAAGTAAAGAGGAACTAAATCGTGAACTCCTATTTTATTATAAATTAAAAGTACATTCATTCTTCACAGAGGCCCAGCTAGAAGTCATTTCAGGCTCATAAAGGAAGAATAATGTCACTCCAGGATTCCCCAGCAGTGTTATGCATTAATATCTTTATTCAAACAAGTCTGTCCAGCTGTCAAACACAGCCCAAGCGAGGGCTCTCTCAGTGGAACTTTCTCACATTACAAAGGAGAACATTCTACATCAAAAAGGGGCCTGTTCCCTCACATTTCACTTTCTGTCTTCACCCTTCCCAATATGCAACTTGGATGTAGGTCTTTCTTTCCAAGAAAAGAGCTGAACTCAACTGAATGGTTAGTTGAGAGTCAGTGAAGCTTGGAGATGAAAATTACATTAAATGTTTGCTACTGCTGAGAAATTTCCCTCTGATACTCTCAGTCTTGGACAGAAATGAAGCATTCTTGCCAGAAGACTGAAGGAGAACACCAAATTCGTTCAAAGAGCTTTTTGCCCACCCAGTGCAGGGCTCCCAGTGTTCCCAGCATGAAACCACAGCAGCTGATCAGCCAAAGATGAACACACTGAGCACAAAAAAAAAAAAAAAACCAACACGCTTCAACGATCTGAAATTAATACTCCACTGCTTTTAGGAAACCATGAGTAAAGCTGAGTACCAGGGTTTCAAGCTGTCCCCTTGGATGTACTTTTCTACTTTGGTTGAAACTTTTCTTTCACTTCTCCAATAATCTGTTTGCGAGGGAGGCGAGAGGCGCTCTGAGCATGCCAATTGGAAGGCTCCATCACAGGCACTCTGCAATTTTTATTCCATCCTGGTTTACAAAGCGTTTCAAAGCATCTTTTATGTGAATATATTTCTTCTCTATGAAAACTCCAGCTCTGCAGGGAGTTGCACTGATCAGGAGCTTCTCAAGGCATTGCTGTGTCTCGGAATACAAAGAGCTGCAGCCCGAGCAGGCCTGCTCCAGGCAGGGATTGAAAATGTAAAGGTTTAAAAAGCTTCACAGCTGTGCTTTCTAACACAAATATTTGTATGTTCTCTGTTTGGAACAAACGCAAAAGTGGTAAAACATTTCATCTGGCTGACAAGGCAGCAGTGAAAGTTTGTCCTGCCTCAGCTCTCTGGAGGTTTTCAGCCTGGCCTCAACACCTCGTGCTGTGTGAGAAAGGTCTGAACTGTGGAGCTCTGCCCATCTGCTTGGCAGAGAGCCTGGGCATCCTCCAAGTTATCTTTCTGAGCCATCCCAAACCTCTTTTCATCAGGGTGAGAAGCACTTCTCTTCAGCCTTCCCCAGCACCACTGGTGACTTAAGCAGGTCCAGCCTCTATGGTTTGACAGAGAACTCCCATCACAGAACGGGGCTGCCACAGAAACCTCCATGTAGAGTTCTCCTTCTCTAGAGCAGAGAATTTTGGAAAGAAAATCTGGTTTATAGCCTTTTCTCCTTTGGAAAGGGAAGAGGTGGGATTTTTTCCCATTTACCTGTGTTGAAAACCACTTTGATATGAAAATACAAATGTAAAGATTACTTTCTTAGGTTCAAGAAAGCATGAAGAAGATTTTCCCTCCTGCTGTAGCAGGGTCAGTTTCCAAAAAATAGCAAGAGGGCCTTGTGCAGTATAAAAGGAAATAGTCCTTTATATTTATTTCCCTGACATTCTTTTCTGCATGAAACCTATTCATGGAGGAGCAAAAAAGGGGACCCTGCTGGTCAGGTGTGGCAGAGGTCAGCACAGAAAAAATCCCACCACATCTTACAGAGAGAGGGAGAAGGACAGAGCACTCACCATGCAAGCTGTGGGTGAGGCTTTCTGAGTGACTGAACTATTCTTACCCATCACTGTCATTTCAGATCTCTACTGCTCATTTCTGTCTTGTTAGAGAAAGGACTCTGATTTTTATAAATTTGCAGGCAGGCCATAATTCTAAATCAGCAGTACAATAATTCAATAATCCTCTGCAAATGAAGGATCTTCTGAGCTTATAGAGGTTAATTTACTATTATCACTTGCTCCTAATTCATTATGATGAGTGGTTGCAGGTATAATGTCACAGGGCATGTTCATGTCTTCTTGTCTTGCTGCAAATGCCAGATGGATTTCAGCAACCAGCTCTGTGAGCCCTCCTTGGCTCTGCATTTGATGAGGAGGCAATAATCTTTCAGACACTTCTCTTGCACAGACTATTTTGAAAGAGCATCCAAATCCTCCTTTGAACATCTCTCAAAATGCCACTTTTACCTGATCTGGAGAAGCAGATATGAATTATCTGCAAGTGTAAAAACTCTCAGAGATGGAATTTTCACATTTATCATATTAACCCAGCCCCAGCATTCCCACACTCTGTGGGAATCACCTCTGCCTGCCAGCTGCTCTCTGTGGCTGCAGGTGTGGAATAACCTCAGTGTGTCCCTTGCACTGCCCAGGAATGCAGCCCCTGAGACAAAACTGTAAGCAATGGCAAATCCTGTGGCATTGCAAACACAAGAACTTTTACACTTTTAAACTTCTCCAGGCCCATATTAGTTTTCCTCTGTTTAATTAATTCCTGGTACAATTACTCAAGCTGCCATAATACCTGTACTTGCAGGTGCCAGTTTTCTATTTTCCCCTTTCATGTATGTCTGCATTACACAGACTTGCCTCTGAATATGGAAAATAACCTTTGCTTTGAAGACTCTGGTGTTGATTCTTCAACTCCAACTGGAATTGCACACTTTTATCTCTCAAATATTTCAAACCTTTT
Source organism: Leptocoma aspasia (assembly GCA_013399835.1). Taxonomy (NCBI): domain Eukaryota; kingdom Metazoa; phylum Chordata; class Aves; order Passeriformes; family Nectariniidae; genus Leptocoma; species Leptocoma aspasia. The sequence continues at coordinate 99,331 of VXAX01002142.1, read as the reverse complement.
TGATTATATTAAAACTTCACTGACGCAAAGACCCACAGAAAGCAGCTGTTCCTATGTTTAAGTTCATAAAATTATCATATTTGGGTAGCATCAAATCCACTTTCTCTCTTCCTACCAAGGACTAGAGGGATTGTACCCAAGAGTAAGTCTGTCAACTAATCACTCATAAAAATTCAGCTTCTAAACACCTGCTCTATAAATATTTTCTGCTCTAGCTTTTTTTGCTGCTTTATTTTGAGTGTGTTTTTAAACAACAGATAGATGTTTTCCTTTCAAAATACATATTATTTAATTTACCAGATTATTTATTACCTTCCAGTATATCACAGGTAACATCTCAAATGGTACAATTTAAATATAAGCCTTTATTTTTAATTATTATACCCTTTATAGTTGTACACTGTTGGAAAAACACCTACTGTCAGTCAAAACATGTGGCAAATAAGAATGAAAATAACAGCCTGCTCCCTCTTTTCCTTCCACTCCAAGAGTTTGTAGTTACTCAGGATCTATTTAAGCAAGGGCCAAAGTCACCATATATTTCTGTTTGGTTTTGTGGGGTCTTTTTAACATTATATTTTTTTTTTTCACTGCCAGTATGGGAAGCAGTAGAATGAGCCACAGCAGAAATTTCTTGCCACATTTTCAAATCAATAAAGTATATAAAAAAAGCATTCCTGAAGATAATGAAACTTTTTTGTTAAAGTATGCAGGGAATATGGGAATCGTTCTGGGCCTGAACTGGGCTCAATCCACAAATTCCCAGCTCACCCCCAGTTCACTCCAAGGGTAAATGCAGGATAAACCCATTGACTGCAGTGGCATTCTGGAGGATCAGCTGAGATCAGAACTGAATCCACTTTGTCTCATCTTTCTTCTGAAGAATCTCCATCTCCTCTCTAGAAAGCTCCAAAGCTTTAGAAATCTGAAGAAAACCCCGCTATTAAAGCATTGTGTTCAAACCTTTCAGTAACAAAAGAGGGGGGGAAAAAAAGCACAGCAGTTCACCATGGATACTATTGATTGAAACCACTTAAATACCAGCTGAAATGTCACTGACATTTACAGCTACGCTTCTTTAGGGGGAAAAAAAAAGAAATTACACATGTTGACAAGTAAATAACACAAGATTACTGATCTTGGCAGCTGTCAGCTAGACACACCAATAAATTATTCATATCAGCTTGTTTTATTGTCTTGCCCCTTCCAAATGGCACAGCAGCAGAGATGTCAGAAGGAAGGAGCTGTGTTGTCAGGACTTTTCCTCTGGAATGGCAGGTCCAAGCGCAAACACAGGGTGCAGGGTCTGCCCTGGGATCCCTCTGTGTCCCTTTGCCTGGTCCCACTTTTCCCTCTGCAGCAGAGCCCAGATCTGTGTTTATCCTGCCTGGCCTGAGGAGGAGCAGGACCCTGCCAAGCCTCACTCACTCCCCTCACCTGAGGAGCTAAAAACACAGCTCCAGGTGCTTTCACACCTCTGTCTGTGCAGCAAAATCCTTCCTCCCCGTGGCAGCATCCTCAGGACCAGCACAGCAGTCACAATAAGTTGGTTAAACCCCTGGGATACCCCTCAGAAGGAAGAAAGCAGGGCTGGAAGATGCCACAGGGATGGTCAGCAGCCAGGAGCATCCCACAGCCTGGGGGTGTCTCCATGGATTTTACAGCCCTTCCTACCAACCAGTGTCACACAGCAGCAGCAAACACAGAGGAAAAAAAAAAATAACCCTGAGGAATTCCTCGTGATAAAAAAAGCAGAGAGGAAGAACATACATTTTTAAGATGGGTTAAATGTCTCTGAGATTAACAAGACCACCATGACCTGCTGAAACCAAACACTTGCAAGATACTGAAATGCTTATTATGTTTCTATTACCAATACCAAATGCTTTGCTGACAATATATTGATCTTCAGTCACACTTTTGAGAAATTTATTAGATGACTTCATGAAAATTATAAAATTTAAAAGAATAGAGTATTATAGTTTTTTTCTGAAAAGCCAGAGAATTACCCTGCTTATTAGGAAATATGTATCAGCTGTGACAAATATTGAAATCATACTTTATAAGTATTTTAGCCTTTGAAGTCTTACCCCTACATGAAATATAGGTAATTTTTCTTCCTTAAGATCAATAAAAGGTCTATTTTCAAAATGACTTCCTATTGATTGAAGGGTCAAAAATGTCCCAGGTATTGATTGTCTGCATATAATCACGTTTTGCTCAGTAAGTTAACCTCGTCTACAAGTGAAATGAAAAGACATCCACTATATCACTTAAGCAAAATATTTTCATTGCATTTGAAAAATTGCTTCCATCAGTCACCAGTGTCTCACTGACAATATATTTTCCTTTTTTTTTTTTTTTTTAAACCTCAGGAAGTGGATTTACACAGAGTGAACAGCCAGGACAAGCTTGGCCTCACTGTCTGTTACAGAACAGATGATGAAGATGACATGGGTATTTATGTGAGTGAGGTAAGATTGAGCTGCCTTCCATAAGATACCATTTGTCTTCTCAGCTGCATTGTTGGGCAGTTAAGACATTCATCCTCTGTTTGTACCATGTTGGATAAACAGCCAAAATGCAGTAATTGGAAGAAATCTAATTATTTTCCTTTTCTCCAAACTCAGTGCAGTCCTGCTCCCAATCAAGTAAAATTTCATTATATTAGCAATGTTCCATTTCAGATTATGCCTTCAGAGTATTTTCATATATTCCCCCTTTAATTTTTATTCTTGATTATTCCTGAAACAATATAAATTACGAAAAACCCCCACACACTTTTATTTGCAAACATCTGGGGTCCATTTGTCTCTCTTTGTCCCTTTCCATGAAAAAAGTAGCATTTTATCCAGCAACATTTTTTCACCACGCAGAGCCACCACTTCAAATTAATTGCACCAGTTTGGGGAAAGAAACTCGTAATTAAATCTAAAACCTTGCATTAAAATGCACCACTCAGGAAGCAAGGGGAAGTAAATACTGAGCTCCCAAACCTGCAGAGCACTCAGAATTCTCTTATTTTGCAGATTGATCCCAACAGCATCGCTGCCAAGGACGGGCGGCTGCGGGAAGGGGATCGCATCATCCAGGTACGGGTGGGAACTGCTCCAAGTGTCCTAAACCCCAGAATTCCACCTCCTGCCCTCCCAACAAGGCTCTGCACGTGCCATGCAGGGGGATGGAACAGCATCACCTGTCCAAAACACCACACTTACCCAGCACACGAGGCTGGGGGTGTGGAGCCATCCAGCCAAGCATTTCCAGGGAGCTCAGCACAGCAGCATCCAGGGGTCCCTATGAAAACACTTCATGGTGTTGTTTTTTCTTTGGGGGGTCCCTATGAAAACACTTCATGGTGTTGTTTTTTCTTTAAAGATCAATGGCATCGAGGTGCAGAACCGAGAGGAAGCTGTGGCACTTCTCTCCAGTGAGGAGAGCAAGAACATCTCCTTACTTGTGGCAAGACCAGAAATTCAAGTACGGTAGCAACAAAAAACCCTCACTTGAACCTTAATTAAAACAGTTGTTGTTTTGTAGAAAGCAGTTCTTTCAAATTGTTTATCCTGTCTAAATCTACCTAATCTACCTAAAACCATGTTATACACTTTGACTGCACATATATATATGGTCTAAAATAATGGAATTCAGCAGTCATGGTACTTACATATATATTTTATATTAAAATTCAATTTCTAAGACGTTCGGTGATTTATTTGGTGCTGCAATGCTATTACAAACATCAGTGCAAGGTATTATGAATGGTTTTGAGCCACAGTTTTGAAGAACATGCTGAACTCTAATTCCTATAGCTATTGATTATTCATTCATTAAAACACCTATTATTTAGCCCTTCATACACCATCTCTTACTGTCTTGAATACTGTCAAGAAGCCTCCTCAGCTGTAATAAAAGGTTGAGCCAGATCTCTTTGTAGAGCAGGGATTAGCACAACAAAGGTGTTGAACAAACAGCCGGGAGCAGCATTGTTTGATCTGTCTCTGCTCCTGGTGCTGGGAGAGCAGCCCTTGCCAGTGCACCTGGAGACACAGGGTCAGGATCGTCACTGTCCTCTTAGCCTGGATATTTCTGATCTTTCCCGTGGGGATAATTGGGAATGGGAGTAAAAATATCCTACAGATCTCAGCCAGGTTTTCCTTCTGGAGTTTGATGCTGCCTCACAAGAGGCGTGTTCAAGCTTTGGGCTCTGGAGTGTTTTTATACATCCTAATCAAGTTGTGCACAAACCAAAACTGCCCCAACTCTTACAAGTATTTCCATGGACCAAAAGACTGAGTTTTTTCATATGTAAGGGCTGTTGAAGATAAAACCCTGCTCTTGGAGATGGAGGCAGCTGTGGGACGAGGTAGCACAGTCAATACCCGCACTTAGCACAAGGACAGGCTCCTCCCCAAGACACAGTGGCACTGTCACAGGAAGGAATCTCCTGAGGTTTCCCAACCACTGTCCACAAAGAAAAGCAGTAATTTATGTCAGTCTTCATTCTTTTGACAACGATTGGTTTGGTTTTGCCCTCCCTTTTCACACAGCTGGATGAAGGATGGATGGATGATGACAGAAACGATTTTCTGGATGACTTGCACATGGACATGTTAGAGGAACAGCACCACCAGGCAATGCAATTTACTGCCAGCATGCTTCAGCAGGTACTGCCCTTCTGGTGTGCAGGGCTGTCAAACTTGCCACTGCACTCAATATTCGATATTGAGCTTGGCTGAATACACTTGGTGTCTCAAGTGACACTGAGATCAAGGCAAAAGGGCTTTCTGTAAAATCAAGATATTACATGACTGTCCACAACTTCATCTCAGGGACCAAGATGTTTTAAAGTAGTACCTTTTGTGCTTTGCCCCTTAAAACAACGTGATCACAATTCTTGGAAAGCCCCTGTCACTGTGGTCACTGAGAGGAGTACTGGGTGTGTGGTGGATAGAGCAGACAGAGAGCTGATTTACAGAATCTCCTATTTGGTGTGCATACACAGACAGGAAACAGCCTCCCAAAACCTGGAAACCCAAATGACTGAAGTAAGATCTATACAAGGGGGAAAAGGCAAAGAAAAAGCTTTTACATTACAAATTTTATGCAGCCCCACAGATACAGGTTCATATTCTCCATAATTCTGGTATGATTAAAGCAATTTCTCAATTTTTGCCTAGATTCTTTTTCTAAAGTTTTCTAGAACTCTACATCCTCTGTGCCATCCCCTGTTGTGAGGAGTCATGCTCTTACTTTGGCACTGCAGGAGAACAGGATATCATTGTGCACCTAAGTGGGAGAAGAAACATTTTGAAAATGTGACTTCTACCACTGTTGCTGCATAGGTGAAACTCAGACCTCAGTTTCTTCTGAGAAGGACACCCACATCAGGCTGTGGGCTTGGTCACCTTTTCTCTGAGTTCTTAATAATACTCGTTCCGTATAAGATGCAGAAAGTGTAAAAAATTTAGGAGATTAGGAGAACTATCTAAAAATAAACACCTTGAAATACTTCACGTGCTTGCAATAATTTTTCTTTGTGTCCTGCTGTTTCTGTTGTTAGAAGAAGCACGAGGAGGATGGAGGCACCACAGACACAGCCACTATTTTGTCCAACCAGCACGAGAAGGACAGTGGCGTGGGGCGCACGGACGACAGCACCCGCAACGACGAGAGCTCCGAGCAGGAGAACAATGGGGACGATCACACCACCTCCTCCAACACCTTGGGGAGCCAGAAGAAGCTGACCTACAGCCACGACACCCTGGGAAGCGGGGACATGCAGTTCAGCAACGAGTCGTTCATCTCAGCTGACTGCACCGACGTCGACTTCCTCGGCATCCCCGTGGACGAGTGCGAGCGGTTCCGGGAGCTGCTGGAGCTGAAGTGCCAGGTGAAGTCTGCCAACCCCTACAGCCTGTACTACCATAACAGCACCCTGGAGATGAGCAAAAGCGACCAAGAGAGCGTCGACAGAGAGCTGGAGATGCTCAACGAGGAGCTGCGCAACATCGAGCTGGAGTGCCTGAACATCGTGAGGGCCCACAAGATGCAGCAGCTGAAGGAGCAGTGCCGGGAGCCCTGGATGCTGCACAACAGCGGCTTCCGGAACTACAACACCAGCATCGACGTCCGCAGGCACGAGCTCTCGGACATCACCGAGCTGCCCGAGAAGTCCGACAAGGACAGCTCCAGTGCCTACAACACGGGCGAGAGCTGCCGGAGCACGCCGCTCACGCTGGAGACCTCCCCTGACAATTCCCTGCGCAGAACTGCAGAAGGCATTAACTGCCAAGGCAACGAGGGGGCAGTGGCGTTTAATGCCTCCCAAAAGAGTTTGTTTGGCGGCTCTGAGAGAGAGAGCCATGAATCCAGCACTGCTAAGTGCCACGCCGCCGCTAAAGATCCTGACCCTGGCAAGCAGCTGGAGAGCAAGGAGAGAAAAGGCAGCGATGGCAGCAAAAGCCCCACCCACGGTCAGAAGCCCTCGGGCTCCTACGTGTCCCCCTACCACCACTCCCCGTACAAACACGCTCACATCCCTGCCCACGCCCAGCACTACCAGAGCTACATGCAGCTGATCCAGCAGAAATCCGCCGTGGAGTACGCGCAGAGCCAGATGAGCCTGGTGAGTATGTGCAAGGACTTGGCCTCGGGCCAGAGCGAGCCCAGGATGGAGTGGAAGGTCAAGGTCAGGAGCGACGGGACGCGCTACATCACCAAGAGGCCGGTGAGGGACAGGCTGCTGAGGGAACGGGCCATAAAGATCAAGGAGGAGCGCAGTGGGATGACCACGGATGACGATGCCATCAGTGAGATGAAGATGGGCCGGTACTGGAGCAAGGAGGAGAGGAAGCAGCACTTGGTGAAAGCCAAGGAGCAGAGGAGGCGGCGGGAGTTCATGATGCAGAGCAGGTTAGAGTGCTTAAAGGAACAGCAAGGTGCAGAGGAGAAGAAGGAGATGAACATCATTGAACTGAGCCACAAAAAAATGATGAAGAAGAGAAATAAAAAAATATTTGACAATTGGATGACAATCCAAGAACTGCTAACCCATGGAACAAAGTCGCCGGACGGCACACGGGTGTACAATTCCTTCCTGTCAGTGACTACTGTATAATCAATCCCCAGGGCTAAATTATGTACATAGAACACTACCAGTGGGGTAGGAATCAATGCCTCGTTCAATGTGGCAAGATTTTTGTATATAAGATACAGTCACCGAGTTTATAGTTCAAATACTGAACTCTACAACCGTGGGTGCCAGGATCTCCACTCTGCAGTGGAGAGGAAGCTTGCCCATCTCCTTCAAAGGCAATATTAGCAGTGCTTTTTGGAGTACTGACTGTACTTTTTTACTTGTTACCTTTTACATGAAGTGTTTAAATATCAGAAATGTATTAACCATACTTACACAGGTAATTTGCTTAAACTATATTCATATTAAAAGGTACCCGTGCTTTTCTTTACCTAAAAAAAAATGCAAGAAACCCACAAAAGCAACTGCACATGTGGTTTTTTTTTTTGTGAAACCATATTTTGTGATATTATTTTGCTGTTGTTCACTTCTACACAGAGTGCTGTTTATCAATACTTAGCTCAAGGTTTAAACTCCAAATTAGAATCATTCTCTTGTAATATTTAACATTTATCAAACAGCAGTTTTTAGAGTTATGCTCAACATTTAAACATTTTTCTCTTTAAGGTTTCTGAAGGAAGTATAGAGGTTTCATCTGAAAAGCCTGAGGCAAAGTACACTATTATGCAGCTTTAAAGGATTTTAAAGCATGTTTGCAAATGTTGCAACCTATTGAAGAAACGTGCATGTACAGCTAATTTGTTTATATAAGACAGTTTGTGGAATTTGAAAAGCCCATGGTAGTAACTGTTTGCTTTATAGATTTGAATGTATTGAATTATAAAAGCAGTTTCATGAAATCATCATTAGCTACAAACGTTAACAAGTAAAATGAAGTAAAATAAATTATTGTTTTATATTTCAAACTACTTTAAATTCTTTTTATTCCCTTCTGGTTTCACCACCCAGGATATAATTTTATGGAGTATAGCTCCTGTGCTGCAGAAATGCCTGGACAGCCACTGGAGCCAAACCTGAGGGAATAATTGGCATCATGACTTTGGGGGGAAATTTGGGTTGAGGTTTTCTTGAGGGAAGAGACAAGGGAGAAGCACAAGGAATATCAAGAGTAAAATCCAAGCAATGCTCATCTTCAGCTCACAAGGTATTTAAGGTGACTTGTAAGAAAGAAATAGAACTTCTGCTCTCCTGCTTTGCTTTGTGGTTTCTTAGTTGTGTATAAACCCCACCTACAGCCTTCAGTGGGGGTTTGCATTAAAACCAGACAATATATAAATTAAAGCATATAAAAACTAAAGCAAATAAATATACACATTAAAGGAGATGGTGAAAAAATAAGAGGTGTCAACAAGGTATCATATTCCTTTCTGTGTTTTCTATTTCTGAATAAGAATTCAGCTATAAATTGGAATATTCTGCTGGATTAAGTGATGTAGACTCATTATGAATAGTTCCCAGATTGTCCATCGCCTCTCCCTTTTTCCTTGAAAACTTGCTTCTAAACCTTCTAAGTTTTTCTTCTGGACTTTTCTCTCATAACTCAAATGAGCAAAAATTGCAATCTTAGTGACAGAAGTGCAAAGTTGGAAGAGGGGAGATTAACAGCTTCTTGTGTCTATTTTGTCTGTCATCGAGAAGCAAACAACAGATTTGTCCAGGTTTTTTTCTGCTCCCTCTGTAGCACTGAATTCCATGAAATGTGTCTGCCACACTCCACAGTGAACTTCTGTATACCTGGAAATGCCCCTTCAGCTCATGTCATCTGGCATTCTTGTCAGTGAGCCTCTGCAAATTTATCTTCAATCTGTATTTTCCTTCAGGATAAAGAGCTAGTCCTACTGCAGTCTGTGAAAGGTTTCTCTGTTGACTCTGTCAGAGCTGGGATTTCACCTGACATGCACCAGCTGCTACCATCACCAGTGCTACAGTGGGAAAAACACCAGATTTTCACACACTGCTTTCAGTCTAAGACATTTGCCATCTCTGTCTCAAATCTGCTTCACCCTGAGTTCATGTTCTGTTCATCCCAACTGCAGGTGTGAGAGCCACAGCAAAATATTACCCTTCCTCGAGCCCACACACTCATGTATAGAGCTGTGGTTAGCATGGAATAAGAATTCCTAAACCAGGCATGAAAAGACAGCTAAGCCACCATTAGTCTGCCTGGAAATGTTAGAGCAAGATTTGAAATGTTCTAATGAGGAATCATTATTATCAAGCTGCTCCTCATAAAAACAGACTCCTTTGGAATAACCTCACATGCAGTGTTTCCTTTGGGCACCAGTGGCATCAATGCTGAGCATTTTGTGGGTTGGGTAGCAGCAGGAATATGTTTGGGAATTCCATGTGATATGCAGGAATTACAACAAAGCATCCACAGTATAAAATTTACATTCATTAAGAGGTTGAAATAAAATTATTGGCCAAGAATTACTCTCACACCTTTGAGCTTTTCCTCACTAAACACTTGTTATTGTGGACAGTTAAAAATCACCTCTCTCCTTTAGCACTAAGATTTAATTAATTAGCATCAGCTCACAGAATCCATCATTTATCCTGGAAATCTGAACAAAAGCTTTGCAAACTGCAGATTTTCCTTTTCCTTTTTCAGTTGTCATCCCACTTCTCATTGCCCTATCAAAGTACTTAATGAGGTGTTGAAAAGGGAGATTTGGGGTCTTTTTATTGCTTGCAAGGAAACATTGGAAATTACCATAACGTTAATCCAAACCTGACACTACAGAGCAATGAATCCAACTAAAAGCAGCCTTGGATAACTAAGAGGAAATGTTTCATCCAACAGTTTTTATAAAAATGACATTGTAGTACATACCCCAGTGCTTAGAAGATAACCCTGGAAATTGTGCTGTTATCTAGAGGAGCTCTCATACAAGAAATCTCCAGGCAGCAGCAGAGGTTTTGTCCCCTGGGTTACCACAGGTTGTACCCAAAACCTGACACCCTCCACCACAGCCACGCTCCTGTGGGACAGCCTGGTGGGTTGGTCCTGGCTGGACCCAACTCCAGCTCCAGCTCCTCAGAGTCCTGCAGGGATCAGCCCTGGGAGATGTGCTCCTTCCACTGGGCATGCTCATTCCAAGTGGTTTTTGAAGTTCATTTAAACCTGGAAGTGTAAAACTTCATATCCAGCTTCCTCCTCAGCCACTTCACTGAGCGTAATCTCAAGATTTGGGTGTAGAATTATCCCAGAATAATAAATATGCAGGGAGAGATCCTAAACACACAAAGAGGGAACAAGGGATTGCCAAGCTGAGAGGTTTAACCAGTATCTGTGTGTGCAGCTCCTGGAGATTCTCCCACAGCCCTTGCACATTCCTGCTGCTGCACACACTGTCCCTGCTCCTGCCATGGCAACACCTCAGTCCCCATCCCTTGACAGCTCGTGCCCCTCCAATCCCACCAGAGGTGACAAGGGGACACCCTGGATACAGGCTGGTGCAGAATTTGGCTGGCTCTCTGCACTGCAAACAGGCTCCGTGTCAAACTGGGGTCAGCTTCCCTGAATTGCACAGTGTCTCCCAGATGTAAAAATCTATAAAAATGTAAAATACTTATTTGCAAAATAGGGTTTAAAGCGGCATGGAATCGCCCGGTTTAGATGTGCACTGAAATGGGAAAGCCCTGAACCAAACCTAACAGCATTTTTTTGTAAATTAAGAGAACTTGCACAGTAGGGATGGCAAATAAAATGAGGTAAGACTACATATTGCCTAGGGACTACTGGTTGGAGAACTAATTAGGATTATAAACTGAAAGTATGTAAATTAACCAAATATAATTATCTGCTAGTGGCCTTTGGAAATAGGTTACCGGATACTTGTTAGCAAAATTGCTCAAATGCCTGGAAGCCATACAAAGCAAGCCATAAGCAATTTAAATTCCTCTCTTTGTTTTATTTTCAATTGTTTTAAAGCAGTTTTTGTATTAAGGATTTATTGGAACATAAACTAATTAGAAAACTCAAAAACCAAAAGTGTGATGGAGACTGACACAGCAGAATCTGTACCTCCATCCCAAGGCCCTTGGTTTTATTGAATGTAAATTGTTTGATGTGACAAAATAGCAAAGATGCTGCTTGGGGTTTCATCAGAGCAGCTCTGTGAGCTCCCAGGCAGAGTGGAGCTGGGAGAGTGGTGGTTTCTGCACGAGCACAGCACCTGAGCCATACAGGCTTTGTGGGAAGATGTGCTCTCTGTTTGAATGCAAACGTGCAGAATTAACCTCCCTTTGCTCCAGGTGTCTTGTCATGGCACAGAGCAGCACCAGATTCAGGGTTTCTGTGGGGAGATCTCAGCATGAGATCATGTCTGCAGGAACATGGGATTGGCCACTGGAGAAGCTGAGGGTGGTGGGCACAGGGGTATGTATTTAACAGTACAAAATATAAGGGGTCACAAAGAATGGGGAGCTGGGCTGATTTCATGCTGAAGCATGAGGGCTTCAATGCACAGGCCTGCCACAAAGCCCACTTCTGTGAGCTGAACGACTCCAAGCAGTCCCAGAGGATTTGAAACACTCTATTAACTTACACAGTTAATTACCCTGCACTGTACCAGTGTATCTGAAGGGACAGGCCATCACAGCACAACTGCATTTCCTGCTGCTCACCGCACCTCCCACAGACCTTCTAATGGTCACTGCTTTAAAAAAACCCACGCTGCAGCCCTGCTAATGCCCTGCCACCCCAGCCTGTGTCCTCTGGAGAAGCTCCAGGGGATCTGTGTTCCAGCTCATGGTGCAAAATGAATTGTGCAGCTGCTGCAGGACTGACCATGAAGTGGGTTCACAGTCAGCAAGCGCTGCTCAGTGTTCTTGGGTCTAAAGCTTCTTGCTGGAATCCTAAAATACCCAAAACCACTAGAAACGTCTTCATTCCTACAGCGTAACAAATGCAATTGCCTACTCTGAGAGCTAGGTAGAGAACAAAACCCAAAATTAATTTAAAAGCCATGTGTCTATTCTAGTGGAGTCAATCTGCCAGTTTTGAATGCTGGGAATTAAAACTTCACCTGATTTCTTTTACCTAGATTTGTACATCAGCATCATGGATCTAAGTGCATAATTGCAATGCTTTTTACTGATCAAAATGAGAATAAGGTTCTACCAGTTTCCTATGAACAACTGTCATCTCCTGACACAGAATATTTCTTAGAGGAGATTAAATCAAATCAATTAATAATGACTTGGCAACAATGCTCCAATTAGGGTTTTAATTTACAAAAGTATAATGCCAATAGCATAAAAAAATCAGTGGAGCCAAATCAGTGGAGCCAGTGCCCAAATAAACATCTGGGCTGATATTATTTCTCCCTTCTATGCAAAATCAAAGTAATTTTAAAAAGATAACTACATTTTTCCAAAGTCTTCTTCAATCACCTCTAAGAATAATCAAGTCAAAGCAAGCCCAAACAGCCCGTTCCTAATTCTCCCAGCAGATGATGTTGGCTTTAGGTCACACTTCTGGCGCCCTGCTCACATCTCTTTACCCCTTCTGGGAAAACTGAGCCAGCTACACCAGAAAGGGATGAGAAAGAATAATCCCCACAGTCTCCCAGAGTTGGGTGTGGGCCCAGCTATGACTGGGGATCAATTTCATGTGCAGGAAATTACATATGTAACACACAGAACGAGTGCCAAATCGGGCTCTGCTTATGTGTTTTGATTTTGTGTTTAGTTCTTCAGGACCAAAAAAGGACTTAGTCCATCTCACTCACCATATGAGAAGCACATAATATCCCCAAAGGACTGAAAAATGTCTTCATTTCCACAGCATGAAAAGATTAAATGGCTTGCTGTGGAAGCCAGGCAGGAGGTTCTATTATAGAGCAAAGCCTAAAGAATGGCACTTGCCCAGCAACAAGGGCTGGGCTCAGGGCTGACAAACCCTGAACTGCACAAGTGCAAAGAGGCACCACAGCTTGTGTGGCTGGGTCAGGGACTGCTCCTCTGGCCAGGACACAACACTTGGGCTGTCCTTGCAAATCAGTTTGCCAGGGAGGAGCTTTAAAGGTAATTTCTTTGACAATCCATCCTTTTTATGTGAAGCAACTGCAGGACCATGCTACGGGGAGCCCCATTAGCTGAGAATAAGAAAGTCTCTGTAAAAGTGAACTTTTGGTGACCTTCTCTCAAAGAAAATACTTTATCATACTGCAGTGTGGGCCTCCCAGGTGTCATGGCAAGGCTCCATTGTCCCGATTAGGAGAGCTAGCTTTGATTTTCCATAATCCATCCTCCGGCTTAGCTGGGCTTTGTTAGCTTTGAATGCCATAAACAAAGGCTCCCCAAAAGGCAAATCCAGCTATAACTGTTTAATAAAAGTAAATCAGAAGGCTGCAAATTGAAGGCACCCAAGGTTTATGAAATTGCTGCTTTGCTCCAGTTCAGTGTAAGCACCCAACGTTTATATTCCTTAGGGCTCAAGGGATCAGCCCAAATAAAAGCAGTAAGGTCACATCCAAATCATTTCCACAAGAAACACGACCTATTTACACCATAAGATCCAGCAAACACAGATGCGAAGTGTAACAAAACACAAAAGCAAACTTACAAAGCTATTCCAGAAACAGCTCTCTGCTCTGCTGTGTTGAACTCACAAACTGAACTCAAGCACTGCACAATTCTTTGGTAATGAACTGATGAACCTTTTTCAGTATTTCCAAAGTCATGAGAAATTGTCTCTAGTGAGGAAAGACTGACCCTTTCTATACCTACAACTACAGAGCTTGCTCCTGTGTCAGTGTTTTCCAATGAGGCTGAGAGGTTCTGATTCATTTATTCTTTCCAGGAGTCTTTGTAGGCATCTCTGCACATCTGCATTACAGAGTAATTGAGGCTGGGAGGGACCTCTGGAGATCCTCTGGCCCCATTCACCACTCAGCATGGCATGAGGAAGGATTGCTAAACACAACATAAACTAACAAGGTGCTGCAGGATGCAGCTTCAGGGCAAATCCCAAAGGGACAATGACCCAGACACTAAAAGTGGTTTTAACAGCTTCAACACAGGCTCTCTCTCCTCCACAAGCATTTTCTGCCAGACACTACAGCATGTCCTTCACATCCTGCTCTTGCAGGGCCCCCAGTTTAGGACCCCCAATGCCATCTTTCCTAAATGCTGACAGAGGCTCAGGTTGTAGCCAGGTGACCTGAGAGGCCCTTGGCACGTGGGACAGGGCAGTGCCTGTATGAACAGAGTCCTTTGGGTCCCAGGGCCCTGCTAAGGAGCAGTGACAGCCCCTGTCCCCACTGGTGACCCAAGCACAGCTGGCTCACGAGGTCAGGAATGAGAACAAGGCTCTCACCTCGCCCTGCAAAGTGGTTGTGGCACAGCCCTAAAAGTGGTCAGGTATGAGAAGAGAAGCAGCTGTACCAGGCTCACACTTGGTGCACCAGATTTGGCAGATGGTTTTGTATTTGTCTCCTTAAAATCCCTGCACTGGGGGCAGCACACACCTCACACACCCAGAGCATGCAGAAGGTTCTGCTCCTTCAGGCACGTGCACAACAGCATCCTTTGAATTATTCAGGCTGGAGAAAAAGTCACATTATTAAGAAAAAGTAATAACTACCACATAACACATCTGCCTGTGTTTGCAAGTCACACATGTGCCAACTCTTCTCCTTCCTGAGTCCCAGGGCAGTTTCTAAGTCCTTTATCCGAGCATAAAGGACACCAGTCCGGCAGTGGAAGCTTTGCTTGATTCTCTGAGAGCAGGAGCCAGCCTTGAAGAAAAGTAGCTTCACTCATCAGCATTAATAGCTCATATATCAACCACTCACAAGTAAGGAACAAAACCAAAGCTAGCAAACCCTCACACCCTGTTTTACAGTAATGCAGCATCTGTTGTTTTCAAAACTAAGTCAGAATAAATGTGGCAATTTCATTTGCCTGCATGTGGCTGTTGATGAGCGTGGAGAAATATTTCCAGATTAAATGGGTGAACATCCATGTGGCTAAAGTAGTACAAATAGGGCCAGGCACAGCTGGTACTTTGTCTCCTGACATGGAGATTAGTGCCATCAGCAGGGGCACACCAGCCCAAAATGCAGTAATTCTGCTAAATAACAAGTGCCTGCCAAAGAGATTGTGTATTCCCAGCACAGCCCTAAACCTCAAGTCATCACCAACATCTGAGGCAGCAAGGGTGCCTTAACAATGCAGTTCAGGTTTTCATCTCCTCCAGAGGTGGAGGAGGGGACCAGCTTCTGACTGAGGCTGCCCATGTGCCACCCCACAAAGAGCAGCAATAGACCCCAGCAAAGAACTCAGAATATTCCACTTGAACTCTGCCAGCAACCCCCAAATGTCTCTTCCCTCTCTCACTTTCCTGGCTGATCAGCTGAGGTGACAACAACCATTTATTTAAAAAACAGGAACACAGAGTTACAAAAGCTCAGAGACCAAGCATATCACTCATCTGAAAGAGTACTAAATTTTTTTTTTAAATCCATTTGGATCAAATTATAAATTTTCACTCCAACAGCACTCACAAACAGAGGCAGCACCTTTCTATGTAAGCTAAGTCCATTCTCTTTGGAGACAGACATCAGCTAGAGCTCATGTTCCTGAGGTCTTCAGACGTGAATGGTTGTGGCAAGTAGAAGGGAATGCTCTATTCCCAGGCAGAGGCACCCTGTCCCTCCCTACAGAGGTGGAAGGACTTCTCCAAAGCAATTCATGCCCAGTGAAGCTACCCCACAATGCAGGGCTAAAGGGGATTAGAAATGAGCACCCACAGTGAGAAGAGAACACAGCAAGAAGCAGAAACTGCAAGGCTTTCACAGCCCTGGATTTCGGTGTGTGAACCTTCCTTGTCTGGGGCCAGCCTGGAGTTTGTTCTGGGGGAGGTCTCACCCACAGGGGCAAATCCCCAGGACTGGCAGATTGTGCTGAGCTGTCCAGAGGAATTCAGGCAGGACAGGAGGTGACCAGCTGAGAAAACACCAGCTTTGAATTCAGCATCTGTAGTTGTGTCATCAGCCAACAACAGCAGAGCTCTGGTCACTATTTGCTCCTCCCTGCACACACGTGGCCAAAAAATGCTTGTTTAGCATTGACACAAAGCCCTCACTCACACAGACCTCCACTTACCACCAAACTATTATTTGCCAGAACTCATGAGTTCTGGCTACAGCACTATTTTGTAGATGGTTCCAGAAGTAGAGTGGTTTTATGTTCTTTCCACCTTGTTGGGGTCGAGATGAATGCACAGAAGACAGGAGTTTCTCCAGTTCAGTCTTGGATGTTTATTAATTCTTATCTATATTACAGTTCTACAAAATGGCTTTCTTTCCAAGGTCTTTTAAAGCAAAACTATCCAATTAAGACTTGACATCAAAATTATTTTTAGTTTTAACCCAATAACTAATCACTCAAAGACCTCACTGCTGACTTTTCTGACCAATTACATAACACCACCAAAATCCATGAAGAAGAAGATGAAAAAGAACAACCTAGCCAACATCCAAAAACCTCCATCTTGACTTACATATATTGCTATATGTAAAACCTTAAACCCCAGGTTCTTCACCCTGTGGTATCACACACTTCTATGTAAACTACACACTCCTGATCTCAGTGCTATCAATCAATTTTGGAAGCCTTCTCCACAGCCTCAGGTCAAATGTAGTGTTCTCTTGTGGGTCTGTGCCTTTCAACACAGAAAATTTAAAATTCTCAGCATCCAGGGTTCCAACACAGAGGCATCTCCTAAAGGGCATGGTTCAAGAGAAAAGTCTGGATTATGTGGATTTGGGGTTTGCCCCAGGATTGAGCCATGACACCAGCGTGTGATGTAAATGGGACAAACACAAAAGGACCCCACAGTCAGAGTCTTAAGGTGCTGGTTCAGGTGAGGAAGCAGCAAATGCACATAGAAAGGGAGATGGGAAATGCTCCTGATTCCTCTCTGTGGGTTACTACAAGCATTTAGCAGCTTACAAAGAATAACACCTTACTGGAAAAAGAAATCAAACTTGTTCTGAAGCTGCTAAATGTGCTGCTGCTGCTTTGGAGAGAAATACAATTAGATTTGTATAAAGACTTTTTTTTTAAGGATGTTTTATTTTATTTGGTAGTCACACAAAATATTAGAGGCTGAAATAAATCCTAAAGTTCTCTGACACAGAATTATGCTATTTAAGGATTAGCCTGGATTATTTGCAGAAAGCTGAGAAAACCCAGCAAAAAGTAAGTCTCTGCCAACAGCTGACTGGTTCTGAAGAGGGAGATATGAAAGAGCATTGGTACTCTTTGTAACTTTATGTTCTGAAATACAGTGTGTAAACAGAAATTTAAATACAGAGTATGAAATGCTCGGTCAGAAGTTAGTTCAGAACTCACCAGAGGCAGTGGGGTTCTGATTAGGCCTCTGTGAAGGAGGATCCTTCCCACCATGTCTGTCAGAATCTGGCAACACACCAAGAACCAGCACAGCTCAAACCAGATCAGAATTTGATCCAGAATTTCTTGCTGGTTATTTCAAACAGAAGGAAGCCAGACATCCTCTACCAGAAGATGAATGATTTATATCCATGAAGTCACCATCTCAATCATTCCTACCCTGACAAGTCTCAACCAAGGCTTTGTTTGCTTATTGGCCATCTTTAATGGATGAGTTGGTTCCATCAGTTCATTGTCTTCCTACCCACTCACTTGGACACAGGCCAAAGTATTGACAGGAGAGGCTCCCAGGGCAGAGGAGCAGCTCATGGGCAGGGCCCCACTGGGGGAATTTGCCAGGCAAAACCAAAACACAGAGAAGGGAAAAGCTTCTCTGCAAAAGTTTTCCATTGGAGAAAAATTCCATTGTCCTCCTGAATGTGTGACCCAGGGGATCTTCCCAGTCAGAACTGGGGTGGGCACCACCATGGGCAGCTGCAAGCACAGCCTCAAGTCCTCTCTGCTCCAATTCCTGTTCCTGGGGCTGCTTTTGCTCAGCACATCAAAGGGAAAGGGAAGGGGACAAAGGGAATGGGGAAGGGGACAAAGGGGAAGGGGGAAAAGGGGAAGGGGGA
>VXAX01002142.1:0-79807 GCA_013399835.1 Leptocoma aspasia | reverse complement strand
AAAAAAAAAAGAGAAAGGAAAGACTTAACTGAAGCTGTAGAAGATGGCAAGTCTGAGCCTCACGTGGTGCAAAGGTGAGTCTGAGCCATTTCCTGGGACAGACCCTGTGCTCCTAAAACACAGACCTGGCACAGGCTCAGTGTTACACAGAGCATGTTACAGGGGCAGCTCAGCAATCCTCCTGCCACCCCACTGACCCTGCCACCATTAAAAATCAGCTCTTCCCTCTATTGCCATTCCCTTTCTCTGAGCCCCTCCCTTCAGGTGAGGCAAAGCCCCCATGGCATAACTCATTGCTCTTTCCCAGGCAGCACCCTGGGCACTGGCCTGACTCACTACAATCTCATAAGTTCTCTCAATGCTTGTTCTAAAGAGATTAAAAAAATTTATTTCATTTTCCTACACAGGCAAAGGTTGAAAAAGCAACATTTTCTGTGAAAAATTCATTTTTCCTTCACTGAAAGGAAGGCTATTTTTCCTGAACATCAGAAATGCTCAAAGTGCAACGCTGCTGGAAATTGTTATTTATGTGAGCTATTCTTACCCTGGGAGCAAAGATGCCCAGTCCTGTGCACCTTCACCATGGCTTTGTGCTGCTCCTTAAGGGAGCTAGCTGATGCTTTCTCCTTTCTTTTTTTTAATAACCTGGATGTTATTATTGCTGCTGTTGTTGCTAAAGAGCTCTAGGGGGAGATGTGAAAATAGTCTGGTCCCTTGTGTAATGCCTGAAATCAAAGCAGAATACATCAGGCTGACACTGCCTGCCTGTTATTGCCTTAAAGCTTGTTATTAAAAACAAACAAAAACAACTGCTGCACCACCCTGTGTTCCACCTCCCCCAGAACAGAAGGGAAATTTAGTGGTGAAAGACATCCAGGCTTCTGGACTCCTTTAGAGAGATTCCAGCCAGACAAACTCACTGTGTGATTTTATATCCCACCTTCTTTGGGAGAGAGGAAATGTGGAGAGTGGCCAGGCAAAGAGAATCCCACTCACTCACACAGTTCTTATGGGCACCCCTGGAGAAAGGTGCACCACTGAAGAATTAACACAGAACAACCTCAGGAAATGTGCAAATACATTCTTTCACTGGAACCTTTAGGAAATAATGCATTCTGAGCTCTGAAATGTGCTTTTGGAAGGCTGTCAAAGTAAAACTCTCCTGTAGCATCACAACAAGAGCTGAAGCAGTTCTGTGAGAGGCACTGTGATCACCTGAGGGTGGGCACCTGCAGAAGAGGATGAACAAAGCCAAACTCCAATGCTGCAATGTTTGTGCACTGTTTGGAGAGTGGCAAGCTCACCTCCCACAACACGTAGGCTTTCAGCACCACCCCTCCCTCACAAAGCAAATGTCACTCACACTCTGCTCACTGCCCTCCCTGAGCACCTGGAGAAACCTGAGTGAGCACCAGTGCAGAGATTTGGAGCAAAGAACTCCACAGTTCAGCCTATTAAAAGAAAAATATGAATAACTTCTCTTCGGACCTGACAACTGCTGGTGCTTGCATGAGGGTGCTAGAAGTTCTATACTTTTACAGCTGTTTAGGTAAAGAATTCTTTCTTTCCCCCTGGCTTGGGAAGAGGGAAGTCTGAAGAGCTGCATTAATCTCTGTGAATCACAATCTCAGCTGCAGCTACTGTTCGATATTCTTAAAACTGTCAGCACTAAAAATATAGGTTTTCTCCACAATAATTGCTTTTTAAAACACCAGTAAGGCCACTCTGGGGAGAGCTGTTATCATGAAATAATTATGCCCCTTTGGGATCTGAACACATGGCTGTGCTTCGTGGCTTAGAGCAACACCCCCATGAATTACAGCAGAACAAGGCTCCTGTTGTGCTTTTCTCCTAAAGGCAGGAGGTTTCCTCCTCCCTTGTTTTTAGGTGGTTCAGGCACCTTAGCTAAAAACAAGTTCCTAAGAATGACAAGAGAGAAAACAGCTGTGACTTTCTTACTCTACAGCCATCCGTGCTCTTGTATTTTTAAAGCATCATTTTGGCTATTCCCACCAAAGTTGTGTTTGATTTGTGGTTGTGGTGGTCACACAGGCTCTGCACTGCTGAGAGGGGACCTGGGGTGAGCTTTGCCACATCAGCTCTGAGCTGCACGTGGCAGGGGAGAGAAGCACCAGGACAATCCTGAACTGTCCTTGAGGTCCCATAGCTCAGATTCACAAAGATCAGGAATTATCAAAGACATCAGCTGTAAGGGAGGCAAGTACCGCTCCAAAACCTCATCAATTGCACATCTTCATCCTGTTAACCATCTCTAGGAGCTCCCATTTCTATCTGCAAGCACAATAAAGCTGTGTGTGCACATACATATTAATGCACCATTTATGGTTTGTGATGAAGCAAGGGGAGATGTCACAGCACAGAGACTCACAGAAGGACTTGCCTAAATGTTAGACAAGGCATCTACAGATATTAAAACAGACACTGAACATTTCAATGACACACTGACAGAGGCCACATTTAGGGACTGGGGCCAATTCTAATGCAGCTCATCCCAGCCAGCTGAGGTCACTCACATCAGTCTCCCACTCTGTGCCAATAACATCATAAAAGACATGAGTCTGTCAAGGTTTTTTTTTTTTTTTTCAAATCAAAATGAGAAAAGGTTGCAATGTCTGTAAGGTTTTGGACACACTCCCAAAAAAAGCAGTCATCACCTGGTTTGGAAAACAGCCTAAGCTGAAATACCAGAGGCCTATTTACATGTAAAGAGACAAAGAAATTCAGGACAGGACCCACTGAACAAAGCTCAGTGAACAGACCTCCATTTTAATCATCATTTCTTCCACAGAAGGAGAGAAGAAAATGACAAAAATCATGAAAATAACAAATGCATCAATGTGATATAACAAAACATCCCTGCTACTGTAATAACAGCCATGAGTTTATGAACCATTGGATAGAACAACCAACAGAAAAATTAGACAATTTGGCTGTGGCCACTGGAATGTAATAGATGGCTCTTGAGCAGGGATAACTGAGCACATCCTGCAGTGATGAATGTGAAAAGCTGGGTGGTGAATAAAGTGTTTAACACTAGAGAGCAATATGGCATGCAAACCAAACTAAAACCCCCATAAATAATTCAGGCACTCTTGCAAAGATTTACAAAGATTTATTTCACATATAAATCCCCTTTGTTGTAATATCAGAAAAAAGGATGAGCAGTTCCATGCTTATTTATACAGAACAGAATGGAAATCTCACTTCAGAAAGAGGAATGCTCTGAAGGTATCTTCCTTCTCATGACATAATGGAGCAGCATCTTGGCTAAAGGTCTCCTGACTAGAAAGAGTAAAATGGAATAAAATCACAGAATTGCTTGGGCTGGAAGGGACCTTAAAGATCATCTCATCATGGGCAGAGAACCTTCCACTAGCCCAAAGCTGCTCAGATTCATCAACACCACATAACTATATAACAAATATTTATTTACAGGGGTGAACTCCCCACACAATGGTGTGGGATTAACAACACAAAACCGGTGGCAGCTCCTGAGGGCAGCGTCAGCATTTATCACTGTCCTCCCCTGCAGGTCAGAGTGGGCTCCTGTGGCCAGCCGTGAGCAGTGCAGGGCTCTCAGAGCCTCTCACATGCCCACAAAGACTGAACCCAGCCTTTCCTGCTCCAGCAAGCCCAGTCTCATGAGCAGTCTGGGTCAAGCAAGGAGCTGTTATTTCTTGGCTGCTCAGACTGTGAGCCAGGACAGGACTTGCTGTGGGACGCCTCCATTAACATGACAATACCTGTTCCAGTCTAGGACCCAAAGAACACAGCTAAGCCCTCCTGTCAATACTCCAGTGATTAAATCAAAGGCTGTGGAAATTCATCTGGCAGTTTCCTACAACTGAGTTTATCTTCCAGCCCTACACACCACTGCCAAGCACCACATATTCCTTAATCTGAGCTCAGCTCCTAAAGCCTTTGGAATCCTGACATGCACAAGAGAAGCAAACGTGTCATTGTTTCCCCTGGCTGCTCTGAGGCTGATCTGCCAGAGTCAGGACAAGTTTTAAATGAATCAGCACAGAACAGAAGGAGTTGAACCTCGTGCCCCCCATCTCCTGGAACACAGAGAGGTGTGGGAGGGGAATGGTCTGGACAGCACAAGGCACAGCAGAGCCCTCTGCACATTCAGGTCACACTCTGGAGGCACATCCTGTGCAGCCAGCCAAAGGCACATCCTTCAGCTGCTGCACATCACAGACTGCAGCTAAAAGCCACAAAGCAGCCCTAGCGCCACAGTTGGCCACAGCCACAAGGGCTTGGAAGATAAATTTTCATTTTTTATGTGATTATTTTAGGCATTTGTCTCCATTCATCCCCACTGCACATGTTCTCTGTGTGGAGTTCATCAGGAGCAGATAATGCCTTCAGCCCCAAGGCAGTGGTGTTCCAATGCTCACATGTATTTGTAAGAGTTCCCAGCTGTCTCTGAAAGCAGAATAAGCCCAAGCCCCATTTGAGTCTCTTTTAAGTCTTGGTTTGGGAGCAGAAGAACAAAGCCTCAAGATTTTATCCTTTTTATTGCTGAAAATGCCAAGAAAAGTTTAAAATTAATAGCAACCAGAATAAAGGGGAATAAGAAATAAAAGAAACATTTACTGCCTTAGATACAGGCCTGTGCCCCTGCCGTCTCCATATCAGGGCAGTATTGTCTCTGCTGCAGCAGCAGGGAAGCATAAAACATGTTCTTACTGCAAACACCATGAATTTTTCTGTCCTTTTAAACTTCATTGGGGAAGGCTACGTTCTATAAAAACAAAGAGAATGGAAGACTTTCATTCTACATAAGGCAATTACCAGGCCTGTCAGCAAGAACAAGATTTACTGCATGGAAAGGGTAAAGAGAAAGGAGTGTGCCAAGCAGTTCAGGAAAATATTGAAAGAGACAGCTTGCAGGATATTTTACCAGCCCCAATTTTGGTAGAGGCCATGGAGCTGTAAGAGCAAGCTCCAAAATCCCAAACACCCCACAGGTCTTTGTACAGGTGATGCCACCAAAACCAGAACACACCCACAAGGCATCTCAAACACAAGCCATGGACTACAAACCCACATTCCTGCATGGTTCTGAGGTTATCCCAAATATTCACCTGCAAAGCTGGAAGCTGTGATGGAAAACCAGAGCCAAGGCACACCCAGGTGGTCCAGGCAAAGCAGGTCATGAGCAAGGGGCTCTCACCCAGTGTTAGTGTCCAGGCAGCTCCAAGGAACCTTCCAGAGCATCCTTGGTTCTGGGATTCTGGCTGGGAATGGGTCAGCAACACCATTTATGAGCTCTTTCTCTGCATCACAGGCTCAGCTTTGACCGCAGTGCTACTGTGAGAAGGAACTGAACACCTCACCCAAATCTTGCTGTGTCTGAAATGCAGGAGCTACTGCTATTAATTTGAAATAACAGTCAATTTGGGAAGATCCCTTATGCTTTGAGACTCTTGGATGGAGAAGGCATCTCCCACAGAGCTCCTCTGCTGGGTTAAACCTCAGTAGCTGTGCTGGAGAACAGCTGAGGCTCTGCCCTGCAAAATCACTCTCAGAGATTGACTGCTGCCATTTGCTTCAAAATGGCAAGAGATTAAAAAAAGAAAATCTATTTTTTTTTTAAGTATAAAATACTACAGTTTTGACATGAAAAGACACCCAATCAGCATTAGAACTTGGAGAATGTGATGCAAACTAAAGAATAAGTACAGAAACCTTTGGCAAACTCCCAAAGAAAGCAAATGTGTTGCAAGTCTCAGCCAAACTCTCACTGGAGTTTAAAAAGGAATAGCGAGGGATTTATTCCATGCAGCATGTGTTGGTTTTGGTGTTTTTTCCCCAAAGCATCCTCACTCAGCCACGGGGTCAGATCCCGTGGTGCTGGAAGCTGTGAGGTGTTTTAACACCAAATTTTTGGTTACTGCTGCTGGCACCCATAATTTTGGATTCTTAGCTGCCTCAGGAATGATTGTCCCCTGCAGGCAAATTGTCACCCTCAGTGTAAAACACATCTGGAGCCCATAAGGCCAGTGAGGAAATTCCCCTTCTGAAGTGCAGTCAGAGAGAAGAGCTCAGCTGAAATCTCTTTTAAATTGTTAAACTGCTGTTCTGAAAATCGGGCATAAATATTGACACCACTACTGAGCACTTGTATTTTGTATCCCTGCTAGAAGCAGCTTTTATTGCTGAGTTTTAAGTGCCTGAAATTAACACTTTCTCCTGAAAATGCTGACAGCTCTTTCATTGTAAGGATGCCACGAGGCACAGAGCACAGCTACAGCACCAAACCTGTTTAAACCAGGAAGCCAAGCAAAGCTCTGGGGCCAACCCCACCCCAGAGCAGCCCCATAAAACCTCCCTGGGGCAACCCAGCTGCCAAAGGAGGACCAGGAACCCTCCAGCTGCCAGTGCTGGAAAAATCCCTGCCCTGGCTGGGCAGTGGCACCTGTGCCTGCTGCTGGGCAAGGAGGGCCAGCAAAGGCCAGGATCCAGCTGGGTGCCACAGACAAAGCCATCTGCCAGGGACAGCCCCACTTCACTGCTTTGGGTTGGCAGCAGTGACATCAACACAAAGTGACAGCACCATCCTGACCAGGCACTGACTGGTTATTTTGGAGGTGGTCATTTCTTCCCCCTCATTGCACAGTAGATATGAGGCGTCTCCCATCCCAAAACAAATGGAAAAACAAAGGGGGCTCAGAAGGGGAAGACATGATATGGGGTCCTGAAGTAACTGTGCTTTCCTTCTAGCTCTCACATCCCCTTTCTACACAAGTACACTTGCAAGGAAATACTGATTATTCCTAATTTTGAAATTTTATTAATTTCTTTTTTAAAAATGGGTAGCAGAAATGCCTGAAAGAATTGAAACAATTCTCTCTGCTTTGAATACGTAAAATTCCACTGTCTGTGATTCTCTCAAGCAACTTTGTTGACAGACACAACTTTTAACTTCCTCTGCAGCAAGATGCCCCCAAAGCAATCTGAGCCTTTCCTACTGATCCCCAAATGAAGCCCTCCTGCTGGGACTCCGCTGCAAACCCCAAATTAAGTTAAGATTTGTGCACAAGAACCCCAGCCGTTCTTTTGACAAGCTATGTTTGCCTCACTGAGCCTGTTTGGATGTGGCCCAAGCCACAGCTCCCAGGGGATGACCCTTCTGCTCCATCCTTGACACCTCCCAGGCAGAGTTCCAGCATCTCCCACCCTCACTGATCACCAGGGGAAGCAGGCCACTTTTTCACTCCCTTTGCAGCAACAAAGAAACCCCATAAGGCATTGGCTGCCTGATTCCTCACTACAAAACACTCACAAACCCCACAGAACTGGGACTCTGCACTGCAACTTTGCAATATTGCTGTCCAGAGCTTCATTCTATACTCCCAGGCTGGTTATTTACATCTTTTTGGGGCTTGGAAGAGGCAACACCTGGGATGAAGCCCAGCTTTTCCACAATTTCTGTCTGCCTTTCTTTCAGCGAGTAAACAAATCAAAAGACATGATAATGTTTACTCCCCTGCTGCCAGAGGCAATTAAAGTAACTCACAAAAATTATCTTGGGAACTCCAAAGCATACCAACACTGGAATAAACAGGAATATTTTCTGTGCTGTGATGGATAAAGAGAACCCACCATCACTTCTCAGCAATGCTGTTCTCTAACACTTTACCCAGAAATTCCAAGTTCCCTGCCTCTCACAGAGCACAGTTTCCCTTTCCCAGGTGGGGTAAAGACACCCAGAGTCCAGCAGAGTTTCCAAAATCGACCTGGCTTTGGCCTCACCCCAACCCCTTCCAACTTCATCAGGAGCAGGGTTAGGTCAGCACTGTGAGCTGCTTTGATAATCAAGGCCTAAATTAACTCAGCCAGTAGTGGAAACTCAGAAGTGTCTTGAAAACCATTAACCTGTGCAGCTCCTTCCAGTCACAAAGTCCCAGCATGCAGAAAAGTTCTTTCATTCTGCATGGGTCAATCTCTGTCAGATTCTGGAAAATGCTTGGGTTACTCCTCCTCAATTTCTGTGGTCTAATTGCATCCCAAAACACTGCCTTCAACAAACAAACGTCTGTACACACTTATTTGTTTTACAAAGAACACATTTCCTCCTCAGCATTCCTAAAGCTGAATTTCTGGTTTTAACCAAGTCCTTTGTAAAACACACACAAAAAAAAGCACACCAGTGATCTGAAGCAGAGATTTTCAGCTGTACATGTCAAGATTTTACTTTTAGGATCCATCTGATCTTTCCAGCTTCTGATTGAAGAGAAGGGAGGAAGAGCTTAAAATTTCAATGCAATACATAATCCATCTTTTGCCTAAATCCTCCAAGTCCCAGCACGCTCACCACCTGCTTCACTTCCACTCCTGCAGCCTGGGCTCAGCAGGGAACAGTCTGCTGCAGGAGGATTTCCATGCCATTGCAAGGGCAGCTCCCACAGCTCCATTTTAAAGCAAAGAGGGAGAATTTTAAACAAAATCTACTGAGAGCCACAGCTGCAAACTGTTGGGTGTTGCATGTACAGGCACCTGTGCATTTGCAGACACAGCAGGAGCTCAGGGACTTGACTTGTGACACTGGTTATGACACAGACACCAGCTTATTTCAACATTTCTGCAACCAAAGTTAGAGAAGATAAAATTTTTATATACATATATAAAAATCAGAGGACATCCAGCAGAACGTCCAGAATAAGCTTCATCACAAAGGCTCAGATGTATGGGTAAAGTATCCATTTAAACAGCTCAGTGATTTTAATTGTCTATTTGGGAAATCTAAACAAAAACACCCTGCTCCCCCACCCCCAGCCAGTGAAGCCAGCCTTTCTTTGCCCCCTCACATGCACTACATTGTTGTTCAAGGTGTGCAGTGCTGCCCAGCTCTTTGCCAGTACCCTGAAGAAAAACTGTGTAATCACAAAAATGACAGAACTAATCCAGGAGGATGTGCAGAGGCCATAATTTATACAGGAAGGGCTGGGCAGATGCTGACCTTCCCTTGAGTTCTTCCCCAGCCCAATGCAGACAATCCTCTCAGTAGTTATTAACAAAGACTCCTACAAGTCAGATACAGTTAAATGATTTAGCACCTCCAGGTAAAACTTTTCTGTTGCCTCCTAATTTACTATCCACCAGCCACCCTTCTTTTTTATCAGTCAGAACAGGAGAGATGAGATGATCCATGCAGATTTTCTGGTTTGTTATCCAGGAGATTTACAGCCTTGGCCTCACCCACTGCATTCAGTGAGGTGAAGCTGTGCCAGAGTTGTCCTTTTGCAAGGGGTGAAAATGCAGAGCATCACGCTCTGAGCAGCATCAAGCAGACACCCCTGAGGTTTCTGTAAGCTCAGCAGGACAACAAGCACATTTCAGTGGCCAGGCTCAGACAGAGCCTCCCACCACCCTGGCAAGAGCTGGTCAGGAGTTTCCCACCCAAACACCAGCTCCCATTGTGGGCCATGCTGGACATGCCAGGAGGAAAATCAGAGTCTGCTTTCCAAGAAGTCACAAAATCCTGGAATGATCTGGGCATAAGGAAAGAGCCTTAAAGCTCATCTCATCCCACCCCTGCCATGGGCAGGGACACCTTCCACTACCCCAGGTTGCTTCAAGCCCCATCCAGCCTTAATTTCTAAATGTAACTTTCATGTGCAAGTGCACAATTTCCTCTGTGGCCTTATGCTTATGAAAGCTTCCAAAGCTCATTATTTTGAGCTATTAGACCTTCCCCAAAAGGGTTAATGAAAGAATTGGAGCTCTCTGTAAGGGATGGAGCGAGGAGAACAGACAGCTGTGATGGCACAGGCGGGTGTCTGATCACAGATAACATCCTCACTGCTTGCCAAGGCACACCTGAGCTCCCCACAGAGAGGGGAAGGAAGCAGGGACACAGGGCATCATTCAGAAAGACACAGCTTTGCTAAATGAGGAACCTTGGCTCTGCATTTAACCTAAATAAGCCATGTTAGGAGCAGTGGGGCAGTCTAGTGTGGAATATGTGCTATTAACCACACCTCGAATATGCTCTGGAACTTACTACTAAAAAAAGTAATCACTATTCACCAGCAAGTTTATTAGGAGTTTAATCAAAATAAAAAGCAAGTTTGTAGCTTAATGTGTTACACAAGTCATTAAGGTTGTGAGAGCAGCATCTGAAACACCAACAATTATTTATGCCCATAAAATATGACACAATAAGAGCACACCTTTCAAGAACACAGATATGGTACATTAAAGTGAAATTTTACACCTACAAAGTAAAGGAAAAAGGAAACAAACTTCTTTTCTCAAAGCCAGGACCTAAAGAATCACCCCACTCGTTACACATTTATTTGAAATCAGGAGTATTTGTATTTGATTTGGAAGTCCAGCACCACTCTGCTCAGGACCTCATCCTAAGCTGATTTCAGAGCTCCACTCTTGATGGATATGCTGCTTTAAAGTATTGTCAGCACCTCAGCTGCTGTAGGGAACTAATGATTTTATTTGGTTTCGGTCAGAAGTGAGATTTGTGTCTATCATTGCCCTGACTAGACAGAAATAAATTAACCTAGCACAGCACCCAAGAGTGCAGAACCAGCTTCTGTAAAGCTGCTGATTGCTCATGGAAACACCTTTTCTGTGTGTGCAGCCAAGCTGCTGTGCCCCTCTCAGGCCACCCTTGGGTGTCCCTGTGTCCCCTCCTGAGAGCACAGCTCTGCACTGGGACATTGCACACCAGAGCTGAGCCACAGGCACGGTCCTTAGCTCACTAAGCATTGCTGCTCTCTGCCTGTTCTGCTTTATTGTGGGTTTTCTTAAAGTTAAATTTGGCTTGTTCAATAATTGCTGTTGCAAAGCAAGTCAGCTTCATACTGCACTGTCTCAAAGCATTTTAAATCTTCAGTTTCATGTGGCCTTACTTAGTGAGGAGGCTGCAGGAGCTGAGTCTGTGAGGTGAGAGAAAAGCTCTAGCTCTGGAAGCAGGAATTTCTTTTAAAAACAGGCTCTGAAATGCCTACGTTTTTGAAATCTCACCTTGTTAAATTCTTTCCTTTGCCTTAACCCCTACAACCGATCAAAACTCCCTTTATCCTCAATTTTCATAGAAGCTCTGACCCTGCCAAGGAACTGTCCTGGTTCTTTCTGCATAACTGAGGCCTTGGGTTGTTAATTTAAATATTTAAACATCTTCTCCAAAGGACTCCTCGAGTAAGGCTGACTGTAATTCCCCCTGACGGAACACACCCACAAAATATAGATGCAGGCATAAATGCCAAAGGTACTGCTCAAACAAAGCTCTTGATATAACAGATCATTTTCCAAAGTGCTTCTGAGAAGTAAAAAAGAAAAAAAATCTGTCACATTAATTAAGTACAACCCTTGGCAAAAATCCAAATTTGTCTATATTCCACAATTTTAACCTGCTATAAAATACTGCACCTCACTGTGAGCAACATGTAGCAAACTACCCCTTAATGGTATCCCCTGTGATTCTAATCTGACTTTATTCTACTATACAGGCAATTTCTTACTAAAACCTACTCCTAAAGTGAACTCAGCAGTTGAATGAGATAAGCATCTTTTTCAATACAGAAATCCCTTTACCAATTCTGTATCTGTGTAAGAGCAGCAAGATGAAAATGCCAGTGGATGCAACATCTCATTGAGACTTTCAACTCAGATGCCAGATTATGCTGCTTTTTCTTCCATGAGCATCTATAAAGGACCAAACTAAAGTCATTGGTTTATTGTATAAATATCATGGAAATGGTGCTTTCAGTTATTATCCACTGGGATCACATCTCAAGCCAGAGGAGGAAAACTCCAAATTCCTTTGCCCATTGCCAGAGCTGCCACAGACCCTTTTCACACATTGATTCCTGCTGTTATTTACTTTACAATAGCAGAAATATCCCTTTGCATGTCCCAGACATAAGAAAGCCAAAGGAGTCATCTGTGTGGGTGTAAGATAGGATATTGAACTAGATTCCCTGAAGCAGAAGTCACTGGCATAGAGGTAATATTTCAGAAGCTGGAATTGATTTCTAAGGCAGTCCTTCAGCATCCAGCATTCACCAGAGCTCATATTGGACGAAAACAAGTCGATACAAGAGGCAGGAGAGATTTAAAAGGCTTTGAGGTACAGTAGGATAACAATGGATAATTTACACATGATGCTTAATAAGCAACTGCAGAAAAGCTTTTTCTTCTGCCTACGCCCAAGGTAATTTTTTTTTTTTTTTTTTTACAGTTCCACAGTGAACTTTATAAGGTGATTTTGACCAACCCGAGCCAGGCCAGTGGCTCTTAGTCTGGGTTTAATGTGACAGAAGGTGTCCAAGGCCTTTTTATTACCTGCTGTGGTACTCAAGCCTGCCTCTGGTTCTCCCTCAGTAAATCTTGATCAGCACCAATCTATTCCACTTTATCTCAGCCTTTCAGGATTTATATCCAAGGAAAAGAGCTGTTTTTGGCCTTGTGCCAATTTGTCTAAATAATCAAAAGGCCCTTTTCTCTCATAAAAATCTAATAGGACTTTTCTGAATAACTCCAGCTAATATTCAGCACATTTGAAATCGAATACCCAATCTTACTTAAGAAAAATTCCCCTTTACCTCTTTAAGTAAGCCCATATACTAACAATGCCAAGTATTATCATGTTAAAATATGAGACAAATTAACCTTCATTAAGAAAATGCACCTGCAACACAGCCTACCAACTGTGGAAAAGCAACTGTTCCCTGGATTTGCATTTGTATTGTCTTCACCCCTCATTAAACAGTCCTGCTGAATCTTGCTGAGCAGTCACTGGCTGCTCTATGTTCAGCAAGAAGCATCGCTCCAGAATCATGGCATTTTTGCAAAATCAAATTATTTACTCAAAAATTAGTTAGCAGATCTTAAAAAAAGTCATAATTCTAAAATTTTAATTCTAAAGAAAGAAAACATTATGTAAGAAGACCAGTTAGCGCCAAGGAATACTTTGAGTAACAAGAGTAACTTTTTATTTTTTGGTTAGGGTTTATTTTTTGAGTCAGGAGAATCAAAAATACATAAAATACTGGATGCAAGTATGATTACAACTTGGCATAAGGGACTGTAAAAGTAAACAAGTCACAACCTCCAAGCCCTAGTCCTGACAGATGTTTTCAGGCAGCTCTCAACAAAGACTGATACCAAAGTTTTTGTTAAAATAAACTTCGCCTTGTACAGAATTGATGGAAAACTCATTTCCATCAGTTTCTAGGGCCATAAAGGTACAAATAATAAAAAAATAGTGAAATAGCCCTGGCTCTGCTTCTTATTTATGATGCAGTAGCATAAAAGGACATTAAACCACCTAAACACTTCCAGCTGCTACGACTGATCCACACAGCCAGGAGGGTTCTCACTGGAACCTCAGCCCAGAGGCAGTGGCACATCCTCTGTGCCCC
The DNA here is from genome assembly GCA_013399835.1 of Leptocoma aspasia. Taxonomy (NCBI): domain Eukaryota; kingdom Metazoa; phylum Chordata; class Aves; order Passeriformes; family Nectariniidae; genus Leptocoma; species Leptocoma aspasia. The sequence goes on along the minus strand of VXAX01002142.1, from coordinate 66,392 downwards.
GTGAGGGACTGTCACCAGGGAAGTCACCCACAGCAATCACTGCCAAAGTAACAGAGGTGATGCACTCAGACACTTCCCAAGCCTTCAGACCCAATTTTTGCAGAGAGCACAGCAGTATTTTTCATCTCCTCAGTGATGAAATGAAGCTTGTAGCTACAAGAGCTCTGAAGTCACTGTAGAGTCAGATTATTATGTAAGAAATACAACACTGGGATGCTTGATGACACTGGCTTCATTCCTACAGCTGGCTGCCAAATTAAACCAGCTGAAAGGCACAAACCCCCCATCAGGGCACAGACTCACCCCTCCATGACTGGAACAGACAATTTCCTGCCTTTCCTCCCCAGTGACATTCCTGCAGACAGGTACAACGTGACTCTACTGAGGCAAAGTCTCCTCCACACCAGTGGGATTTCTGTGTCCCACTCAAACACTTCAGGGTTTCTCCCTCCTCAGCTCTGTTTTCTAAAAACTCGTGGTGAATATGAACTGGAGCAGGGACTTGGTTGGGATCTTTCACTTAATAACCAAATGTCATCACTGCTGGGCAAGTGCCTATCAAGACCAGTCTTCCAGCTCTCACTCTTCCAACACCTAAAGCCCAAAAAAAATCACACCACAACAAAGTGGGGTTTAAAAATCTCACAATTCACAGATGCAAAGCAACATTTTCCTATTAATTGCAATCATTAAAGGAGGAGTGAAAGCACCAGGTTCTCTTTGCTTCTCCACAGACAGCTGGGAATTTCACATTCCAGCTTCCTCACACAGCAGCAGTGGCTCCAGAACCTCAGGCACTGCCCCAGCCAGGTTTGCCAGGCAGTGGCAGAAAACAAAGGCCTGGGAAATGCTCCACAAGCTTCTAAACCATTACAATCACTCCAACAGGTGTTCAGTGGGACATTTTATATTATTATAACTCCAGCTGGATGCAGACTATTACTTGCTCTGGTAATTCACAACCCAAGTGTAACAATTATGTAATTTTAAAATAAGTTTTAAAAAAAAATCAGTTATTCACACACCAGTTCACTCCAGCTTCCAGCAAGCAGAGGTTTTGTTGTTTTGGGGGTGTTTCAACATATAAGATGTTTCCACGAATCTACCTCTCCAACCAATTCTTAAAAGCAAAGAGTTTATTGGCTGATTTATGTAACTATACCCAAAGTTTCAGTGCTCAAGGCAAAGCTGAAATGTTCAGAATAGCAGCTATGTCCAATTTGGATAACACAATTCCACACAGACCACAGGGCTACATAATCATACACAGACATCTTTAAGGATCCCTATAAAAAGTTAATATGAAAGTATCCAGATGTCCATAAACACAAATATTAACACCAAACAGCAATTATCCAATATCCCCAAACAGCTCCCTGTGGTGAGGGGGCTCTTAACAGAACTAACTGTGCTCAGCTCTGAAATTCTGATCATTTTCTGCAAATTCACACCTGTGCACAAGCTTAAACTCATTGGTGTTTGAGAAAGTACTTAAACATTACGGAGACCTTGATTTGCTTGTTATCCAAAGTTGTCCTAACATATATTTAAGACTCTGGAATTTCATTCTCAACATTGCCCAAATTCTCCTAAATTTCTCCAAGTCAGAATTCAGTTTTTAAGTCATCCCTACTTTATCTTACTGCAATTAAGAAGAACAGATAGTGTACAAATCCTGTCCAAATGCCCAGTAATTCCATTCATGGCTTTTCAAAACCAAGGAGATCCAGCACAGTCTCCCTCTATATAGAAGAGCCCAAATCACCATATAAACAAGCATTTGAGAAAAGAGTTAGAACTTTATTAGAAAAGAACCACTGCAATGTTGGTTTTAAATCCCTGCCCTTCCTCTGGCAGTCCCCATTTCCCCCTTCCAAAACACAGCATTTAGTCAGCAATTTAATTAACATCAGGTAAAGCTGAATAAAAGAAAATAACCCTTCCATACCAAAAGAAAAGAAACCCTTTGGGGAGTGAATGACATCATGACCCTGTTATCCTTGGTCTCTGGAGAGCTCAGCCAGACCCTCCTGGTGCATCCAATCTTTATTTCCCCCTGCCAGCAGCACGTTTGGCAGTGCCTGGTGCCACCTGCCATGGGGAAGGTCCATGTGCCACCAAATAAATGACCATGGGGCAGAACTGGCTCCCATGATGAGGACCACAGGGAAAGAAATGTCTGGGAAAGGGGAAAAATGTCTCCTGCCAAACCTGCTCAGTTCACCTGCAGTTTCCTGCAGCAAGAGTGTGAAGAGTGATTAAGTGTCTTGATATTTTCCTTGATTTTTACCTCTCCTGCTTCTCTTGCTCCCATTCTGCCATTTTTAAGGAAGCTCTGTCAAGTACAAAGCAGTCATAAGATAGATGTGTGGATTTTATAACTTGGATAGGGGACAAAATTCCCAGGACAAGATTTAACTAACTCCAAACTCACTTCTTCTAGAGAGTTTGACTTCTCGAAAAGGCACCAAAACATCCAGCTGGTGGTGTTAATCCCATTAACAGTGCAGTGGGATATGGCTGCTGGACATTAAAATAGTAAACCTGTGTCCCTCAAAAAGAGTTTTTTTCATTGTTTTACATGCAGGGAAATAAATGTCATCCATTGTTTACTTGGAAAAACACAAGCACTTTCAGACTTTGGAATGGGTGAAATCCCACAGCATTTTCTATAGACTTAAGTTATTGCTCTTTAAAAGGAAATTCAATACAAGCACAGATACCTAATTACTTGTGAATCAGTCCCATATAAATATTAGACTATAAATTTGACTGCTTGAAAGTAATTCCTCTGCTTCTTGGAGCCTACTGAAAAATAAATTATAATAAAATACCATTGTGCCACAGCATAAAAAGCCTTCATATTTTACCAGAGCTGAGATAATGAAATATTCAGATGCTTTAAATTCTCCTCGAGATTCAAGATCTCAGTGAAATCCATATATAGACTCACATACAAACTCCTTTATGCTCTGATAAGAGTCCTGCTGCTTTCAGAGCATGATCTAAGCAAGTTCAGTACTCCAAGGCTCCTAGCAGAGCTCAGATTCTCTCTCTCCAACTACTATTATTTTCAGGTAGGTCCTAACTTTGAGAATTTAGTCCTGACAAGTTCTAAACTGGTCAAAATAGGTGCAGGGCTTTGTTGTTTCAGATGTGTCACAGCTGGAGCACCAGTGACAGATGGGACAGGCTGCAGCACTGGCCCTGCCAGTCCCCAGGGGGAGATTTAGCTCCAGACAGGCACAGGAGCAGCAGGAGACTTCAAGTGCCCTTTGTTCCACAGGATGAACCTTCATCTTGTGCTGGATCTGAACAGAACTGGCACTGGGCACCAAACCCTTCTGCAAAGACTGGGTGTTCTCTCACACAGCTCCCAGTGAAGAAAAGAACACCCTAAAAAATGGATTGGGGCTTTCAGGCTGGCCACCTCTGCAAAGCAGTAAAGGCTGATTTACAAACCTGCCTTGCTGGCAGGGGGATTTGCCCCAGTGAAGAGCTGGAGCAAAGGTGCCTGTGGAATTTGGCAAAGATTCCACAAACAAGACCCTGCTCCAGGCTGGGTGAGTTCTGCAGGGCCAACAGCCAAAACCCACCTGCCAGCAGGGCTCTGAGCCTTCACCCTGCCAAGGCCACCAAAACAAAGAAAGAAACGGGTGACACTTATTAAAGCACACATGCAAACTTTATGTGTAATTTTTACTTCACAGGTACATCTCTGACACGTAGCTAAACCAAATGATGACCTGGCTCTGCTGCTGCTGAATGTTTTCTACACAGCCTGGGGCAGTGAGGTGAGATTCTAACTAAAGCTCCTTCAGGAGGAGTTTCTGCAGCACTCACAACATCCAGCTGGGTAGAATGATACAGGCCTGCTTAATACCTGACCACATAAACCCAGAATTCATCCTGCATTTCCCTGTAAGACCTGAGTAAGGGCAGACTTGGAATTATCAGCAGCCTGAGTTAGATTGTCACAAATCAATGTGGAGAATTATTCCCCCCCATCATCCAACAAGCTCATCTCAAAGGCAACTCCTTTGTCTACACAAGAAAAAAAATCCTGTTCCAACTTCAAATGAAGATTCCTATGATGTCTTGCAAGCTCTCTCCATAAAAGAATGCAAGCTGTGATCATCTTTATTTCATCCTACCTGAAACTGCATATTTAAGTTCCACTGATTCTGAATTTGTTCTAAGTGTCCTGTTAGAAGAAGGAAAGGTTGAGAAGGCAGTTAAACACACTCCTTTATAGCTGCTCATCAAACCACTGCCAATTGTTTTAATCACAGTTAATGATGTCTGAGATCAGGAGATATTTTTTATAACGTGCTGTCACCAGGATTAGAAGTGTAGCAGCAATTTTACGTTCTTGTTTAGGCTACAGGGTAAAACAACATGCAAATAAATGGTTTAAAATGGGAGTTTGCATAATGCCCAACAGCAGAGAAAAGCCCATCACACAACAAATACCCAAGAAAATATTAACTTTGTCCATCTCAATGAAAACCACCATTTCTAAATTAATTTAAATGTGTTCTGTGCTAACAGCCTCAATCCAATCATCTTGTTTTGGTATTATGGACATAACAGCTAAAGTCAGGCACAGCAGCATCTGTGTGCCTGCAGTCTGAATAAAACCAATGTGGTAGAAGAGAGGATTTAATGCATTTTAGTACTTAATCTATGCATTCTTAAAAAAGTCTGATGCTTGTAGGAATTCCTTTCTATTAAAAGCTAAATACTCATCCCCCACCCTTTTTTATTATTCTAAGATTCTTCCACCAGGCTTCTTTCAGAAAACTATTTTTATTTCCCTAGGCTGCCAATCAAGATTCCTGGGCAATGATCACTTTCACTGTTACCCAGTGTCAGTCACAGTCTGTCACATCACATTGAGAGGAAAATCCAGAGTGATTAGTGCACCTGGATATGAATGTGGAGCACGGGGTGCAGCTCCTCTGATTGTGCTGTGACAACTGAGCACATATTTACTAATAATCCATCTTTCTTAAAACATTATCATCAGTATTGACCTGATAGCAATAACCTTGAGACATAGACAAGTATTCAATCTGCTTGGTTCATTATTATATTGAAATGTTATTAATATTTCCAGCAAAATCACTCATTTTAAAGGTAAGAACATGCAGGTATTTGCAGAATCAGGACACTAGACTGAACTGATTTTTTTAATTAAGTGCATGAACAGTGCAATGAAACTTCAATTCACATCTCTAGAGGTTACAAGCATCCAAGCAATAAAGCCACAGTGGTGTTGTCACTTGCCATGTGCAGTTGGCACGTTAGATCCCAGAACACCAGTTAATTTTGATTTACAAGAACACACATGCTCACTGTTGGGAAGGGTCCTGAGCTGCTCTCACTCAATGAATGTTGGTCTGTGCACTCTAAAGACTGAAAATATCCAAATCAAATTCCAAGAGAATCAACACAGTTGCATTTTTGTCTGTCTTCCCCCACACCTCCTCCCATGTCCCATTCACCAGAAGTTCATAAAACTCTGTCTCTGGAGTTGGCCTCTACTGTTCAAACTTGAAATAGGACCAGGGAGTTTGTGATAAATTCTAAACTAACATAACCAGCTTTTGTTCAAGTCAGAGGCAAGACAATCCTTTGGTTTATAAATTTTGAGTAAACTACAGTCAAGTATCAAAGAAATCTGGATTAAAGCTGAAATTCCAGTGCTAGGTAAGATTCAAGTGCTTTTGCACAGAACTAAGGCAGAAGCCACCTTTTTGATGCAGCAATTTTCACCAAATTCTAGTTCATACAAAAACCTTAAACCCAAAAAAATAAAAATCTAGAACTGTCTCACTGGGAGCAGTGATCAAGCAAACATCTGAGGACCTGCTTCCACAAAGCCCCATTAACCAGATTAGAGCAGAAAATAACAGACCCTCACCGGGTAAATTGCTGCTGACAGTTGGAGCTTTTCCAATGAAAATGTCTTGTAAGCAATAGGGACATCTCCAGTGAGGAGGATATTGGAAATCCTGCTCTGAAACAGCTGCTATTTCTCATGTTATCACCCCCCTGGGAGCTGATGTCCTTGCACAAAGCAGATTTTGGAGGAGGAAGCTGAGAGCTGGGGCCGGAGCTGCTCCAAGTGCCAACAATCCCATCTCAGACCTGCCCCATTTGTCTTCCCCCTAAAGAAACCCCTGGCAGCAGGGCTTGGGCATGACCCTGCCCACAGCCTGCCACCAAATCCTGTCATCATTTATGAGCAGCCTGCAAAGGGACGAGTTCCTCCCTTCCAGCCCTCGCTGCTGCTTCTGCAGGATCTGGGTGACAGCACGGATCAGAGCAGCCTTTGGGAAGCAGACAGGATTCTATTTTATCTTAATTTTCAGATATTAGCCTTCTTCAGGAAGTGATCCCCATGAATTCTTACCTCCACCATCCTGTCACCAGCTCTCAGACTGAAGTGGCAGCTTCCTGTAGCTGCCTGCATATTTTATATTTTGTCCTTTCTGTGACTGAGCTAGTTTTCCACTGTTTTCCTGGGTTAGTGGCCTAGGAAACTGTGTATTTAGCTTTTCTTATTGTACAAGCACAACAGAATGGAAGTCTCTACCCTGTTTCCCTCTCACCCACAGCTTAAACACAATTAACTTTTCATTTGATGCATTCTTCCTGTCTGCACTCATAATGCTCCCCCAGGAAATGAGAGCCAATAAGTCCTACCCAGGAGTAGGAGAGCAGGGTACTGACCAAATATTGCATAATTCTGCATTATAGGCCTATGGGAAAAAAGTTAATTAAAGACCACTGATATCCTTTGGGAAAATGTTTAATATATTAGCTCTTGCAGCACAACCATGCAATGCAAACAAACCCCTCCTCTTTGGAAAATGTGAATATATCACACATTTGGGAAAAAAACCCCAGCAAAATCCAGCAGTGTTTTTATTGGTCATTAGCCACAAATAAGTCTAATAAGATACACAAAGAACACAAATAAAATTAACTTCAACAAACATGCTCTCTGCTGTGGCCTATACATCACCTTCCTGAATTGGGCAGCACCTTTGTATAAATCAGGTGCTGCCATCATTTTTTTCCCCAACAGTAATAACAATTAATAAACATTTCCACATAGCTCCTTGGGCTTGGTGAGCACAAAGGAAGACTCAATGACAAACCCAGGCTTCCAGATGCTCCCAGGACAGGAGCCTTGTAGGTCTGAACAGTTTTATCCAAAAGCTAGAGTTGAGAGTGTTTCTATCCCTGCCTAACTCTCCCCACAGGCATGTACAACATTGACATACTGCAAGGCACTCATTTGGAAAGCCAAAAACTAAATGCTCCAACAGCCACACATTTTATGCAGTAGAAAAGTGGAGGTTTATTGAACAGCTTTCTCATTAGCACGCATTTCCAGAGGAACAAACCCAGTCTCTGAGGCCATATTAAGAAAGCCTCATGGCTACGTTTTCTTTTACTGGTGTTATTAACCCCCTGCAGCAGGTGCCACATTTCAGCACCTGCAACAGGTTCACACAATTGTTAACACTTGTATTTGAATGCAGATAGGATGTTTGCTTGAAAACAAGTGCATTTTTTCAGCAACAGGCTCCAAAAAAAGCCCAACTGCCCTAACCAGGATCTCTGCTTCCACTGGCTTTGATGGGGCACAAGCACCCAGATTCCTTGGATGCCCCAGTACTCAGCAGAAATGTTGGGAATAGCTCTGTACTGATGGATTACACAAGAGGAAGTCCCTAAGCATGCAGGCAGTGTGACTGCCACCACAGCCTGAGAGAAATTCCTTAGCCAAACCACAAAACAGGGATAACAGGATTTCTGGTGGATCTGAGACTCTGCCTGGTGGGAGGCAGTCCCTCTCTTCCTGAAGAGCCCCAGAGCATCCCAGGTGGCTGCTGTTGCAGTGGGCAGTGATTTATCTGACACACAGGTGCCAGCCAGAGAGAAAAGGCTGCACAGCCCCAAGCTGGCAGCACAGCACTTCCCTGGGACCTCCCAGCCCTGGGGAGGGCACACAGCTCGTGAGCAGCTCCCAGGGTTTGCATTTCACCTCACACTTCGAGATTCCAGGCAGGAGCATTGATCTGGAAGCTGAGCTCCAAAGATGTGTGTGCAGAGTAAGTGAAGAGCAAACACAGATGGAGAATGGCTGCATGCACACAGTTGAACCACAGAGCTGGCTTTTATTTACATTGCCATTTAGGTTCAGATGTGACATGCAGCTTGCTCTTAATTTAAATAGGACACTGCCACTGAGTCTTGCCATAAAAATTGGGTTATAGGAACAGTTTCCCCCCAGCCCACTCACACCCACACTGGTTTTCACCAGTGAATCTCAGAACACTTCATTCCAGAGGGGGAAGAAGGATGCCCTGGCCCACCAGGTACTGCCAAAGCTGTCACCTGCCTAAATCATGTCAGAACTGTGTCCTGCAGGCACCACTGCCTGCTCCAACAAAGACATCAGCCCCCTGAGCGGGATACTCATGGCAACAGCAATATCTGGATCAGCTCAAAGGAATGTCCTCCTTGCTACTTCTTTAGGGATATTGTTTAAAAAAGAAACCTGCCCACACACAAATCCATTATAATCACACACATGTTCTTTTTCTGGTTCTTAAAAAAGCCCATCTGCAACAAGGCCACCCACAAACTGAAGTTAGAGTTGCTTGTCTAGCAGGGTTTCCTGGTGGAATACATAACAAGAAAAACAGCACAGCCTCTGTGCTCAGCATTAGTGTGTATATCCACCATGCTTCTGGTTCTGACTTTAAGCTTTAACTACAAAATGCTCCCTGAATAGAGTTATTGTGTCTATGATTTATCAGGCAACATATTGCTCTTTACTTTGGTAATTACAAACACCTTTTTCCAACACTCAAATTATTGTTTCCACAAAAATAACCTCACGTGAAAGGAGTAATAAGCTCAAAATGATGTTTCATTAAGACCATTAACGATTTTTTATTATCAGTTCCATCAGATTTAAATGGCATCCTTTAGGCTCTGCATGTGCATATGTATAATCTGTGTCAGATTTGTCAGCTTTTGATGGATGTTTTCACTCTCACTGCTATTATTACTCTTATATAGTAATGGTGGCAACAGGGACCTAGTTTATTAAACCTTATGTTGCATCTGCCACAGTGCCCTGGGGCTGGAGTGCAGTCATCTATTCCAAGCACTATTCCTTGCAATTACACTTGATTGTTAACTGTATATGTTCAGGACCACTTACATTTGAGTGCTGCAGTCCTGAGGTTTTCTTCTGATGGGCCATGCTCGAGCTCCTGGACAGTTAATGGGATTATCCAGATCATTAGAACTGAAACGCAAAGTGAAAACACATTAGTATAGCTCATAGTGGATTAAAATATCAGTGATAGCAGACAACAGTATGGCTTTGAAATCTTTTGGTCGTGTGCTTTAGAGGCAGCAGATTTTAAAACAGAGTTGGCACTGAGGATGTGATGTGCCAGCACCCTCCCAGCGTGGCTGTGGCAGTGCCAGGGCAGCAGCCCCTCAGAGCACTCAGGCTGCACCCACTGCACCATCCCTCCCACAGCCAGCATCCTCCCTCCACCCTACAGACTGCCAAGGACCACAGAAAAGCCTCCTGAGGTTTCCAGTAACACACACAACCACCCTTGTGGAAAGGCACACAGTGGTGCTCAGCCTGGAGAGCAGGGAAAGGATCCCATCAGTCACTCCCCTCAGGTGACAAGGCACCCAGAGCATGCCCCTGAAGAAGGAATGCAGTGATTCCCTGGCTGCTGCATCACTGTTTGAGCATAGATACCATAAAGCCAACCTCTTCCAGGAGAAAATTACCTCCAACACCTTCAAGGAGCACAGAACAAGTCTGCCAAGTACAGCACAAGGCACGGAGTGAAAGCTGCACGCTGAGGGATCCCACAAGAAACAAGGTGAGTCAAGAGCTCCCACTGCTCCACAGAACAGGGAACTTCAAACATCAGAGCAAAGGGAAGGAGCAGGAAAGGAACAGAGCCCAGCCAAGTGTCTGAATGGAAGGTGGGAGCTGCTTTGCAGCAGCAGACACAAGGTGCTCACACATCACCAGACCCAGCAGCTCAGCCTGAGAGGTGGGAATGAGAGAGAGCCTGGTGTGAACACCTCTCTCTGCAGGACTGGGAGCAAGTTCCAGTCATCTGCAGCAAAGATCCTGTGAGCTGAACAGCCAGAACAGCGAAGAGTGAACTACTGCATGTCAGTATTTGCTTTCATGTCATCAGAAACCCCTTCAGCCAGGTGAGCCCAGACCTCAGGTACAGCAAAGACACAGGATCAGGAGAGATGTGAAAACATCTCTATCACATTATTTTGTCAAGTTCTGCTTCAGGGTTGATTGATGCACTTTTACCATCAAACAACATAAATCTTGGAAGCTTTGAGATGAAGCCATCATTCATCAGTTAAAAAATTTCAAATCAACCACTGAGAGATTAATTAATACAGAAGTTGTCGAGATGTCTTTGTGTAATTACTGTTCTGCAACAATTAGGAAGTTTACGTTATTTGCATAGAGACAGACAATTGCTAAGCCTGGTACTAGTAATAAATCAAGTTCTCTTTTTAACAAACTGTTAAACTGGAATATAGACACTTGCAAGGATGTACTTATTGACACTTCTGAATATACTTAACAAACACAAGGTTTTGTACACTGAACACAAAGCTTGAGTTATTTCATATTCAGAAAAATAAAAAGTGTACTTTGTAGCAGTATCAAAAGGATCACAGTGGCCTCCTAAAACAGAATAATTAAATAATTAAAGTCATACCAGCAGACAAGCAAAGATGGTCTAAAAAATATCAAGAGACTGAACACATAAATCATGATTACAACCCATATAATCTTTGACCTACACACAAGCTACAAGGTTCAAAGGTGGCATTGCATTATGTATTTATTGCCTGCCCAAGCCATTATTCACCAGCCCTCATTTTAAGGGGTAGGTATGATGGGAGTCCCAGACAGGGGAGAATACATCATAAAACCTCCCCTATAAAGGATGGCACCGCTAATTCATCTTGTGCTTCCTCCTCCTCAATTCATGGTGTGGCAACTCCCTACAAAATGTCCCTTGGACACCAGGACCAGCTTGTCCAGTGCTCCCAGCAGCACCTGCTTGGGGTGCCAGAGCCAACACTCCCCAAACCACAGCCAGGCTTTTGGCCACCAGCTCTGCACTGCCTTGCTCCCTCTCTCCCGTGGGCTCTGGCAGCTCCCAGGGACTGCAGCAAGGTGGAAATTTCCCATATATTGATAGGGAACCCATGGGCACTGCAGTGATTTTAACAGCCCTGTGATGGCTTTGCCAACAAAAAAATAAAAATTAAAAAAAAAGAATGCTAACCACTCCTTTGCCAATATTCAGGTCTTTTCCAGTAATGCAAGGAAACTATGTACCAGATATCTTAGTGCAAAAATGGTCACAAAGAAACTGAAAAACATCGCAGCTTATGTGAGAATGTGCATTCAGCTCATTCTGTATTCAGCTCCAACAGAGGAAGCAATTTCTGTAAAACCCAGTTTTGCTGCCTGGTTTCTGGCACTGCTATCTAAACAAGCCCTCAGGCGGTTATTTGTAGTATTTACATCTTTTACCAACTTATCATGAGACAATCCAATTGTTCCTAATGACAGTCACACTGTGTCTCTCCCATTCTCATATCCAGGAAAGTGTTTATTATCCATTTGTAGTAATTAAGGCACTGATGTTCTATGGATCCATAAAGCCAACATCATTAGGCAAACAAAGGCACTTTTTTCACCCCCAACTTATTGCTGCAAAAATATTTAAAAATAAAAGCTCACTTATGACACATAGCATCCTTTGAAGAACAAACCACTACTGCCTGATCTCAAGCATTCTTAGAACTGGAAAAAAATAAAAGACGTCTGTAAAATAAGTATTTTCCCAGCATTTGCTAAAGAGTAAAGAAAGAAGTAAAAATAATTAGCTAGCCAAAACCAGTGTTTGACAATGACTGTCTTTCCATATTTGATCTTTTCTTGTAAAATGGTTAAGCCAACTCCTTAGCAAGTTAGAGTAAGGCAGAAAAGCAGGATGGGAATTAAGCACCTGCATTAAAGAAACTTCATTAAATCCACCACAGCCAGGGAGACCAACTGGAAGCCAGCATAGCTGTGTCTAAATTGTCAAGCCAGATGTGTGTCCCCAGAAGCAGGACACGCATCTCTGCCACATCTTTCAGCCCTTCAGAGGACTACCAGGATTCCTCACAGGGTCCTCAGAGAGGCCAGGTGAAATCCCAGAGTTGGTGAGGTCTACAAGAGCACTTGCATTGAAATCTGGATTTACTCTGCATCTCCATTTTCCATAGCAGCACTGCTCACCACCTCAGCACTTCACACAAACATGAATTTCATTTCAGTGCTTCTTGCTCCAGTGGAGAACCACAGCCCACCAGCCATCTCCAGAAGAAACAGCTCTTCATTTCTGGAAATGCTATCTTGCTCTGCATCACATCTTGTTCTATTTCCTCTCTTGGCAGTGCTGCAGTTATCCACTGCAGCGCATGTTAAATTAGGACTGGAACACTTCACAAGTGTTTTCTTCCCCCAGCCACGCAGTGAAAAAAATCCTGTTCCTCTGCAAACCCCTCCTGTGAGTGCACATACACTTCCAAACACAACAGCCACAGTCATTTTTTTCCTTGCAGAGCTGGAGAAAGTGGAGTTCACATCTTCTCACGGCACAAAGTTTAAATGAAGTGTTCGAAAAAAAGTGTCTCGTTGGAGCTGTGTAGTTTCTGTAAAGGTGATCAAATGGTAGCAAGTTTGGGTTTCAGTGTGAGATGTAAAAATTGGACTGCATTTTCTCAAGTCTGCAAATCTTCTTGGCAGATTTGAGCTTTAGCTCAAACAGATCTGGCCTGATTTATATTTTGTTTGAAATGATGCCCAAAACTATGATTAAGTAAGGTTTCCACCGAGCCCCTCAATTCAGCTCGATGGAGTGGTCTCATTTTTCCTGGAAGATAGGAGTTCTCTCTCCAAAAGGAGGCAGATGTGCAGAAAGCTTCTCCACAGAGTGTCGAGATGACCAAAAAAAGAGGTTCCAAAGGCAATGATGTAGAACACAGCACTCAGCCAAACAGCTTTGCATTTCTCATGATTTATGTCCCAGCTGAGGAGCAGCTCACACTCCATCCGCTGGATTTGAGCAAAGCACAGTGGGACAAGGAGGAGTGGGACTGGGGAAGGCAGTTCCACAGCAACATTCCTGTTTTATTTTCCCCTTGGATAGCTGAGGGAGCAAGACTTAGAAAACCAGATTTTTTTTTGCAAAGAGTCAACTTAGCAGTGGAGAGAACACTGACTGAGCCAGAAGGGACTGCTGGGCAGGGCTTTACCCTACCACAGAGGTGGGCTTAGACCTGAAAAATATCTCCCAAGCCCTCAGTAAGTGCCACAGTTAATCCCCAGTTTCCACCTTCTAGTGGTTTTGGTTCGCCAATTTTAGATTTCCACAATTTTGAAATTTTCCCAATCAATGCAATGAAATTTTCCCCCTCTTCCTGCTGTGAGATAGGATTAGGAGAAAGGCAAAGCAGGCTCAAACAGTGCAAACAGGAGTTTGCAGAGGAGTGCAAACACTTTGGGACCCTCCAGGCTAAGAGCTGGTGGAGGAACCAACATCTCCTGAGCAGATTTTGCCTTGGCAGCTTTTTAATACCTTTTGTTATCCCCACCTGCAGCCTAATGAATGCAGGTACCACAAGGCACCCCGACACAAATAAAAATGGCATTCTGCTTCCACGTTAGATTTTAGCATGCAAATTAAAGGTAATCACATGTGAAGACTTTCCACATATCCCAAAAGACTTAAAAACAAACCAGAAAACTTCAGGGGTGACCATATACAAAACTTAGCTTTTAGGACCCACTCTTAATGATCATAAAAAAAAACATTTTAGGTTGGCTAGGCCTATACATTTAGGACTTACTATTTCTTCATTGCACTGCTTTATAACATGCTGCCAAAAGTCATAGTTCACATTGAATTTTTTAAAAATCAGATCTGTTTAGCACTTTAATGCCATAATGCACGTCACACAGCAGAAGCTGAATTGCTAATTACCAATTTATGTGAAATTTTACTTCCATGAAAAAGGTCATTTGCATATATATTAAATACAGTTTGCATTTAAAACTGCAGGGAAAGTTACATAGTAATGTTCTGTAACAAAGTTGAATTTTGTACTATCAATGCATGAGGGGAAAAAACTAAAACTGAGTTTCTGCAATACCTAAAGTAACAGGTTATTCAATCCTGACTGAAAATACAATTACTACACTGTATTTCAACTTGACATTTTAAAGCCTTGTGGTGCCTTAAGAGTTTTAGGAATAGAGCCACTTCTACAAAAAGTTTGTGTTCATCTCACCACAGTATAAAGGCTAAATCTGGAGGGGGGTACACACTGGGAACTAAGCTTCCAATTAAGGGATTTTCTGGATAGGAAGGTGACTCAGGACTACAAGCACCTCTAACTGCATCTCAGCTTCAATACTAGCAGGCGTGGCAATTCCAGACAAGAATTTCTGCAACGCTTAGAATCACAAAATTTGGTCCCTCAAAACCTCATCATCTCCACAGGTGAGCCAAGCTTTCAGTACCAAACTGAATTCATGTCAGAACCAACATTACCCAAGATGTGGAGATACAGCCAGTGTAGAAATGAGTATTCACTCTGAATTGCTGTGTGCTTCCTGAAGAACAGTCCATGGTTCATGTGGAGAAGAGTCAAAATAGTCCTAATGTCCCACAGGAGGTGCATCTTCTCTAGCCTCCAGCAAGCCATTCAGGCAAAAATCAGTGTTATTTCTACCTGCTCCATTCCTCAGTGGGGACATTCCCCTTTGGAAGGGCCTCAGAAGTTCTCATTCATGTTCAGAGTCCTTTGCCTCACAGCCATTATCCTTTTTCCACCCTGCGCTGGGGCACTGAAGCTCACAGAAGCTGAAACAGGAGCCCCACACATCACATCCCTTCTCCCTCTGCAAACAGGCAGGTGAGCTCTGTTTGCTTTTTTCAGCTCACCTTCACTTCAATATATTCATCCTGATCAAGCCCCATCCTTATCAATAGGAAAAGGAGCACTCTTATTCTTAAACCAGAGTTCAAAATCACACCTGCCTTGCCTCAAATGCTCAGCGTGGCATTGCCAGTGCCAGCACGTAGGAGCATAACCACTCCAATTATTTGCTATAAAGGTGCCACACTATAGTTCCCAGGAGGGTTGGAATTGCTGAATGCTACAGTCTCCACAAGGAAGGAAATGCTACTGTGGTGCTTATGTGAAAATTCACTAAGTTCCTGCCCTCAAGGGAATGGTTTCCTCCTGTGATAATGCTAAACATAAAACACATTGAATTTCAGGGCTGGTGAAAATAAAATTGGTGTGAATAAATTATTATTTATATGAAAATGCACAGTCAGGACAACGACTACATATGTAAGGCCATAAAATTTAAGTATCTCACTTTGTTGTTTTAGCATACTGGGGAAAGCTATTGTCCATCTGTGGCCACACATTTATCCTCACTGTCTAGCAGGCTCACTGCCTGAGCAGTGCATTCCATTATTTAATGGAAAATGAGGTAAAACTACTTTAGGAGTAAGCTGTGAGTTGTTGGATGAGCAGTGAGAAGACCCACTCAGCTCGTGAGGATATTGGTTTTTCCCCTTTGCATTTGAACACAACATTTCCCAGTCATCACTTCTACTATTACAAAGAATTTAAAACAAAGAGAACATGCTGCATAAAAAAATTGTTTTAGCTTAATTTTCTGTCACTTCTCTTCTTCCTCACAGTCTCTGCTCCAGATGAAAATTCTTCAGAGGTAGAGGTCATGACAGAGATGATACAGATGAAGAAGGCAATGCCTTATAAACATGCAGTGACACAGGCTGCTGCATCAACTTGACACGAAGACTTAATGTTGTTTTTAATAAAGGTTTCTTGTTATTTTCTAGGAAAACAGTATCAATCTAGAAGCAGGAAAAAAAAAACTAGTGTTGCTTAACTCAGAGTCCACAACTGAAATATATAAACCTTCCTTCAAATTGAGAGTCACTACCAGGAAAAAGCACTTCCCACAGAACTTTCTGGAAGGATTAAGATCATCCTGACAGTTGCATGGGTAGAGGTAAAACACTTCTGACAAGTTTCTTTGCTGGAACTTGATTCAGCAAAGCACCTCAGCAGATGCTGCTGAGCTTTGCTGAAGCAGAGCCCAGAAGTGACACCCCTGTGACAGCTTCCCTGTGACTGCCTGGAGCCAGCCCCATGTGGGGACCCTCCCAGCCTGGTGCAGGGGACATCTGGCTGGAGGTGTCCCTGTGGTGCTCTGGGACTCTGTCCCTGCACGGGGCACTGGGCAGCAGCTGTGCTTGGCACCAGCCCTGGGTTTCAAACACCATGTTCTGAACCAACCCAGTGCTCCTGCTGAACAAGGGTGGTGGAGCTGCTGCTCAAAAACCCCCAAACAACTGCCTCAGAACCAGGCAGATTTCACTTCCTCCTCGCTGGCATCTCAGTGTCACCATCCCTGATGTGCTGCCCCACTGCATGCTGGCAGAACTGGATATTTTGACAAGCTTAAAGAGACACTTCAGTCAGCTGTGTAGTGGCTGCAAGTTCCTTGTAACCTCCACTGTGTTATCTACTGCAAGGACATGCTCAGAAGAGTTCATCTGGGGGAACAGGCTCACAAGAATTCATGGTGTGCCACAGTGCTCAGATGAATCAGCCCCAGTATCTGAATTTTTCACTTAAAATCCCCTACTGAGACAAACACTGCCTGTCAACTCTGGGCTGCTCAAGCACGCAGAAAAATTCAAATTTCCCCCATCTTTCACTTTAGTCTAGATAGATTCAGTGTTTGTAGGTCACAGAAACTCTCAGTCTGCTTCCTAAAGAGGAAAAAAACCAGGACTGTTGGAAAACCTGCTTTACACTGCTCAAAGCAAGACTTAAAAAACCTCTGTCTATTGATCAAGTAGGAGCTTGACTACTGACTTGACAACTATCAAACAACACATTGTACAGTCTAGAGGGATGATAAAGAAAGAGATATAAAGAAACTGTAAGAGGAAATAATACAGTGAGCTATTGCTAAACACTGGCAAGCCAACACCTTTAATTCTTGTTGAAAGCCCTGGCTCAGTGGGCTCCTGACACTGCCCTTGTTGACAGGCTGAAGTTCTGGGCACAGGCTGGAGCCTCATTCCCCACCACTATCCCTTAATTCCTGTCTGGATCCAGCCCTCTCCTTGTGCTACCATTTTAATTGAATGCTAAAAAATAATAGTTCACTGAATGCAAGATTTACTGTTGGGCATAAAAATAAAACAACAATCAAGTCATACACATAAATTAAGCAAGGAGTCCTCTAATCTGATCTGTACCACTGTTCTATTTTCTCTCATGTCTGTCTCATTCCTCACCTTCTTTGAAGTACAATAACTTGCCATTATTGGTAAATATTTATATTCAGTTCTGCAGCGTCAAGATACTGACAGTTAAGATAAGTCTTCCAAAAAAACGTTCCCATCTTCCCAAGACAAGACAAATATTTATCATATATGTCTTTTTGAAAGCTTATGCCTTTTTGGAAATGAGTTTCAGGATTATCTTTATTCTTGTCTCAGCAACTTTTAGCTAAGGAAACTAGAACAAATTAGGACTCTGTAGCCACATACACACTAGCTAAAATCAATAGCTTTAATTTTCACATTTAAACCTACAATTTTCATCTGACAGGCTCAGCAGGTTTTAATGCACACAACAATTTACTTTTACTGTTTTAATTGTTTTTAGTCAATCACTTTTATTGCTTCTCTGCATCTGACTAAACAAATTAATAGAGCTATGTTCATAAATGATTACCTTGTGTAATGGCTTGATAGATACATTTGCCAGATTCACCTCCTATTACTGCCAACGTTAGTAATATTTATACCAAAATACACATTTATCCAGGTTTTGTAATTAAGAGAGCAACAGAAGAAAAAAAAGCTATTTCCTGAGTGCCACGGTATCAATTTCATATTTCTAAGTCTTTCCCCAGGCCAAAAGAAAAGCACCAAGCCCTGCCTGCACAGCTGGCTGGAAAAGCCCTTTCTGGATCACAAAGAACCTTGTCCTGCCATGGAGGTGATCTTCTGGGAGAGGAAAGCACAAAGAGCATGCAATGTATGGGTCAGGATGGCACTGTCACGTGGCATGAGAAACCTGGATCAAACTCCATGTTTTGTCCCTTGGGCAGGGGCTCTGTGCTGCCTCCGTGTCCCCCCCAACCCTGCTGCTTGGCCAGGTCAGGGATGAGCCAGGCACAGGAATGTTAACCCAGACACACAACCCAGCCGAGGTGTGCACAGCCCAGCCTGGAATATTTACTAACTCACTCATCAAAACCAAGATATATTGCCCCAATATCAAGGAATTCTATTTCTGTGGATGCTGCAAGAGTCATTTTTCACTGACTGTGAGCTACAAGGACCTTCACCCAGGAGGCTCAAAACCCTGGACTCTGGATCCTCTTTAGTAACTCCAATTTCATTTTATCTAATGAGACAAAGCACCATAAATCCCCAAGTCCAAGGGCCCACCAGATCCAGCCTAATTCAATGTTTGGCTCTGCAGACACACTCCCCCAGCAGATAATTAGTGCTTCACCTACAGCTAACATGCCAATTCTTCTACATCTGTTTAATCAGCACTCTTGTGGTATCCTGTGGATTTTGGGAGAGCCTGCCCACCCCCCTCAATGCTCCTGAAGCACCTTGCCCTGTGAGTGAGTAAAGACCCCATCAAAGCTCTCTTTCCACCTTCACAGAGCTCATTCTCTTCCTCAAGCAGCCACCAGAGAACCAAACCAGTTGCTGCTTCTGTGCAAAAGCTGAAAACAATCCCACCTTGGTCAGAACTGCTGACATCAAACTAGTTTTTCAATTGCTATTCCTACATAACATCACTCATATTTGATTTAAGCCTCCACTGAACAGGTGCCCTCAGAAGCTGCCTGGGTCTTAAGCTGCAGGAAACTGATAAACTGCAGAGTGTGGTAGAAGGGCTTTTCACTGTTCTTTTAGAAACCTGCACAATATCTCATTTGAAAGAGCCCTGATCTCTGGCTGAGGCTGCTGAGTGCTTCATGAATATAAACTGAATATATGAATTGTATTGCTCCTTAAGCCTACACTCAGCTGTAACAAGAAAAATCATGAAATGCTTGTATGACTAAAAAAATATATATAAGCTGGAAAGAACAAACCTGTTTATTTCCTGAGGTTTGTGGAAAGTTATAATTAGGATTTGTTTTAGTATTCCCAAATTTCTTGAATCAGTTCCCTAGTCTGGGTACACACAGTTTTTGTTTTAGGTTGCCTGGTATTAAACTGACACTTGATCCCCCAGCAGTTTTCACAAACCCAGGCCTTGCTCCCCTTCCTGCAGTGAGGTAACACAGCTGCTCCATAATCCTGTCTTTTTGTCATCAGGCAGGACAGCACTCTCCAAAATGCCAAACTGAGCTCAACCACCTTGCTGGGATGACATATCCCAGAGGATCTCCATTGTTCAGGACTCTTCAATAAGGAGCTAAGGCTGAAAAAAGACTAAATCAACAAATCTTCTGTCCCAGAGTACCCCAGCTGCTGCTGCTGCTCAGGACAGAGAGCAGCAGGAAGAACAGATGAAGCCAGAGGTGGAACAGCCTCTCCAGCCACAGACAAATATTTCCATTTTTATCAAAGCCAGCCCTCTCCCCACACTGTATTACAGCAGGGAGAAGTGATTCACAGAACCACAGTCACAACAAAGCCTGGGCACATCTGTATTCCCACAGAAAACAGGATCATAGCCCTGTGCCCTGAGTGGCAGCTCACCTCATTTCTCAGCTCGCCTTGAAATGGTAACAAGCTCCAAAAAACCACTGGTGTTTGTGCAGCCCAGCCCTGTGGGATCACAGAACCCTCTGCAGAACAACTGCAGGGCTGCCCAGGGGTGACTCTGAGTTTCTTTGTGCAGGACACACACGTGGTGCTGCACTGACCCATCGGGGGCTTTCACACAGCCCAGCCACAGCAGAGTTCATACTGCTGGCACTAATGAATCATTTCCTAACACACTGCTAAGAACCAGCTACAGAGCATGATTTCAAGGGCCAGATTCCAAGTACAGGCAGGGTACTCTTGCTGCCCTCATGGATTGCAGCAGACACCCTGATAGAGCTGACCACATCAGCTGGAAGCTTCCAGGCACCACATTTTGCTATTTCCCTCCACACACACCAGAGGTTGTTGCCCTCTAATAACTTCTGGGCAAAGTCCTTTACAAGTAAGTTCTGTTGAAATGCTGTTCAAGCTCACCTGTTCTGCCACAACACCTGAAGGCCCTAATGAATCTCAGGCCTCACTGCATTAACCACAGTGTGCAGCAAAACCCTGTAGGTGCCAGTCAATACAGCCTAAATAAACACAACAAGCAGCAAATGAAAAGATAAATTATTTCACCCCGGGTCACATAGAAAGTCTGCATCAGAACCAAGAAGGACACTTGATTCCCACTGTGTTATTGTCAAGGCCATCATTTCTGGCTCTTAAAATTAGGGGAAAAAAGCACAAGGCAGCAGCCTCCATCATTATCATCAAGACTAATTGTTTTCTCAGGAAGAGGAGCTGCCCTAAGGACCAACCTGGTCCATGTGTCATGCTGGAGACAGAAATCAACACAAACTTGCTGCAGTGTGTGAGGAGTGCACTGCCTGGCAAGACCTTTCTTCCCATCTCATGTGCCCCAAATGAAAAAGGACTTGACACCATGTGCCATGACCACCCCACACACTCACTGTGCTTTACAGAGATGTTGCAGGGTGTATTCCCAGCACATCCATAAACACATTGGGAATGCACTCTTTTCACTTTTCTGCCCTTCACTGAACTCGTGCACATCACAGCTCACTTCACAGCCACCAAAGGAGATGAAAGAATCACGTCCAGGCTGTAAATCATATCAGCCCACTGCAATTAAACACACTGAAATTCTGAATCCAAAAACAAGGCAGACTTTGTGATGATACAATTGCCAACTACATCTCCTAAACACTCTGCTGCTGCCCTTCAAACGTGCTTCCCATTTACAAGCTCACAGGAGCAACTTTACTGCCAGTTCCTCCATTGATGGCACATTTTATTGACAAAATACAGCTGAGCCACCTAAAGCAATTTCAGCTACAGAATAACCTTTCACACAAGAAGTTAACCAGCTCCTCCATCCATTTGCAGTAGATTTAGATTAGCAAACACCACACAGGCACACTCAGATCCTTTGAGCAGCCAGCTGATGGCTAAGGACAGGGTAATGTTAAACAGTATTTCATGCTTTGAGCTCTGGGAAGCAAAGCCTTCTGTACTCAAAAGGAAAAGGTTTGGATTCCTACTCTGCCACAGAATGTTTCCTCTCCCTCTACCTTTTCTCACTCGCCTCCAGTTTCTCCTTTCCTCTGTTTTACCTTTCTCCTGCATTATAATTTTCTTGTTACAAATCTACAAAGATTGTCTTAGTTTAAACACTGCTGATTAAAAAAAAAGTTGTCCAGTCTTCCCACAAGCTTAAAATGCACCAGATGTGCACAAGTCTGCCCAACCACTGGCTCTGGGGTGGTGCTATTAACAACCAGCCAGTCAAAGGGAGGCTGTGCAGCCACAACTGACAAGCTCCCCATCACATAAATACTTTCAAAGCATCAGACTCCAACATAAAATTATGCCTCTCTTTCAAATGCAATTGTATAAAACACTCACCCTCTATAACTTATGGAAGAAATCACAAGTCTTGAAATGTGCCAGGATTTGGAACTCCCACTGAAGAAACTTGTGAGGAAGTTTTAAAAGCCACTTTTATTGTCAGGCTTAATTCTGCATTCCTGTCAAGTCTGTGGGCACATGGGTTTGCCTGATCCAAGGTCTCAGGGCTGACCCCTCCAGAGCTCACCCCAAGTGCTCACCCAGCACAGCTGCCCTGAACATCTGCCATGCCCTCCTCAGCTCAGCCTGGGCTACAGAGCCCCAGGGCTAGCTGGGACAGGGGAGAGCCCCTCCAGACCCACCCACCCCAGCAGCCTGGGGCAAGGAGGTGGATTTGCCGACACCTCTGTCCCAGGCAGGGATTCCTGCAGTGCAGCTGAGCTGTGTTTGGAATTGAGCTGCAGCTTTCCAGAGAAGCACCAGCCACACACACAAGTGCAAATTCCTTCCCCACGGCCACAGGCATCCCTGCTCTGCCAGATCCCAGGGTTCACACCCAGCACAGCAGAGCCAACACTGCAGCTCCCAGGCTGCCAGTGGCTGCAGGCAGAGATGCAGCTGAAATGGAGATTTATCCTGTTGCTACACAGGGAAGCTATTTGAGCCATGGGAGGCTGGCTGACCTTGCCCAGACTTTCTAATTACCCCCATGAAAAGGAATTCAGCACTCCCACCCAGGACCCTTTTACAGCTCACACAGCAAACCCAGTTTGTCTTCAGGTGCACACACACACGCTGAAGCTGCTTCAGTCCCAGATGAGCTTTTTCCATAGTTCAGTTGGAAACCTGGTCATCTACTCCTGCAGGGTAGGAACTGACCAGTCAAAATAGCATTAAAAAGAAATCAAAGCCAAACACCACAGAGAAACTCAGAACCAATACCTTACTTGCCCCAGCCAGAAAAGCACATAGAGTGGTACAAGTCCTCGGGCTCACAGGTAGTTTGCACCACCACACCTGATGGCTGGGGGACTTGTTTCTCCTCAAAATGGAGCTGATTCTGAGAGCTCACCTAGTCCTCACTCTGTTTTTTTGGAGAGCACAGCTGCATCTGATGGCCTGAAAGAAGGCTCACCTGTCCATCTGCCTGTACTTTTTAACTCACTCCACAATATCAGGTTTTTTTTATGCTCCATGTCAGTCACAAGGTTCATGTTTTGTGTGGGTGCTTCACCTCCTCAAAGAGGTCACCAAATACATTTTTTTCCCTTTGCAACCCAGTGGGAACACAAGAGCCCTGTTTCAGCCCTGAGAAACCACTACAAAACTGTTTGCCAGTGTCTCATAAGGAAGAGATATTTCTATGGGAAGGTGAGGTGTAATTAGTTGCCTTACTCATTAACAAAAATTGATCAAAGCTCTCCGTAAGTTACTACAGTTTCCTAAAAGAAGATTGTGGCTGAAGTCCAAGCAGCCAACACTCAACAGAAGTTGAACAAATTCTCTTTTTAGCCTTCTTAAAACAAGGCAGAGCAGCCTCTGGTCAATCCAGAATTACTCAGCTCAAATTCAGCTGAAATAACTTCAGTGCTGGACTCCTTTCCCCCTTCCCTTCAGAGGGGAGCACACCCCACACACACTCTTCATTCCACGACCTCCACAGCCCTTCCACTGCCCCAGGGCACAGAAAGGCCTGGGCTAAAAGTCCCCCCTTTGTCAGAAGGTACCTGACTCCATGCCCTGAAATTACAAGGCATTTTAACAAAAAGCCCTATCACCTTCCAAAATCCACATCTTTAATTTGCTATGTCATTGCCCCAGCTATTTGGTAACACATCAGAGCTCACCACATCATTTTCCTTCTGCTTAAAACAGAATTCACACCATTAAAACAAGCAGCTAAGGTTCTACAAAGAGAGCCCTTACCTGCAGAGAAACAGCAAATTCCACCATCCCCTCACACCTACAAAAGACTGAGCCTCCTGTCCAGCCTCTTTTTATCCCACTCCACCACCAAAATCCACCAAAAATTGGGGATTTTTTATTGCTCCCAGCTGACACAAATCTGCCCCCTGAAACACATCAGGTGTGAGTGGTGAAGGTCCCTCCTGCCTACCCATGGCAAGGGCTGTTTTCAGCCCTCAGTTTTTCACTGAGGAATTGTTTTTTGCTTCATAGTTTTATTTGCCTTATGACTGAACTCTCACAAGCCCATTTTATAAACACCTGAGGTTTATTGCTAAGCACTACCAGAAATGCATCAATACACAGTCTCTCTTATGGAAATGCAAAGATTAGGTTCATGTTTTCCACGAAGTTCCTAAATTGGAAGTTCCTGTTATTATTTAGAAATGCTGTAAGAATTTAAAACTACATAAAGGTGAAATTCCCACTGTAAACACTTTAAATGATTGGGAAGAAAACATTTATGTTTAGAAGCTGGTTATTTAACTCAGCTCCAAAAGGTCCCACCTCTGCATAGTCACACGAGACAGCTCTCTGTGCCTCAGGCATTCCCCCTGCCTGAGCAAAGCCTGGTGAGGGTTCTGTTAGCCCAGAGAGCTCTGCAATAAAGCCCTGATAAAGCCAAACCCCTTGCTTGGAGAACACCCCCCTTTAGGATCACACAGTCAGGACCTGTATTTTCTGTGGGGTCTTTTAGCAGACAGAGGGAGATCTGAAGAGGAGGCCTTTGGTGCAGGGTTCACAGCTCTTCCACAAGTCAAAGAGAATGCAGAAAGGAATAAATAATCAAAAGACCTTCTTTCTACTTTCAAAGTAGAAAGGAGCTGGTAAAACTCTGAGGTACACAGATCTGTTCTGAGAGTCCAATAACACCAGGAGTACAAGGCATTTCTTTTGCTGTTTAAAGTGAATTTTGTTCTAAATTATGCAATTACAGAGAGAGGAGAGCCTAATTATAACAGGATTATGTTTTTCCACATGACTTAAGTTTATCCCTTGTACAAGAGAAGAGTCAAAGTTGTCTCTCTGGCCCAGAAAAACAAAGAAAAAAGCAAGTCTGGGCATCACCCTCTAGCCCAGTCACCTCGTCAAGGAAAAAGTGCCAACCTCCTGATCCCTGAATTATTGAGGAATTTACGTGAATCACTCCTGGAATAAATCGAGGAGTGCAGCAGTCACTGACCAGGGGCTGATTTATGGGGACTCCACAGCAACAGAACATCCACAGGCAAGATCCCGGGTGTGGAAAGTGCCCGAGAGAGGCCCCTGTGGCAGGGCCTGTCCCTCCTTGCTGAGATTCCCAGGGAGATAAGTGACGCCAAGTGCAGGCAGGAGTGTCTGTCTCCACATAAACACTCATTCAGCTGGTGGAGAACAAAGCATCTCCTTAACATCTTTCCAAACCGGGACAGGAAAAAAGCAAACAAAACTTTTGCGCCTCCCATCTCTCAGGCTGCTGCTCCCGGAGCATCTCCGAGCCCGCTTTCGCACAGTTTGGTGTTTGTCTGTTCTAAAGCTCCATCTCCTGGAGCCACGGGATCAGCACAGGAACGGCTCCGCGCTCACCCAAATCGGGGTGGAAGTTCGAGAGGAAAGTTCTCAAAGCTGTGAACTTTAAAGGGGTTAGATTCAAAGTTATAAATTATTTATTTTAATTTAAGTTTCTGTAATGAGGAAAGTTGCCTGACCTGTGGGTTTGTTTTCGGGACAGGGATCTGTGCCGGCGATGCTGTGGCAGGTCCTGTGATGTCCCATCACATCCCACGTTCCCGAGGCGGCCTCTGCCGGCCGCTCGTCCCTGTCCCAGTCCCTGTCCCCTGTCCCTGTCCCCAGTCCCTGTCCTCTGTCCCCTGTCCCTGTCCCTGTCCCTGTCCCCGGCCCTTCCGGCCCTTGGCACACGAAATATTGTACCCAACAGAGCCCTGAGCTCCAGCAGCACGAGGACACGTCCATCACCGGGAATGCCCCTCTCCATCACCGGGGAATGTCACTTTCCATCACCGGGAATGTCACCCTCCACCACCCCGCTTCCGCAGCGTCTCGCGTTTCCCCTCGTGCTCTGCCCCGTGTCCGGAGCTCGGGTTTCCCATCATGGGAACGAGCTCGCACAAGAGTTTTCTCACCCATCCAAGGAATCTTGGTCCTCCGCTGGCCCAGGGACGTGCTGAGCTGTGTGAGCTCCCGGCCAGGACGGGCCACGGCTCGCTGTCCCCATCCGTGTCACCCCAGCACATCCGTCGTGCCGCTGGCCCACACAGCTCTGCTTTCTCTTCAACCCTTTTTACACCCCGTATCTTGCTTCCCACAGGATTATAGAATTGCTTCACGAAGTCCTTGAGGTGAATGAGGATGAAAAGTTGACTATCAAGAGTTTACAAGTTACACAACATGGCAGCTCCCATTGGTAATGGAGAGATGTAACTGGGATGCCAGCTGTAATCTGTAACTCTCGTCTCACTGAAAAACACGACCTGAGACAGACAGAGATGCAAATAACCTGTAACCTCTTCCTAGAAGTGCACTGTGTGCATGAAACGTGCCAAAAGAATGCAGAAGGGTGTTCTGTACAGTTGCAGTCAATAGAAGGCATCCATTCTAGGAAAAAATATATTTATTTTTAATAAATCACTGTGTTGCCACTTAACTATTGCAACAGAAAACTCATAGAACTAAGATTCTGCCAGGCTTTCGCTCTGGGTTGGTTTTTCCCCCTCACATACAATTAACAAAGAAGCTAAAAATAAAAGGTTGGTTCTTTTGCACCAGACCCAGGATAGTCATGATGCAGCTTCTCAGTGAGCTGCTCAAGCAAAGGACAGCACACACACAGACCAGCTCACAGGCTGAAGCAGATTATTTTTTAGCCCATTTCCTGCATCCCCCAGGCCAGGCATCAACCGAAACACAATTCCAATTTTCTCTTCCAGCTACGAGTATTTCCTGCTGAAATGTTTAAAAACAATACTTGGTGCTGCAGAGGTGCCCCAGCCTTGGAAACCTCCAGAACACAATTTTTGTATTAAAAAAAAGTTCGTTTTGTGGGAGTTGACAGTAGATCCAAAAGGACTTTCAAAAGAAATCCCAATCAGCCCTGGAGCTGGTCAGCAATGCAAAAAGCAGCAATAATCCTTTCCCAAAGCTTTGTTCTGCCTCAGGCAGCTGCAGGCAAGGACAGCCCCAGAGCTCCATGGGCTTTGCTGTCCCCAGCTCCATTTGGGACACACAAGGATTCCACGCAGAAGGATTCCAGGATTTCTTTGTCCTACAGCAAACCTCTCCCACCGGGAGCAATGCCCTTGCATGGTCTCTCAGCAGAAGTTGCTGCCCATAAATTAACCCTGAAATCCATTCACTCAACTCAAAGACTTATTTTGGATCTTTTAAAGTCCAAATCCAGCCTCTGCAACCCCAAACCCATGCTGTATTACAAAACTCTCCCTAGGGCAAGCTTTCAAGTATTCTCCAAGGTTTAAAAATCAAGGCTGGCAGAGAACCTTGGATACCATAAGGAAATAATTTTTTCACTTTTTTAAGTATCGAGCAGAATTAAGTGTTGACTTTGACTCTGTACTCTGAGGAATGAACTCCATTTCACTTTATATTCAGGTCTCATGGAAGTTTTTACGTGAAACCCATCCACAAACGCTATCAAGCACCTGGTGCTGGTTTTGTGGGGTTTAACCTTCAAGAAATAGGAAGCTCCATTCGGCTGCACACAAACACAGGATCACAGCCACTGAATGGTTTGGGTTGGGGAGGATCCAAAGCCCATCCCATCGCATCCCTGCCATGGCAGGGACACCTTCCACTGTCCCAAGCTGCCCCAAGCCCCATCCAACCTGGCCCTGGACACTTCCAGGGATCCAGGGGCAGCCCCAGCACCATCAGGTAGGACTTCCTTCCCCATATCCAACTTAAACCCACTCTGTTTGAAGCCATGTGCTCTGGGGTGTGTAATTAGGGAATCTGAAGCAGATTTTGTAAAATGTAGAGTAGACATTTAGGATTAAGATCTTTGCTGTGAGGCTGAAGCATTATTTCACTATTTATTAGCCTTTAAAATAAGTTGCAAATCCAGAAATGGATCCATACCTCAAAATCTCTCTGCAGGTCTCTGCAGGAGTGGCACTAACACTGCTCAAACAAACATCTGCAAAGGTCACAGGTGCTTAAAGAACAAGTTTATTGACAATATCGTCACAAATAAACAATCTAAAGAAAATTTCAGAAATCTCTAAACTTAGAAATTTTAAAATTTTCTTATTGGCAAAATATTAAAAAAAAAAAAAAAAGAAGTGTTAAGATGTCACTATATTCTTAAACTTTCCTAATTTCAACATATTGGTTCAGTCCTTTAATTTGATAACACACATCCAACCCTTCAGCACAATGAAAATGAGTCAAAGTACAATTTTCCTTCTGCAAGGGGATCTCGATCAGTAAGATTTTTTTTTTTTGCAAGCGTCTCCCTGAATCCTGTCTGCTCACAACTTGATAGGTAACATCAGCAAGAAATAACTTTATAAATAGTCCAACTGAGCCAAATTAATTCTGGTATTAATCACAACCTAAATTTCCCCCAAACAACACAAAGCAGACCATGTAGTACAAGAAACTATCAGCATGCATTTTAGAGGTCATTTTTGTACTTCAGGTACATGAACTTAAAACCAAAGAGGGACAAGTGTGATAAAAATGTACTCAGATATTTCATAACATTAATATTTATTGCTTTATATGAATACTGTATTGAAAGCCCAAGCATTCAGTTTACACACAGAAATTATACAATTATATACCGTTTCACAATGGCAGTGAGCACTCATTACAATCTACAAAAAATCTACTTTACAGAAATTTAAAAATTCTAAATATCAAAAAGGTACAGTTGAAGAAACAGGTATAAATTTGGCAGCCAGTAATTGTGACTGGGAGGTTGCAGCTTGCATGTCTTTAAATATGGGAACTGGAAAATATTGAGTTTAAAGCAGTAGTTTGTGCTTTGAGCTGGTCTGAAAAAAAATGTAACACTGGCTGTCAAAGTAGCATGTTCAAAAATATTTAGTTCACTTCCAAAATGTTATACAAATCATGGTGATTCCTCTGCACCTCTAACCCTTGTAGCTCAGGAATGTGACCAGGGTCACGTCTCCACCCTTCCCATCCAGTGGTGTGATCAGCCCGATGCCACCTGCAAACCTTGGAGGAACTTTGAGACTTCTCTACAATATTCACAAGCTCCAAGAAGCACTCAAAAAGGCAAATACCTGCTCATTTCTTCCAAGGTATTTTATTTTCAAACATTTCTTCTACAAAAGTTTAAGCTAATGTTTTGATTACAATGTTCTCAACATAAAGCACATTTTCTCATAAATAAATGAACTCCTTTCACTCAGGCACCTCAGAAGTATACAAAAAATGTTGTCATTGGAACAGTTCTCTTGGAATGTGTTTACTCTGGTGTTTTCAACAATGTTAGTACTTCCAGGGTTTCACATGGGCCAGATTTCATGTGTTTTGTTTTTCCAGAGGCAAAGCAAAGTGCCTTGAGAGGTGAACTCGGTCTTTTCCTATAGAAAAAGTATTTGCTGTATTTATCTTTTATAGAAACAGAAAAATATACCCTTTCCCCCTTAGAACAGCGAGGGTACACGGAGGTGTGCATGCTGTGTGGAGATGTGTGTGAGAAATGTGTGTGTGAAATGGAACACATTTGAAACACACAACAGAAGGTTTCTTGGTGTGTTTTTAAATAAAAATCCGGAAACCAGCCTGAAACCCCGAATTTCATGTGTCAAATGTTGAAACTGTAACCAAAATATGAAGTAACTGCTAGAGCTGTCAGAAAAAGACAAGACAAAAAGCTTTCTTGCTTACATACAACTAGGTGTGGTGATCTCCAAAAAAGTTGTCAAAATTATAATTACCTTCCAGTTTAAAAACTTTTATTCTAAATAAAAAAAACTATACACAAACCACTGATTTGACCAAACGAAACTTCAGCGGTAAGCAGGACCTGAAGGAGCTGGTATTCACAGTTCTTATCATGTACAACTCTTTCAAGGTTCAATCCATGGAGAAGTTTATTTTACAACCTGCTTCTTTTTGTAAAACTAAAGGTCCACTTTATTACATAAAATTATTTATACAGTGTAAAACCGGAGCCTTATGGAAAATACTGCCTCTAAGTTTATTTAAATTAGTCTTGCTCCATAGGTTCATCTGCAGCTTCTGTGGCTTCATCACTGTTTTCCATCGGGGTATCTGAGGAGTTTTCTGGAGTTTCACTAGCACGGGACCCCAGCTCTTCCGTGTCACTGCAGGCAGCTGCAGCAGTGGCACTGATGTCACTGCCAGCCGAGTGTGAATCCTTCTCTGCCCGCGGCTGCTCAGCCTCCTCCATCTGAGTGCTCTCCTCAGAGCTCTCTTCAGCCACACTCGAGGAGTCACTGTCTTTGTCTTCATCTTTTCTCTCTGGACCAACGTTTCTGGGAGACATGAAGGACTCTAGGAACAAAGAAAGTACAGTATTACCAAGGGGTTTTCCAACATACCTTAATCCTGCTACTTTCCACTCTGAGCTATGCTGAGCCAAATGTCCACAGCACAGCAAGGACAGGAAAAACAGACAAACAAATAAAAAACAAATAAAATCCTAATTTTATTAGAAGATGTAAAGAATCAGAGCCACCTTTGTCAGGATAGCCAAACTATCCCAACATACAATAAGAAAAAAGTTATTTTATTTAACAGGTAGCTTCACTTAATTAAGTTTCACTGGATAAAGACGAAGTTTAAGAAGTAACTTTTTCTGGCTTCCCCACATCCTCCACTTGCTTTCAGCAGCAGTTTTTTGGAAATTGTGAAACCATGGGTGTTTCAGATCTACAGCCATCATGATCTACAGGAACATTGTACAAATAAATGAGCCACAAAAAAAATAATTCGAAGAAAACTATGAAGAATATGTAAAAAATAGATTAGTCTCTTAATTGCACTTATTTACTTTTTCTTCACTTAGGTACAGAGCCTGCCACACAGTGAGATAATTTTTACTGTTCTAATAGGGTATGGAGATATTGTTGCTCAGTCTCCTCAGTGAAAGAACATAAATTTGTATCTGTATTTAAATAAATTCCATTATTAATAAAGACAGTCAAACAGAGCTATGACCCATCTGTGTTCTACAGAAAGGATGAGCACACCTGATGATACCCTAACACAGGGATTCTTGAATTCTTGGTGCACCCTGATCTAATTCATGGCCTCAAAAGATTTTAAGTACCCCTGCCTAAGTTTCAAATTGAGTGTAGGACCAAGGAAAAAGAAAGAACAGAATTGCTAAATTATGCAAAACTGAAGTATGAACAAGCAGATCTTCTTTAAGCATAACTGGAGACCTTCAGCAATCCCAGCAGCACTGGTCTCCAGCAAAGAAAACCCCAACTCCTTGGAAGTAAAATCAGACAGTGAAATCTGAAATACCTTCCTCCTCTTCCTCTGTACAGTGCTGTCTGGCACAGGTAGCATCTTTTTCTTTATCCTGAGATGTAGAGGATGCTTCTGTCTCTTCCCCCATCCCTGAAGAGACTTCACTGGAGGCAGTTTGGTTTGGTGCATCTCTGGCTTCCCCTTCCTTGTCAAATTTAAGTCTTTTTACCTCATGTCCTTCTGCTTCTGCAGGATCATCCTCAGAGTGTTTATTTTTCACTGGGCTGCTCTGAGCACCTTCTGATTCAGATGCTGGTGATTCACTACAAGCAACAAAACCAGAGGTAGCTTTTATTGAAGACACACAGTCCGTATCTTGTCACACTTTAAGAAAAAAGTAGCAACTACTTCAATTTAAACACATTAAGTGATAACAATAGAACTTGCTTTACTTACTACATAACAAAGTCATCACTCCTGATTTGAGACTCTATTATGCATCCCTTAGAGGGTCAGTCTTTTTAAACTATTTTTAGAACACAAATAAAAAACCTGAGCTTCAAATACACTCCTCCTGACAAACCTGTGTTTCTTCTCCTCTGTTTGCTGCAAGCTGGGCTCTTTATGCTCTGTGCTGTCTGGCAAACCGTTGGTGGTCATGGGAGCTGACAAGGAAACCTTCGTCCGACTCACGGGTCTGGGGGTCCCAGGGCCATTCACATTCGATCTTGAAAAATAATCATTAAAAGTTAATCCAGCCTGTCAGCTAAGTAATTTGCTCCTATTTGGCAGAAATTAGTTATACCCTTCCTTCAAAAGATCAACAAAACTAAACAAATAGATGAAGGGCTCTGCTGTTTTACATTGAATAAAACATTCCTCCCCTACAACATCCAAATTTGATTTAGAAAATTTAAATAACAAAAAATTCTCAACAGTGAAATTAGATCAAAATACAGAGTACATGGCACATATGTTCATGCCTCCTCTACCCCCATTCCCCAGTATTTCATGTCACACCTCATTTTTAAGGGTACTTATTCCCAGAACTCCACTGCTTTTATCCAGTAGAAGTTAACCCCTGGAGCTAAACTCACCTGTCAGAGTACCCTGGTGAATTCCCGGGGAACATAACACCATTCATCCGATTTAAACTACTGGAATTATTTTTCCTAACAAACAAAAAACAACAAAATGTTATGAATAAAGGAACTTTAAATCACTTTAAGCTTGTTTGCACAGAATTTCCCCATCCCAAACTTACAAAGCCCCCACTGTCAGTCCCCAAGAGCTTCTTATTTATTCCCAAATTATTACACTTGCAGACACCATCTCTGCTGCTGAGTGAACTATTGGTAACAAAACCTGAACTCTGCATGTCTGGCTTTAGATATAACTACTGACAGCAAGAGAGAGACAGCAGACACACACATGCATCCTTCCCTGGTACTAACACAAGCTTGAAGTTTCATGGAAAAGAGGATTATACTCACTCTGAAGATGGATATACACAGCTGACAACCATGACATTCTGTAATATACAAACAACAAACACATCAGGAGTTCAGAAACAGAAGCTTCAGCTCTTGACAACATCCCAGAACTTTTAAGAGCTATAGGATTTTGGTCCTGTCTGTTAAAATACCTCTCCTCCCTCTTACAAGGTCAGGCTGCAATGACATTAAAATTCAGGATTTCATTAAGTTTGTTACTGTCTTAACGAGACCAGCACATTAAGCCTCAGGCCCAAGTGTTTGTAATTTATAACTGAGGGATCCCTGAAGAACAAAGTATTCAGAAATGCTGAAGCATCTTGCTGTGGAACCACATTTTCAAAGCCTCTTCCTGAAGGAACCCAGGTTCTTATACAAGCTGTAAAATGCCAGTTTAGACACCTCTGTGCTCTTCTGAAGGCACACTCTGCTCACCACAGGATTTAAATACTGAAACAAAAAACACTGGAGGGAAGGGGCCTCCCTTGTTCTTCACCTCTGGATCTACTCTGAAACCAAATGTGGGAGGAAATTCCTGATCAAAAGATTCAGGGTATTTCATCTGATCATTTCTAACTAGGACTCCATACAAAAACTGTCAACACACCCTCCACAAACTACAGGTGGAGTACTGCACAGTGATTGGGAAACACAGAAGTTGCAGCCCTGAGATTAATTTTTATGTTTGCAGTTACTTTAAAACTGCTTTTTGCAGCTGAAGGGTATGAAACAAACTCAGACACTTAAGAGCAGCCATCAGCTGTACTCTGGCTCTGAGCCCCAAGGAAAGCAGCAGACCTTTGGGAGCAATTGGGAAGTTATTAAGTGGTGGCTGTGACTGTGGAGCTGTGTTCTCTCTCAGAGAAATACATACCTTTTCCACACCTCTTAGAAATTTGTCTGTTCCTGTGTAATTCCTCCTAGGATCTGTCAGCAACTCACAGAGTCGCTGGATAGTGAAGGGGATGCTGCAATGAAATAGATTTATAACAATTTAATTTTGTTTTAATAAGTATGACTGTTAGGAAGCAACAACATTATTGCTTTCTCCTCCTTACTGAGAGGTGGAACAAAACCAGTACTGAAATTTGTTACCATGGGCAATACTGGGTGGCACATCAAGGCTTTATTTTCCCCTATCTCATACAAAGCTGTTTCCTGTGCTCACCACCACAAAACCCAAGTAGAATCCTAAATGCATCATCCCACAACTCACAGGATTCATTTAAACAATGAAAAGGAAATCAGATCATCAACAGTAAACTTTCTGACTGTACTATTCCAATACACAGAACAGAAATTGTAAGGCATTCAAAACAAATTTGAGTCATACACACTAGAGCTAAAAAAGTCTCAACTTGTAGTTTATTGCAGGTTTTACAAAACACAGTTACAGAAAAAGCAGTAGATGTTGGAATTAGTAGAACCATTATACTTCAGCTGTTACAAATAATCTATTTTGCTACAACTGGACAATGTACTCATCTATCAAGGAACAGATCAGGAATAAATAAATAAATAAATAAATAAAAAGTGAGGTATAAGCCCATAGGAACCACATGAACACATTTTTGGTTTTGACAATCCTGCACTCAGTTTCACCTCTGCTGAAATGAGAAACTGACCTTTCAGACAAGCAACACTTCACAGACAATTCCCAGTTACCTGAGGTGTCGCACACTTCAATCCAAGTTCAGGGTCACATTTTAACAAATTTCTGACAAAAACATTTCAGTAAAATTATGAAGTACCATGCATTTTTACAGTTATCTATTGGAAGTTGAAGCCATAAACATTTAAAAGGTTATCTACGAAGAAGATTTGATACAATACAATATTTATGAACTATTTCATGGTTGGGAATACAACTGACACCAAATCCAGAGCAGCATCAATCCAGACTGACAAGCATGTGTGTGTATATCCCTATACTGTAAATTTTTGTCCAAATTCCACATGTATTATTTTCTGAGGAAGTCAGTACATGGTATCTCCAGCCTGTCATGAGCTAACACAGCATGGATCTCCAGCTTTGCTCATTAGCTAAAAAGCCACATTAGAGATGCCCAATCTCCACCAGCTCAGTGCAAAGAGGTCAGCACAGCTCCAATTGATCATCCCACATGACACTTCATGTTGTTGTTTGCTTGTTTGCACGAGGGGTTTAACTAAAAGCCAGGAGTACTCAGAGTGACTAAGTATCAACAATTTGTTTTTATTAATTATGTTTTTCAGAACTGTCTGTACATTATGTTACTGAGGAAGTCCTAATCTTCAACAAACCAGAAAAGCCACAGGAACAAGTGTTCCTTCTAATTCAGTTTATTACATGAAGGCTCTTAAGCTTGACAATAGTTCTGGCATTATTAATTTCCCTTCCCTTGCTCTTCATTGGTCAGCCAGCAATCTTTGACACCCAAATTCTTTATAAAATCATCAATCTTAGGAGAGACCTTTAAGATCAAGTCCATACTCACAATATTCAGCTTCTGCACGGTGCCTTCTTCTAATAAAATTCCCAACTTTTAAGTCACAAAGAATTTACTTGATTTGTTAATCTTTCCATATAGATAAAATATTACATTGATCTTACTATCTCTTGTGATGGTCACTTTGGTTTTGGGTTGGAAACGGCATAATTAAAGAGACTTTGCTATTTTTAAAATAGAATAGACAGTCCATTCAAAAATCCATTTATTCAACAGAAACAAAAACATACAGATTTTTCAATTATTCTCCATCATTCTCCAGTCTCAATCATTCTCTTACAGATCCATCAGATCTGTAAGACATGCTGGGGGATCAGCACCTGGCTAATTTGGGTTTAGCTGTACTTAACTGATCCCCTGGAACGCTGTGACATGAAGTGCTTTGCAACATCAATGCAGTGCTAATTCCCCAATTGCGACAGAAAATTCAAGAAATGTGCAGCCTGCGACTAACTCCAGAAGGAAAAGCTGTAACAAGTTAAACTCAGCTATAACAAGTTAAAAAGGCAAAAGCCAACTCATTTCCCTCCAAATTCTTCACAGCAAAGTGAACTTCGTGCATTGAGCAGCAGATGGCACCCGGTGTCACACAATCACCCCTCTGCACGGAGCTCCTTCAACATTTACAAATGCTTTTAGTTGGAAAAACCCAAAGTTAACTTCACCTTAGGAACTCTTTCTGGTGAAAAAACTCTAGTTCTAAAATAGTTCAACAAGGTGATTTTAAAACAGAAGCAATTTAAATTGGTGTAAATCTATGAAGGAACACCAATGTAAAGTTTGTGAGAACTGACTGTAAATGCTCAGAAATTTAATTAGTTCAGCACATGAACTGCATGAGTAGTCCTGATCTGCCCACTTAAGGTAACCACTTAAAATTCTATACCAACACACTCAAAACCGCACTTCCAGCACTACAGTCCAGAGTGAACTACAAACCAAAAATTCACTTGGAAGAGGGACCTGGGAAAAGTACTTGTAACAGCTATATTAAATTGTAGCAAAAGAAAAAACCCTGTAAGAGAAATCTGGATTATGATCTGTTTTATTCATGCTGTGAAAACCTCTCTGTCATCAGAGATCCCCAATAACTTAACCTGGAACTTCCTTGTTTCACTAACAAAGGATAAAAGGATTTAAAAAATGGCAGAAGTCCCTAGTCCAAAGCAATTGTAAGAGAATTATAAAGAGAATCTGGCTCTGCAGATCTGTGCAGACACCATGTCAAATAAGATACAGACAGGTTAAAAGAGCCAGTTTGTGCTTTCTGTAAAAGGCACTTCAGCTAGAAAGACCCCAAAACAGGGGTCATTCTTAATGTGTTACTTCTTTGACTGAAATTAAAATTTTTTACAGATTTGCTACTTTGAATAAACTCTTTCCCTCTCTCTTTAACAAACACTAATAAAAATGTCCCAATAATCAAGTCACATCAAGTAGGCTTCTTGTCTGCCCTGGTACTCTGAAATGACATCCACAGCTCTAAAGATGCCCGAATATACAAATCACACCCCAAAACCTGCTGCTGCTGCTTTTTGGACAGATCTCCACACGGTTCAGCTTTTACCATCACATCCTCCCTGTGGGGGTTACAGGATTTACTACATGAACCACTCTGCAATCCCAGATCCTGAAACATCCAGAGGCATATTTCCTTTAAGGTAACTAATGGATGCAGTTTGTTTCTCCAAAGCCTGGGAGTTTCACTGCAAAGTATGAGGAAGCTGAGCACCCTGAAGTGTTGCAGCAAAGGATGAAAATAGCACAGGCACAGCCTGAGCTCCAGACTGTCATCCAGAGGTTTGTTCAGTGCACTTGGGAACAACAGCAGATAACAGCAGCCCATTCATTAGCTGTCCCTGGGAGAACATTACCCATTTTGTGGGCAACAAAGCATGAACAAAAAGCTGGGGGAGGCGGGAGAGAGGCAGACTTGAGCATAAAGGATAGGTTTGTTTTTAAATTCCTGCAGTGAAGCAGCCCGGTATAAATATTGGGGAGCTGAGAACAAGCTGAATTTCACATTCTTAAAGTCTCCTACATGAGAGCAATTGTGGGGGGAAGAGGAGATCTGACTTGAGACTCCTAAACTGCAAATAAATGAAGTAGCACGGAACAATGACAGTATAAATTATAAATACAGCATCAAATACAATACTGAGGACATGTCAGTAGCACCTCTGAACCTGAAATTTCAGAGTATCAGGAAGGCAAGATTTAGAACATGTCCATTTATCCACAAGCTGAGAAAAATGCTGAAAGTCTCTTAACAAGCACTGAGCACCACAACCACCAGGATGACTCAGCTTATGGCAAGTATGTAATCCAGTTTAACAACAAAAATACTATGTAAACTAGTAAAAAGGACACACCAAATAAGACAAAAACATCAGGAGCTTTATTTGAAAGGAAACAAAAACTTCCAAAAGTAGGAAACCAGCAAAGGGCACAGATACATTTCAATCTAGGACACTGTCAGCAACAGATCAAACACCCCATGTCCTTCATCAGTATCACTTCAGCTATAAATTTGAATCTGGCATAATTTAGTAATTCCAACCCAGGTACACCTTTGCCTCCTGGTCACACCCTGTTTCTCACAGCATGATTTCTTCAAAAGCCAGTGAACTGCCACCAATCAGTCAGGAACTGAACACCAGAAGACCTCTTTGAATTTGGTATTTCAAAATGAACTAAAAGAAATCTGACTTTACTGTCTATTTAATCTCTTAAATGTACACAGTAATATGATACTTCTTTGAACTGTACTGTTTAAAAACTAACTATATATTGAAAAAACAAAGTGAATGACAGCACAGCATGTCACATGTTACACTTTTCATTCAGTGACACAATAATAAAGTTCAGAAACTACTGTAATGTATTTCCAAGGTGCATATTTGCTTCTGCTCATCTATTCGAGGAAGCAACATGAACAGTCACAGAGACAGTACAAAATACTATGTTAAGAACAGGGGAAATATGTTTGTTACCCTGATTTTAGAAAACAAAGGATACATACCCATTAAATCCAGTGACAATTTTCAGGATTCTTTCTTTCATCTCTTCAAAAGGAATATATTCCACGTTGGGATTGGGGGGCCCTCTTGGTTCAGGAGCTGAGGTTCTGAAATCATCCATGACTTTCTCCAGTTTGAAAATAAAATAGCCTTTGAACTGAGACCACTGAACCCTGCATGAAACACAAGCATCGAGACACAGGCAAGTTAGTCCTGAACCCAAAGAACAACAGTGTAAGTTTATGTTTGCACAACAACCTTCACCCTGGTATGCCAGTCCTAAGATAAACGAGGCAAGTAATGCAGTGCTGTTTTCCTTCCTGAATTTAAAGCACCGTAACTATTTCAACAATTACACTGGAACAATGTAACACAAATCAACAGCCACTAACAGCAGGGGAAGCCATTTCCTTAAAGAACCAATATCCACTGACAAGGCAAACCTAAAGGTGAAATATATACGTGTCTATACAATGTAAAGTGAGCCTACAGTGCTGCCTATAGTTTTCACTGAGCTCCAAGGAGGTGGAAGGGGAAACAAATAAACAAATACAAATAAACAAAACCAAAACAGAAAAAAACCCACCAAAAAAACAAAAACAAAACCACCAAAAACACCCAAACAAAACAAAACGAACCCACACACACCAAAAAACCCCACCACACCAAAATATGAAGTGTTTCAAGTTTGGAATTCATAGAGCAACTATACACATTATTAACTGATCCCCTCATAAAACCTTACCAAAGGCCTTTTCTAACTCCACACACCTTAAAAACACTTCATGGTACCTCTTTCTCTCAAAAGGGCAAGTATTTTCTGTATCACAGTTGGCACTTGTTGATGAATAACTCAGCAAATTAACTTTGACTCCCAATAAACATTCCCACAGCAGTAAGCTATTAAGATGGTTCCAAATTACCTCCTGCCTAACAGCTTCAAGTTTCATCATTTATAAAATTCTAGATTTTGAAATTTTCAAGCAAACAAAACACCCTCTCACTGGGTACAACAGACAGGCGCTGAGGCAGCCCTCCCACACCCACGGCCCCACGGAGCAGGCACAGGAGACACTCGGGGCCCCCCTGGGATGGTGCATGTCTGAGCAGCACAGGGAGCCATGTGACAGCAACAGATTGATTTAGCTCAGGATTGATTTGTTTCTATTCCTGATGCAGGAGCTTGCACAGCTCCAGCACGGAGAAAAAGAAGAAACAGGGAATAACAAACCAGCAATAAAGAAAGAGAAAATAATCTTTACCATTTATCTGTAACACACATGATCTGGTACGAGCTGGCTCGAACCAAACAAGTGTAAGATGTGAGCCCCTGGACAGCCCCTCAGCTCCTGCTGAAAGCAATATTAAACTATACAGAAAACTATTCAGCCAAAGGCTCTATCTCTACAGGCTGCCTTTGGCAGCCCTGACTATCTCTGACCCCGTGTAGCAGCTGCCCTTCTGTGGGGCTGACCCAACTACTCGTGCTGTGAGCCATGGTGGTGATGTTTGTTTCCCAGCACCACCAAATCCCAAACCACAGGCCAAGGAAGTTCCATCAGCCTGCTTGCACCAGAAAAGCAGGGCCACGTCATCTTTGCCTTAATTTTCTCCTTTATCTCAAAGAAATAATTATGAGATGAAAAGGAGGGAAATACAGCTCAGGATTATCTATAGAGATCCAAACACAAACTCCCTGTCTTTTACTAGAAATGATAAATTTTGCAAGAATAGGGGAATTCCAAAGAGGAAAGCAAACCTCTGTTTTCCTTCACAATAGACCTTTAGGCACCTCACAACAGGAGGGATCACAGGACTTAGTGAATAATAATAAAAATTAGTAAATAAATAAACATCAAGGTCCCAAAAGGGAATGGTATGGATTAAAGAGCAGCACTGAGTCTAGCTGGATTGTCTCCAATCAGCACTCTACACCCAAAGCACAATACTATAATGTTCCAATGTACAGTATCAGGCATTACTACAACAAATGCTAAATTAAAAAGCTGCACAATACTGCAGTGTTACCAACATGAAACCAAAGTGTTAGTAACAAATCACAGATTTAATACATAAACACACCACAACCACCGTAAATAACCCCTTGACAGTGTGGGATTACTCCCTGCAGAGCATCCCAAGAGCTTTACTTGCCTCATGAAAGGGGATTCCACTACTACTCTAAACATTCTTTGACAACCCCATTTGGATATATTTCCACACTTTAAAACTTGAGCTGTTCTTTGTTTTCATTGTTACTAATTTCTTGCTAAATAGTAACACTTCTCTTTTCACAGACTGTTAAGCCATCAGTGTTTGAAATAAATCAACAACTTGAGGTTGAAAATGGCATCTACAGCCTGAAAGCAGCACCCACCAGCTCCTTTACAATGCTGAAGCTACAGAAAACAGAGATTGTAACATTTTGCCCATATCAAGAAGTTGAGAAAACTATCACTTGGATTTTAAACTACAAATTCTAATCAGTATTTCTCCCATTATAAAAAGACTAAAAACTTACATCTGCAACACACTGAACTACTGACACAGAAAGCATCTCTCAACCTGCATTCCAAACCACTTGCTAAATGGCTGCTGACCAGGTAACACAGGAGAGGTGACACACAAGGCAGAGTCTGAGGATAAACCCATCCTGCAATCACAAGGGTGACCACAGCTAGCCCAGAGAGAGCAACACCAGCTGAAATCAAGCCACCAGGGTGTTGCTAGAAGCTGTGTAAGCACAGCAGAAGGGGCTGAGCGCAGCCTTGCTGCTCAGATATTCACTGTGTTTCTCCAGCAGTTCTTTCCAGCACTGGTGGATTCCCTGCTGCTGGGGCTGCAGTAGCAGCAGCAGGAACGCTGAACTGCTCTAAGGCCAGTTACACTCAGTGCAATCTCAGACAGAACTGCAATTCAAATAATAAACACAGCTGTCCTGTGCATCTCCTGACATCACTACTGTAAAAATAATGAACTCATTTCTGACCAAAAATAACCAAAATTATTTCTGCAGGGACAGTAAGATTTTCTCAGTTCCCCTTTACTTAGTGGAAGTGACCAAAGTGAGTGTTACAAGAGCCAAGTCACCTTTCCTGCTTTACCAGTCTATGAAAATGACACGTACAAGTTGGCATCAGCTGAACTTTACAAACTCATGTCTCATCCATACAGAAAACTAGTTCCTTCATAACAATGGGTAGAACTGCTTGGCAGTACAAAGTTAAGATTAAAAATCACATATCCTACTAGCTATCAAAGCAATCTTTATCTACACCTCTAAAAATTTTCAGTTATCCCCATTCACTGAAAGACTGGTTGCTTAGAAAGACAGACAACAGAAGAGACAAACAAGTGCCAAATATTTGTTTTTTAGGAAAAGAAAAATACTCCACATGTATCACAAGCTTCCTGAGAGAGACCTCTGTTTTCTCTGCTTTGTTACACAATGTGAGAACCCAAAACCAAGAGAAAAGCTTGGTCAATACCTTCTATAGTTAGATCAAGAGCCAAATAGAGGCAAAAGAAAATTCTTCTACTCTCTGCTTTATGTACATGTTTTATACACTGGAAAATAACTGATAAACAAGAGAAGTTCTGTAAGAATAACAATTTGAAGAAATTTCATGGAGAAAATACTGTTCATACTTTTTTTCAGAGCAGGCTTGTTTACAAATACTTGCTCTTCCCACTCAGCATTGCACATAATCAGCCTTTTCTTCCAAACCATGCTCTTCCTGTCCACTACACTAGCTTGGGAATTTGTATCAGCAACTTTGAGAGCTTTTAGAGCCACTCAAAGAAAAAAGTTACTGAGAACATTGCATGAGCTGAAACAACACCTTCAGAAATAATACGTAAAAAAATTAGCTGATGCCAAAATGCTTTGGTTCAGTGTACTTTCATTTTAGAGAATGATGGCTTTGTTATATACATTTTCTGTACATCAAGGCATCTTTCACTACAATATCTGGGTCACCCTGTGTAAATGTATCTGTACAAAGAGCTCTCCTGGGCTAATGAGCCTGGAGTTCCACAAATAATTTAGGAAAAAAATGCCAGCTTATCATAAGAGTCCTCTGCTTCCCTCCCACCATCTCCTACACCATCCCTCCCTTTTATCAACCTAAATGAGTTGCTCTGGCATACAAAAACTCAAGAGGAAGAAACTGATTTCAAGTAAAAAGCACCTAACAAGAAAAAAAGTCAAAGGCAAAGGAATGGCCGAAGAGAAACAATCAATCACAGCACTGCAGAACTACAGCCTGTATCCATAGAGACACCACCCATTTCAAATTTTCCCAGGACAGACACAAATGCTGGTAGTTTAACTCAAAAATATAACTGTTTTTTAAAAAGCACCTTTGAAAGTCAAGCAACAAATGAGAGCATGAAAGCTCACACAGAGTCCAACAATTCAGTCTTTCTACCTTACTTAAGCATTTTATACCTGCTAATAATGTCCTTCAACGTATGAGAAGATGTTTAACACCCTAATATTGTACCCCAGTGCAATCCCTGACCTTGCTATTTCATTAAACATTAGAAACATAAGATAGAAATGGATGGAAGAGATGTCAGTTTTTCAAGACACTCAGCTGTGTTTTCAAAGTCAATCAGGAAAGCAGACAGCACCTGACCAAACAGCCAATCCTACAAGGCCCATCAGCAGGTTCTGAGATTTACATATAATTAGGGAGACAACTGACAAAAGGCTAAGAAAGGTTGAGGGAAGACATGAGACATGAAATGAGCAAGTAGAAATTAAATGACAGACTATGCAAAAACATTGCTAATAAAATATTTTTTTTTAAATCCCACACAGAACTACACAAAACCCCAGAATGGGATCAAAATCAGTAGGTGAAGACAAAAAACTTAAACTCTAAGAGGAAAGCCACAAAGGAGGGAAGGGGAACTCCACAGTCCGAACAGTGCAACAGTAACACACTGAGTGACTGAGAGTTGATGAAGCAGCAAAAATATCTTCATTGCACAGGGAAGAATAATAACAAACAACAACAAAAAGAAGACAGATTAATTTAGACACAATCTAACATTGTCAGAGCAGAGCCACGGAAAAACACAATCCTAAATAGCTCTGTTCTCTAATAAAAGCAATCAATCTATTTCACACCTGTACTTGAATTACAGGATTTGCTCTTGAAACTAATCCATTACCACAGATCAGCAGAATTTGCCAAGCAACATCAACCAAGTTTAGAAATGCACCAATTCTACTTGATGAACAGAACCTTCAGCAGGGAACAGGCCACCTCAGACAGAAAGCAGGGCAAGCCATCTGATGCAATGCTTTGATTTCAAAGAATTAGTAGCACAAAGTTGCTTGCAAGGAATGACCGCGCCTCTACTAACATGATTTGCATAGGATTCATCCTTCCAAACATGCACATCCAAACAAAATTGCATTTTACATGGAAATAATCTGATCATATCATTCTCAGAGTGTAAAAGACATCCCCCTATTCCCTTATCTCCTGCTTATGTAAAATGCTTGCCCTGGAGAAGCTTTCTCTCTTACCACAGTGGTTACTGGGGAGGAGAACCAGTTCAGTATCTGCACTATTGTGTGTCAGAGAATTAACTGATATTTTCTTATGAATATTGG
This sequence comes from Leptocoma aspasia, assembly GCA_013399835.1. Classification (NCBI taxonomy): domain Eukaryota; kingdom Metazoa; phylum Chordata; class Aves; order Passeriformes; family Nectariniidae; genus Leptocoma; species Leptocoma aspasia. The sequence goes on along the minus strand of VXAX01002142.1, from coordinate 22,550 downwards.
ACAAGTTTTTATACTTGATTCTTTTGCCACTTGGTATAGTCACTTTGGGAGATAAGGTGTCAACAAGAAGAGCAAAAAGCCTGAAATATTTAACAAAGTTGTTTGGGCAAGACCTGACAAAGATGAAAATCCCTACTATTTTTAAGGGCAAACTATCCATGTTGAACAAATGATATGGTTCCCTGTCACGTATTTAGCACTGCAAGGCTTTGCTGTAACACTGCATCCCTACACCAACACATGACTTGGACACGAGGTGGAGGCTGGGCTGCCCAATCTCCAGGAGTGCAGAAGACACTGCCTTACTCATCTCCCTTTTTAAAAGCTGACATAAAACATCAGACATAACCCTAGGGGAGTGTATGTGGCTCATACACTTCAGACAAACTCTAAAGATTTTAAGGTTCAAACTCCAGTAAGACCCACTGAAGCAAAGCAGGACAAAACCTAAAATTGACTGAAGGAATGGAGGAAGAATTCAGAGTGCCTGAAACAAAGCTAACTCCTGAAATGAAAGTACTGTAATTATTCCATAAATCTTTCTGGAACTGCCTTACAGATTACAGGTTTAATTAAGAAAAACATTATACTGAAGAGATGTTAAGCTTCCAGAGACCCAGCTATGTACTTAAAACATGAAGAGTCCCAGGAGTCCTGGTGGGATGTCTGTCTTCAGATTTCACAGTGTTTAAGTTCATTACAAAATTACTTGATTTAAATTTTAAGAGGATGCCATCTGTTTTGGAGAGATGCTGAATACCACACAGAACATAAAATGAAACCAAAGTAGATCTACTATTGATTCTGTTCATTGAACAGGCCATAAAAGAAATATCAGAACTTAATAAGAGGAAATACTTTCCTCTCCACAATTCTCCTACTATTGGCTCTCTGACAAGCAGAAATTAAAAAAAAAACAAAACAAAACAAACAACAAAACAACAACCCACAAAAACCCACCAAATGAGTATATTTAGGATGCAAACGCTTTATGTCCAGCTAAACTGATTTTAAAGCAATGTCCTCAGAACACACAAGGAAAGAACCAGAGGATAATCTCTGAGGGAGTCACATAACATGGAACAAGAGATGTGAGTCCCTGGTATTACCTTTGCTCCCCCCCAGTTTTTGATGACCTACATGACACTCCCAGAGACCTGCTAGTAGGAAACAGGTGTTTTGAAGCGAAGTAACTTGCCAACTTTAGTAACTGTTTCTTTTCTTTTGTGCCTTGTTCTAGAGCTCATAGGAGATGAAGATATACTCTAAGACACAGTCATTTCCCCAGGCTATCAAAGGCAAAATTAAAGTTTCATCCAAAACAAGTAAATTCCTTTTCTGTTCTGGTCTATCAATGGGATCTCCACAACTATTTGGAAAGTGCAAAGGCAGAGAAAATGAAGTGCACTCAGCAATCACATACCCAATTCAAACCCCTGGCAAGGCAGCAAACTTTGCAGCAGGCTCTTGCACAGCCCGGATGCACGGCCCGCGTCTGCCACCAGGGAGCACAGAACTCCTGCCAGGCATGAGGAGCCCCAGCGCGGCTCCCTTCCCCCAGGCTGCGCAAAGAGCAGCAACGGGGAGGCAGCGCCGGGAGCCTGCCCGGGGCTGCCCGTCCTGCTCCTGTCCCCTGCCTGTCCTGTCCCCTGTCCCACTCCCTGTCAGCGCCCCAGCACTCGGAGCAGCACCCAGGGAACCTCTCCAGCAGCCAAGGGAGCTGCAGCTGCACAGGGAACCCATGGACTGCAGGCCTCTGGAGAACGGGACCAAGGCCAGGCCCAGCTCCCCCCTCGGGTTCCTCTGTTCTCCTCCTGCTCCCTCCACCTTTTCTGCCACGGTTTTGTATCAATCCTTACCTTATCCAGCACACCCAAATTTGAGATCTATTCCGTGGCTATAAACAAGGATACCTGGACACACACAGTTATTCAGAAGGGGTGCACAAGCTAAAACCTTGAAGAACTCTCTGTAAAACACAATTTCCAGCCTTTTCAGACCAGCAAATGAAAAAACCCAAGCCTGTTGCCATTGACATATTAGCTTTCACACAGGAATTACTATTTCATTATTTATGATATAAACAGATGGCTTTCAATTTTTTCAGAAAATACCACTGAAATGTTCTGGGAATAAAAGCTGCAGCACTGAACTCTCACTAACAGGGAGATGAGCCCTGTTCCCACAGGGAACCATCCCAGTGCAGAGCAGGAGGGTGCTGGCCCGCCACACACTCAACCTTGTCCTCGGTGTACAGCAAAAGGGGCAAGCCTGCTCTGCTGCTCCCACACAGCCCTGTGATCCCACACACAGGGAGGTGAGGCAGATCACTGATCTCACCACAAAATTAATGCTGCAGATAAGGCAGAGTGAGATGCGTGATGTGACTAGTAGGCAGCTGAGCCATTTCTTTAAGCAGCAGCACTCATTTATCAGGTAAAAGAACATACCTCACCTAATTCCACTCTTGTATCAAATATTCTTTGTATTTTAAATTTATTTTTCTATTTATTGTGCTTTGCTTTAACACAAGAAATTTTATTTTATTTTTATGCTATTCCTTTTAGTGTCATGATTTTGCATGCTGCTGTTATTTTCACCATTCACACAGTGCAGATTAACATGGGAAATTCCAAACAATGACAACAGATTTACACAATAAAATCCCCTGTACACCACTGGAGACTGGCTTCTCACATGCTTCTGGCAAGCAGACAAACACCTCAACCTAATATCAAATCAAAGCCTTAATCAAGTGCTAGATCCTTTAAGAGTGTTTCTAAATGAGCAATTAATTTCAAAAGTTGAGGTGCTCCAGGTAGGGTGAATTTCCTGGAACACTGTGCCTTACTGCAGTGTGCTCCTGTTAGGAAAACACTGGCAGAGCACTCGTCCTGGGGGAGCGTCCTGTTCCCTTTCACCTGATAACTCATGTAAAATTAAACACTCTCACATTTTATCTTCAGTAGGATTTTACCTCATGTTACCTTTCACTTTAATTAAAAATATATTGAAGAGTTCAAAGAAGGAAAAACTGGTATTTCCCACAAGCACAGGAGGTGTTTTTCCATTTTCACTCGCTGATTGTTGTCAGCCTAAATCCAGTCTTTGCTCTCCTTGGGAGCACAATGAGCTCATTCCAGAACCAGGGAAAATGTCAGACATTAGAACTACATCTACTTCAGTAGTGAGAGTGTTCACCTCTGCTGCTTGCAAATTATTACTGCTCTTGCCAGGAACAACAAAGATTAAGACTTAGTTATGGAAACAGGCAGCTGAAGAAGACATTAAAGCACTATCTATAATCATCAAGGGACTAATTCTGATCTCTGCTGATAAATATTCAGCTGACTCTAACAGAATACAGCTGTCCCACAGAACAGGAAAAACATTTCAGTCCAAAATTTTCTAGGAAGTACATTTGTGAATACAGTTATCTAAAACCAAACTCAAGTACCTTTCATTTTCTTTTATTTTAAAGTCAAAAACTGACCACAGAACAAGAAAGTACGAGATTACAACATTCTTCATTCAAAAATTAACTTCCTTATAGCAGAGTAGAAGGCAATACAGGACACCAATGCTGCTTAAGGTATCACTGGTTTGCCCAGAATAACCAAATCCACACAAGAAATGCTGCACTCCTCTGGCAAGTGTGGCTGTCACTGTTAAAGGAGCTGGTCATCTCAGAGGAGCTGCAGGCCACACTGACATAATATGATCAATGTTTACTGTATCAAGCAATAAAGCTGGGAAACCAGATTAGGAAAATGCAGCCTGTGCAGCTACTCCTGGATCTGTACTGCAGTGAGTCTTGTGCCTGCCACCTTACACAGTGTCCCAAAAACCCAGAGGCCTCCCCTCAGTCTCACAGCAGCACCACTGGGATCAAGGAAACTGCACTTGTTACTGATTCCTTCCAAAACCAAGTGCAAAAACCACCCAATTGGCTTCTCCACAAGGCAGGTCAGCTGACACATGCTAAGCTTGGGATGACAAGGTGAACCCCACCCCACTGACATAATCCACAGGCATGAGGTGTTTGTGCATCACCACACTCCTCTGCCACTTCCAAGCCAAGCATCACCAGGTATTGCCATCATGGAAATCTTGTCATTGTCTTCAAGTAGTTTTATTTCTAAAGCCGAGACCTGCCAGACACGTATCAGCAGCATCAGTCTGGTTTATCCACAAATTGATAATCCACCTTCCCCAAGTCAACCAGACTGCTTTGTATCCCTCCTTCTGTGTGCACTATTGCCTTGTTCCTTCCCCCCAGGTGCCAGCAGGCACAAACCTTTCCAAAAGCTTCAAGCAGGAAGAGGGATCAAGGCTCACCAATTACAAAGTCAAAAGGGGAAAACACCCTTGCCACTGAGAAGTGTAATATGGAGTGAACAATACCCAAATGCCTGGGAAAGTTCTTCAGATGAAATACTAACAAGCACAGCTCCCACAGAACAGAGACTTGAGGCCCACTGGAAAATATCAGAGGTCACACTGAGGCAGCCACTACAGCAACGTCACTGAGAGGTGAAGGTACAAACCAAGAGAAACCCTGAGGATGACAACAAATCCTCTCAAGCAAAGCAGAGAACTGAGCTTCAGGAGAAGAATGACCACAGAATACAAGGAACAGTGATCATCAGAAACGTACAACTGCAGTAACTACCAGAGAATACACGGTGGGGAGGTTTTCTGTGCAGTGACATGGACTGGCTGCCAAAAAGATGACCAGGAAATGTGCTTACAAGAACAAACTGTGTATAGCAACAGGGAAGGAAGCCACACTAACACTGCAAATCTGAAAGTGCAAAGAGCTACATTTGTGATTAAAACAGTCCAATCACCCCAAAAACCTCAGTGCTGCAATCAGAGCTTGCCTTCTGCCTTTCCTTACACGTGTATTCCATAGAGAGACTGATGTTTATTACGCTCAGTTCATCACACACATTTTATAATGGCAATTAAAGTCTGACCTTTATACTGTAAACCCCACTCCCAACAGATATGAAGTGGCAGCACTTAAAATAAAACACTACAACAGTGTGTTTCCCAAAGCAGCAAGTGATTTCATTGATATCACCACTGACTGCTCTGAAGTACTACAGCTACACAATTCACACATACAGAAATTTTTGTTTATAATAGAGGTAAAAGAGTAAGGAAGCTGAATCAGTGTTGACAAAGGTACATCAACAGGCTTTTTGACCAAAGATCCCTGTCCTTTCGAGACATCAGTGGATTATGAAACAGAAAACAGTGTCAGTGGAATGGGAATTAGTAGGGGGTAATTCCAGATGCTGAATGGAATAGAGTTAGTGAGGAATAATAGTGAACAATGCAAGAAGTTTACTTACATCTCTTGCTTTACTGAGAACATGGAAATGGAAGAGGCTTACACTATCAAAGGCACACAGAAACTTCTTTCAGAAAAATATGACCATGCTTATTACAGCAGAAACTTGAGAATTGTTTTATTTCATGGTTTTAAAAAATCATAAGGAATTACATTCCCCAAATAGGCATCAAGATTTCCAGAAAGTAAACTGTCTCCAAATCAGAAGAAATGTTAGCACACACACGTCGAGCAAGAGAACTGCTTGTTGAATAAAAGCAGAGAATATACTTTAGGGAAAAAACAGATTTAAATTTAAGCATGTGAAATAAGCCAGAGAACATATGGCTAAAAGAACCTATACATTTGTAACAAGAGAAAGGATATTATACAAGCGTTCAGAGTACACAGTTAAAACACTTAAACTGAGATGCAAACTTATTATTGTAGGAGTTCATGGCTACTGTATCTTCATTTAGCTCTCCTACAGCAAACAAACTGATTCAAAAAAGCTTAAAAGTGTAATAAGAAAAAAGTTCACTGCTACATAAAGTACATGAAACAGCATCAAAAGGTCAAAAGTATTTTTGCCATTATCATTGTTGGAACTGCAGTTATGTAACTTACATTTACAGTTATGTAATTTACCAAAGGCAAATCATCCCTGATCCACCTGACTGACTGCCGGGGAGGGAAGACCAGAGGAGGCTGCAGCTCAGCCCGAGCAAGGCACGGCAGCACAGCCTGCCCTGGCAAAGCTGGAGCCCCGGGCAGCACCAGGCTCCACTGCAGCGCTCCTGGTGCCCGGCATCCAAAGGCCAACCATGCCCGGCTCCAAACGCTCGGAGCCCCCAGCAGGGACCCCTGTGCTGCAGGGGGGAAGCTGAGCACTGTCAGCCCACTCCGGAACACAGGCCCTGGTGGGGGAATCCAGCTGCTGGCTTTCACCAGGGAAGGGCTAATTGCATCCAGGGAGAGAGGAACAGGTTCCTTTCTGACATGTACTGGGCCCAGGATGCTCCAAGGGAGACGCTCTTCCCAGTGCACATGGTTAAGCAGTGAAACAGGGAAACAGAGGCTATGGAATTGCCATGACTACAGATTTTCAGAAATGCTGCACAAAGCCCTAATCAATTTTATTTAACTTTGGAATTAGCTCCCCTTGAGCAGAGGGTCTGCCTGCATCACCTCCAGAAGTCACTTCCAACTAGTCTGTGATGGCAGTACCAATGTCCAGATTTGCCCCAAAATCACATGAATTAAACTTGACTCAAGAAACTCTGCAAAACCCACTTATGTTGGCCCCCCAGGAAACATGCAAAGAAACAACTTCTGTTTTCAGGCTCAGATGAGGTTCAAATTAACATTTCAGAGCTTCCAAAAGAATTTCACTACAGGAAGAAATAAAGCCAGAATGTATTTTAATGGCTGCTTATGCTGCACTAAGGGGAGGAACTGGTGTAACTGCATCACATCCTGGGCAGTGTTCTCTACTTAGGCCTAGAAGGATTTTACCATTTATCACTTCTGCCTATGAACTGCATTGCTGCAGACTTTGGTACTTCACTACCTTCTGGATTCCTTCACTGTCAGTAAGCTTCTGCATTATACTTTTCACAACAGTAAACCATTAAAAAACTGCACTTTGTAAGTTCCCAGCCCCAGGGCAGGAGTGGGGGAAATGCATAAAAAACAGCATAAAATTTTTGATTGCTTTAGTTTTCTAAGTTTGATTTGCCACTTTAGAAAAATCTAGTTTTCCTTTCCAGTCCAACACATTGGATTTTCTTGGTGAAGTACCTAAATGAATGGTTCTAAAACATTTTTGCTATTGAAGGGGCAGAGTGACTCTAAACCCAAGAGAATTTCCTAAGAGGTAAGAGAAAACATTTTAAATACAGGACACAAGATCACAACTGATAAGTGATCTTCATATCTATTTCTAAGAATTTTTCAGAAACAACAAAAAATATCACTGTTGCATTTTACTTCTAGTACTGCAGCGCTCTGATTTTCACCTCATCCCTTAAAGCTCTTCCTACTTCAGGAAAAATGGATAAGTGGATTTCTTATTTTAAAAAGGGCACAAAAATTCATCCTATTACAGACCTCATAGAGGTCTTTCAGATACAGCTAAGTACTAGCACTAACAAATTTCCTCTCTTCACTTTCCTCAGTGCTGCAAGTCACATTGATCTGTTACAAACTGGAGACAAGAAGGTTATAACAAACTTCCCTGACTGTACTTGGTCTCACTAAGGAAATTCCATATTAGTATCTCAGTAAAAAGTCAGGTTAATTGAGGAGTATGTTACTCCTCTGAAAAGCAAAAAAAAATTCCTAAGATTCAAGACAACTTTAAAAAAGGCTGAACAACAAACTTTATGTTATATTTCACCTAAGGCTAAGTCTTACCATGGCAACTGTTAAACAAAAATATTTCACTGCAGCCAAGCAATCTGACTTTAGCTTCTGTCACCTCTAATATAGGAAGTTTAGATTAGACTGGCTTTTGTAAATGTAGGCCATAATCTCACCAGCAATTAAGTGAATCGTTAACTTTGCACAAGAGGAAAACTTCAACTTCAAAAAGATGAAGTGAATGCACATCATTGTATGATCAGGATTTTACTGCACAGCACCGATAAGACAACTAAGCTTACACTGATAGTAGCACCAAAATTAGCAACGTTTTTGTTCCACACCTCTCTCGTAAGCGAAAAGACCTCTAATTACAATAAAGATACTAAGAGCTTATCACAGCTGCAGTGGTGGCTTTACCACCTCTCAGCCTTTGTTCCTCCCCTTCACCACCTCTCAGCTGCACTGCAGCTGGAAGTACCAGCTACCAGGGACAAAACACGTGGATCAATGAACTGAGCCTTGTCCAAGGAGTCAGGACTGTGAGAAGTTCCTGCCCCAGGCTCTGATGGAGCTGCAGAAGCAGCCCAACAGCCCAGGTGAAACAGTGACCCACGGGCTGCACCAGCCAAGGCTGCTGCCAGAGAAATCCCAGGAAGATCAGAGTCTCACCTAAACCTGCACCTACCTGTTCCCAACTCCCTCAGATGAATAAGCACTTTGGAACAAGTGGGGGCAGGGAGGCACCCATCGACCTTACCTGAGCCTGTGCTTCCCATCTGTTGGGTGAGCTTTGAGGAGCACCTAAAAAGTCACTTTAATTTACTTCATTACTACCTTTTCAAACTAGTTTCACTGAGTCACCAAGATCTGCTGCAACTGTGTCTGGAAACATGGAGGATGAGAACATTTACCCCAGGACGCAGACTGCAGTTTATCCTCTAAAAATCAGTATTCATGATAAAAGTTAAAAAGCTGACAGAACCTGCATGAAGACCATATAACTCTCCTAGAACTAACAACTGAACACAAAAATATTTCACATTTCACTTGTCCTGATTTGCCTCAGTACTTTTTGTTACATTAGGAACAGGCTGTGACTGAGTAAGATCCATTGTTTTTCAATAATCAAGTCTGCAAACCATGGGTGTAATTACCCCTGACTAAACCATCCTTGCTACTTGGTTTCTTTTAACTATACTCTGAACTTGGTAAAAATCCTAACAAATCTCACTGCAAACTAGTAATTTATCTTCTCATTCCAAAGTATCTATTTATTACTGGTTTAGATTCTATTACACAAAGTTATTTTTACATAAGCGAAAATAAAGACTATCTAGTGCATTTTAAATTTGCAGGTACTTGGTAGGTTTGCCTATTCCAGAGTACTTGTACAACTGTCAAGCTGTACCACCTTAAAAATACTTAAAGTTCTTAAAAAGCACATTATCAACCTTCCTATGAGTGATTACCAGGAAATTTCAAGTGTTACTCATTTTTTTCCCTGATGTTTTGATACATAGCACATCAGTGAACACACAAGCATGTTTGATGAACAAATACAGACTTTGGTAGATAATCTGAAGCAAATTTAATATCATAAAACAGTATTTCCATGCCTATCTCCCGATTATATTACACACTGCTGATGTTCACATCCAACACTTTTTAAAAAACAATTTAATGCAACTGAAAGGTTCAAGAAGGCTGAAAAGAGCTACAGACCTCAAAAAAACCAAAAAGAAAACCCTGGAAACACAGAAGGCAGGATCTGAGTGTCAGAGGAAAAATCCCAGTTCAGGTTTAAGTTTGTAAAAATAAAATAAAAATAATAAAAGTAAATCTAGATTTCCTAAATGAAAATAAAATCAGAGAGGAAATAATTTTCCCAAGAACTTGCCCGTATCACTTTTTTAAAGAACCACTTTTTTTAAAATTACTTTGGAATATACGTGACAGTGGCAGAAACAACCTGAAGAAATATCTCAGAATGGGAAAAAAATTTAAAATATATTTTAGTGTGGGCTTACTGTGGTGTGTTTTTTCTGTATAATAAGCACTACACCAAAACATTAAGCATTACAGCTGTGTATGTCTGCTGAGCATGAGCCTTCTATTCAAAGAGCAAAGTACATTTCAGAACTTGTTTTTCTTTCTAAACCATTAATCCAAGCAGCACTAGCAAGCTACCAAAGGAAAAAAAAAAAAGGAAAAAAGAAAACCACCAAAACCTCTTACAGGTTCGCGGGACTCTAGAAACTCAAAGAAAGCCCCTGCGGTCACTAGTTGGTCACAAAACACTCGTAAAAGCACATCTGCCCTGCTGGAGCCGTAGTCTGGCGCTAGGCCTCAAAAACAAGGAGACAGCCTGGGCGCCAGAAAGTGAGCACAGCTACGGCAGCGCAGCCGGGGAAGCCTTTCCCCTTCCTGCCAAATAGTGAGCGCCAAGGAAGTCACCAGCACCGATCCCTGAAGGAGCGCGGCTCCCTCCGCTACCTCGCACCTCCCGGGAAACCCTCCGGGAAAGCGGCCGGAAAGGGCGGCACAAGGGAAACTCCCGCCCGAGCTGCGAAACCACCGCAACTCAGAGCAGTTCCCACACAGCTCGTCGGCAAAAGCACCTCCGGACTGTCCCCCCTTCACCAGCAGCGCCCAGACACAACCACAGGATGGTTACAGAGCCCAGAAAGAAACAATCTAAGAGACTGGTATCTTTATGTAAATAACACAATTAGATACTGCCAACACAGTTATACAACAGTGGATAGCAGACATTGCAACAGCAGCTGAACTTGCCACTTACAAAACCTGAATCTCTCTTAAAAATGCAGGAAAAGCAACAGGTTTTTTATTGTGCTGAGCAGGATCAGTAAGACCTGACAGACAGAGCAAAGCCTATACGAGGAGTCTCCCCTCGTTAGATCAAACTCTCAGTAAACTAAATTAATCCACACAAAATTAAATGGGAACTAAGGAAAGTTTATTTAGCTCACTGAAGCAACCTACAGGCAAAAAAAAAAAATCCTGTTAGAATCTTATTGACGTAAAATGCAAGAATTGTTTTAAGTCACAAGTGAAGACCACCAAAACAGTCACACTTACATCGTCTCTCCAGTCTTAGCAACATGACAAAGAAACTGATCCAGTATTGGACACACTTCCTTCTTTCCTCTCTTCTCAAAATCTGTTGGCATGAGAACGACACAAAAAGAATGGTAAAAGAAGACGGGACAGAACAAAAATTCACAATAATTAGCGATTTGCTTCAATTATCAGTACAGCTCCCACACAAACACTGTTGTGTTCTCACAATGCTCCGGCTGTTCCCATGAACTCCACCAGCTTCCCAGCCCTGCGAAACACTTATTATTTTTCCTGCGGAGAAACCGCACGCATCAGAGTAGCAAAAGTTGATTTGCAACTTCTTCTGAGCAGCCACGGCACGGAAAGAGACCGATTTCCTCAAGCTGAGCCCAGAACAGAGAGGGCTGAGGAGGGAGAAGGGGACAGGTCCGGGCTGGGCCGGGATGCGGNGCCTGAGGGCGGCTCTGGTCTTCTTTTCCGGCCGCGGGTTATCGTCCTCCTCATGCCGGCCCCGCCATGCAGATCCTCAGGGGAGGGAACGCGGAGCGTCCCCCCTTCACGGCCCGGCCCCTCAGAGAGCTCTGGTTCTTTGCTCCCCGCTTTTTGACTGAGGGTGACCGCGCTCCCCCCTCCCACCCCCAGTCCCTGTTCGTGCAAGGACGTGCCTGTGTTTTTATTCTCAAAAAGATCACACAAGGTCCCCAGCTGGAAGGGGCCCACCATCCAGTCCAGCTCCTGANCCGGGATGCGGGGGAAAGGGGGAGGAATGAGGGAGAAGGGGCGGCCAGACCGGGGAGTTCAGGGCGGCAGCCGGGGAGAGCCGAGAGTCACTGATCCCCCCTCACGCAGCCCCGAGGGTCGTTGGGTAGGGAGATCGGGGGCTCTGCCCTCCACTTCCCCCCAACGACGCCCGGGCTCTCCCCACTCCGCGGGACCCCCCCCAGCGAGCAGCCCCTCCCCACAGCGCNCGCGGGAAAGCGGCGGGAAAAGCGGCGGGAAGGGATCGGCCTCAGCGACCGACCGACCGACCGGCAGGGACGGCCTGAGGGCGGCTCTGGTCTTCTTTTCCGGCCGCGGGTTATCGTCCTCCTCATGCCGGCCCCGCCATGCAGATCCTCAGGGGAGGGAACGCGGAGCGTCCCCCCTTCACGGCCCGGCCCCTCAGAGAGCTCTGGTTCTTTGCTCCCCGCTTTTTGACTGAGGGTGACCGCGCTCCCCCCTCCCACCCCCAGTCCCTGTTCGTGCAAGGACGTGCCTGTGTTTTTATTCTCAAAAAGATCACACAAGGTCCCCAGCTGGAAGGGGCCCACCATCCAGTCCAGCTCCTGACCGTGCACAGACACCCCAACAATCCCACCCTGTGCATGCCTGGGAGCATTGTCCAAATGCTCCTGGAGCTCTGGCAGCCTTGAGGCCGTAACCATTCCCTGGGGAGCCTGGGCAGCGCCCCAACGCCCTCTGGGGAGACGAATTGTTTCTTAATGTCCCGCCCAAACCTCCCCGACAGCTTCGTGCCATTCCCTGGAGTCCTGTCACTGCTCACGAGAGTGAAGAGATCGCTGCCTGTCCCCTCCACTCCCGCATGAGGGTGTTGAAGATCGCAACGAGGCCTCCCCTCAGACTCCTCCGGGAGCCTCTGCCACCCTGGCATTCCCGGTGCTCCTGGGATGATCCCCTCGCCCATCCTGTGCTAGCACTTGGCTCTGAGCACGTGAAGCCCTGGCAGACCTGTCACCCCTTCCCGGCCAAGGTCCCGAGCTGAGGCAAAGAGCAGATAACAGGCTCTAGCCCAGCCCCCTCTACTAACTGGGAAAGATTTCAGCTCACAGCAAATCACCCTCTCCTTCCATTTTCAAAGCTGAAACATTTAAACGTAATCCTAGAACACAAAAAGCTTGTAGGTAGTTTCATCATCCGTTTGTTGTGTGATCTCAGGCAAACGAGTGAGGCAATCACACCCGAGCTTCTTCATTAATGAAACATAAATTATAATTACTCCTTGTAAGGTATTTGACACACCTTGTAATAACAATGTACACAGAGAGGATGATTTCATTTTGTGTCAGTTCCCAGCCTGCTTGTACTCACTGAGACCCAACAATAAGAATCATCACCCTGTTGGGGAAGATGTGGTGGTTCAAACATCTAAGTAAAGAACAATGAGAAACTGTTTTACAATCCAGGGGTTTTTTTCTTCCACTAAACTTACACAAAGGCTCATTAAGATTTATGTTTCAGATTTAAAAACATACTTTTTGAGAGTTATAGGCTGTCCAACCCCTGGGCATGGATCAATAATTAAAATTATTTGTGGTGTAAGACCAGCAGCTACTTCTGCTCTCAGTAATGAAGCTTAGATTAGGTATCTAGAGATCCCTGACCTGACTTGACTTAAAGTAGTTTCCCTTCCCGGAAGTGTGACAGCAATTTGTATGGTATTTCCACGAGGTTTGAACCAAAATTGATTGCTGTGCTTTGAAACAATCTGTAGCAATTCAATACAGCATTCGAGCAAAGGAGATGCAGCAGAATCCAGTGAGAATAAGAAAATGAGAACAATCTTATATTTCAAGACCCACTTACATCTTCAGAAAATATTGTACATCGATACACATGAAAGGATTTAAAAAAGGAGCATAGAGATTTTATTTGGTTTGTTTAAATTTATAGCTGCAGAAGCCTGAGTATGGTACAATAACTTGACACTAAAAATCATGGATCTCTGAACCACCCAGAGAAGGAAAGTTTTTTTTTCTTTAAAGTATATCACAGCCACCTTGAGACAAATTATGTTTCTCCTCTGAGAAAACTACTAAAAATCTTTATCGTGCTTCTAAAAAATCTGGAAGACTTGGTAGTATTGAAAGATGAGAACAGCTCACACACAGTGCCTTAAAAAAAGAGGCTGAAAAGAGAAAAATGGTATTTGTGGGAGCTGATTTTTTTTGAAAGATTACCCACAGGAGATCCAAAAAAAAACTAAGAATAGTCAGATGTGACAGACAGTCCAGGCTTCACCTGGCTCAGCCACTGGCCCCAGCAAGTCCCCAGGGATTGTCTCCTCTTAATCCAAGAGCCCATGGCAAACTGGCCGGCAGAGTTTTCTTTCCAAGAAATACCTTTCTTCCAAGAAAGGTATTTCACACCTTCCTCCCAGTATGTCCCTGGGACAGGAGCTTCCTGACATCACTCCACAAACTCTGGGAGCACTCAGACTAAAACCAGCCTTGTTTTCTCACCTGGAGCCTCATGTGTGAGGAACCGCGGTGCCCTTTGGAAGTGCTGAGCAGAATGGGAGGAGATCTTTCCTTGAAGTGTGAACCCTGAGAAGGCACCTGTAGTGCAGAGTTCCAACCCTCACAGGAGGGAATTAACCTTTTCAGGAGGATTCAGGAAAAGATGCTTCTACAAGAACAGGTCTTTAAAATATTAAAGAGCTGTGTCATTTCTGTATCATTATTTCAGTATTAATTACCAAAACTATATATACATACTTTTGGGCTATTAGTGGAGTTTTCACAAAGTAAGAGCAGCAATTAAGGTACATTTACAGAAATGTGAAAGTCAAACCAAAATATTTTACCTCAAAAGAAAACATTAACAAAGTGCTTTGTTCATCTTCCATGCTGATTCTCAATTTGGTGGTTTGTCTCGATTTTCATTTCAAAGAAGTGTTGACAGTTTGGTTTTTATTCTGATCCAGAATGAAAGCAAAATTTCCAAACATCACTCTTTCTTTTGAAGCTCAGATAGCAATTCCTTATCTGGTGCCAGAGGAGGTGCAGGCTGAGCCCAGCACACACAAGCACTTGCCCCAGGAGCAGTGGGGAATGTTTCCAGCCTCTGCAGGGATGATCCTGGTGACTGTCCCATCCCATCTGACCTCTGGAGGGGTGCTCACTCTCTATTTACTATCACCACGTTTTATTGTACCTGATGGACAGGAGAAAAGCATTCTCTGACAGTTGATAGTGTCAAGATTTATTTTTTTCAGTCAGCTGTACTTCATTCCCAGCTTGGGAAATCTCTCTTCTCCCCACAGCAATACTGGCAGCCTTCACCCACAGCCTTCCCAGAACCCACACAAGGCTGGTGTTTTACAGCTGCCCCACCTCTGCCCATCCATGCCAATGACAGTTTTATTCTTATTTTGATTTCAGAGAGCTGAGGCTGAGCCCAACACATCACCCAGCTGGGAACAGTGTCAGCACCAGGATTTGGCTGAATAGACAGCCCAGGAGCTTTTGTCACACAGAGATGTCACAAGCAAGGACAGCACAGTGACCATACAAGAATTTTAAAAAATGCATACAAGGAGGAGGGAGGGGAAATGATGCTAAATGACTTCCAAGGAGTGAAACATAGTGGAGAAACAGTAAAGATTAAAACTCCAGTCTCCTTTGAGAGAAGGTTCTGATCTATGCTCACCGTAACACACCTGGAGCTGCAGCATGACACACGAGCGCTTTGGGGGAAGTTAAATGTATTTCTCTCTTTATATCCAATATCAGACTCCTTCACTACACTAAAACTGTAAAAGAGGAACATTTATCTGTGTTCCCTACTGTCAAACCTGGTATACACACACACACTAACATCACACCTACAGATCTCTATCCCAACCAGACCAGCAGAAAATTTTGTATTTAAAAAAAAACTAGCAAATTATAGAGCTTGCTTAAAATTTCATTTATTTGTATTGTAAGCCAAGGGATCGTCCTCAACTCAGAAATGCACTGCTCAGCCTCCTTGGGAGCTGTAACAATCAGTGCACTTGTCAGAGAAAAATCCACAAGCAATTCAGTGACAGAGAAAAGAGACATTTTTTACACACATGCTCGTGCTGTGCACACACACACTGAGCAGTTTCCAGTTTCCCCTGTCAGCAAAATGCTGATGAGCTCTATCCATTATACCATTGGAAATAACTAAAACACAGGAGAGGAAGGGGAAATGAGGACATAAAGTCTTTGTAAGTATTTACACATCCCATTATTAAGATAAATGAAGGCTAATTAACATGGAATTAGCCACAAGTATGAAATACAAAATGAATTAAAACTGGTTTCTAAGTAAAATGAATATTACAATCAACTACTGTTAAAACTAAAATAAAACATGGTTTTGGAAGCTGTAGTGAAATATAAATTAATAATTCTAATAACAACAAAAAACAAAGTTAAGTAATTGTTTTATAACACTTTGGAGAGCTCAAATTATTGCTTTTTTCCTCAGAAAAAGCCCAGCAGGGGGGAACCTCCCCCATTCTTCCTGCCAGCTGATATTACATTAACAAGTCTTCATGTTAAAGCAAGTACTTCATACATTTAATAGCTGTTGAGAACACAACTCAGTTCTTCCTAAACAAAATGTAGCACCTCCTGTGAACATAAAAAGCACTGCTTTAATCTCTAATCAGTTCATATGCAATAATGCCTTTGTTTTGTAATGAATTCCACTCCTTCATTTGAATGTGCCCGTAGATGCAGGGTTCTGCTGAATCAGAGCTTACACAACCACAGCCTCCGAAACTCCAGAGCCTCAGCACTGGGGCTGCAGCTGTCTGGGCAGCAGGACTTTGCTCTGCAGCTTTCTGTGGCTTGGAGACACCATGGAAATCAGGAATTCGGCCTGCCCAGCATGCAGCTCCGTCAGCCTCGTTAGACCTGCCTCAGCTTTACCCTGATACTTGAAAACAAAGACCAAAAGCAAGCTAATACGTCATGCAAGCTCTCAGAATCGCTGGCCTAAAGGTTTACCTGTCATACATTATTTCAAACTTTTTAAATCAGCAGCTTCATCTTCTTTTCTCTGCCTTCTGGTTCTGAAATCTTCAATGCTCATTTGGGTTACATTTCAAATTTCTCTCAGTAGGTAGAAGTACACTCTTGTTTAAAAATTGGCAACTGAAACTTCAGCTGAAATAGAAAATCCTAAGGCAAGTTGGAAAGGCATCTCTGCTCAAGTTTAAATGACTTTCTGGGTCCCAGGCTTCCAATCACAACAGTCGAGCTGCCTCTGTCCTTCACCCGTCAATTTACACTCAGGTGGCAAACGCTGCGAGATAAGGGCTGGAGTCAGAAGCATTGTTTAAGCAAACTGTGATTATGATTTGCAGCAGAGGCACTAACAAGGTTCCTGTTCCTGTCTCCCCTGTGAGCTCTGGCAGTTCCCCTGTCCCTTACTCCAAGCCCCTGTCCCACCACTCCCCTCCTCAGCTGCCTGCAGCCCTGCTCTCTGCCAGGCTGTGTCACACACACTCTTGCACTCCAGGGTCTGGGAAAAGCTTGTTGGAACTCCACCCCATGCACAGGCTCTGATCTGGCAGCCTGGGATGGCACCAAGGTCGTGTTTTCCATCCTCTCAGGAACTGCCACACAAGGAAAGAGAAATGTGTGAGCTAAAAGGGAGACTCCTGGTGTTTTCTTATGAAACCCTGCATTAGTGCTGACTGGATAGGGGAGAACGCCCAAAACTGCAATTCCTCAGAAATCCTATTTTAACTTTGGGAACGTATCCTTTCCCTCATCCACAGTCCCCAAGCACTTCTCTCTAACAAATGTATGATACATGTACAGGATATCCCATCTGTGCCAGTTTTCCTTTCATTAGGGGAAGGCTCCATTCTCTCACCCTGCTCACCCCGCTCCTACTTTGCCTGTTAGATACAAAAACGAGCAGCTCCAAGTAAGGGCTGATGTTTTCTGCTCAACAGACTTGAAAAGTAACATCATTTTCTCTGCTGCTTCCTTGAAGCACTCCTACACACACCCTTGGGGCCAACACCTAGAAAATGCCCTCTGGGAGTCTGCTCTTGGATCGCTGCTCTTTAGGAGTGAGTTTGCTCTTGGATGGCTGCTCTGTAGGAGTGTCCTCACTTCCAGTTCCCCAGGGAATGGTCCCAAGCATCTTTCAGCTACTGCAATTTAAATAAGCTCTTCGTGCATATCACAAGATGATGATCATACTTTGGAAATTTAAGCTAAATGAAGTGTTTTAAATAAACATCAAAGCCATTTTGTATCCTCTTCCACTTTGAGGCTATTCATTTTGATCCCAGCATAAAGATCTCAACTCCCCCATCCCTGGAGTGTTCAAGGCCAGCTTGGACTGGGCTGGAGTAACCTGGTCTAGTGGAAGGTGTCCCTGCCTATGGCAGGGTGTGGAATAAGATAACCATGATGGCCCCTTCCAACCCAAACCATTCCAGAATCCTGTACTTCTGTGATCCCAGAAATGGAAGTTCCAGGCAGAAATACATTTCCATGCAGGAGAGGGGAGTCAGGGGCAGCACTGGCCATCTCCCAAGGCAGGGATGGAAAACTGGCATTGCAGTGGAATACTGCTGTTACTGTCCAGGGAATAGCACTTAAAGAGGAAGATGGATCAACAGTACCTGGGTTTGTACTCTTCACTGACAATAGTCTTGGACTGTGCCTAATGCAATTCACATTACCAAGCCTGAGAATACATTCTTAAACTGTAAGGGACTGGTGAGGCAGGCCACAACTGTACTCCACAAAGAAAGGATTCTCCCGCTGTTCTCAGCAACAATCTCAGTAGGCTTCTAGGATTTCCTGCTTTTTGTAATTTCAAGGGTTAATAGAAAATTGGGAAAAAAATTAATTCTGAGTTTCAGTAAAAGAGTTCATATTCTTCATTTATATCCTTCATGAAATGGAGTACAAGACTTCTGTGTAAGAAGAGAGCTACAGTTAGTATCTGTGGTTGGCCCCCAAGTACACAATGACACGATTTTCATACACCTTCTTCATAGTTTTCTCAATTTGCTTCAAAAATACTTGTGGAATTCTCCCACATAAAGTGTGTACTGTATCCAGAAACCTCGACTGCAGAGGGTAGTACAAGGACTGGAAGAGATTGTCTTCAAATGGAAACTAAGGAAAAGAAATAAAAAAGAATTTTTAGTTTTCACTAGTTGTGAAAGGGCATTTTATAAGATTCTGTAAGAGAAAACCTTCCATAGGTAGGGAATGTCTTGTCCCTCACCAGCCCAGTGTCACCAACCCCATCACTTCACACCCTGCCTGGCTGAGAGGGTGCATTGAAAGGCATTTTATTAATGTAAGGATACTGCAAGGAAACAGGAGTTCTGGCATCCAGAGCTGTAAACACACAACACACAACATCCCAAGAGGACACAGGCACCTGTGCCTGTGGACAAGCTTCTGCCCTCCATGTGTGTTACTCTCATTTTTTAGTTTTCTAATGTTTTCATTCTTGTGATGGAGTTTCTCACACTGCTTTTTAAAACATGTACATGTTTTTCTAACTGTTTTTTTGTTTTTTATTTTGAAGGTAAAGAAGAAGAGAGAACTTTATTTTGGTTTTCACATTATATAGAGTTTAGGGAATGACTATTGATTGGAAGGTGAAGTTACATCATCTTCAACCACACTGGTTAATGACAAAGTCCATCAAATCTTTCTCCTCCCAGGAGAAAGAATGAAAAACAAGAAGACAGTTAGAAAAACATGTGCATGTTTACAAAAGCAGTGTGAGAAACTCCATCACAAGAATGAAAACATCAGAAGGCTGAAAAATGAGAGTGACACATGTGCCTGGAGGCTTGAGGTGCTCAGGGAGGACAAGCTTTCCCTGGGAATTTATGGACCAGAGCTGCAGCCCCAGCATGAGAATCTCCCCTCCAGCATCTTTTTTCCTACCTTCAGTATTACAGAAAAGCAACTTATCAGCCTTTTTGATTACTATAATACGAAGGAGAAACGTTTTAACCACCTCAAATGCATGTGAGAGGCCAAAGCAACCATGTTCATTTGCGTCTGGTGGGTTTTACACAAACACAACCACCCAGCCTGGTGGCTGGCAGAGCAATGTGAGTGAGGCAGGAATCCACCCTGGGACAAAGGAGTGGAGGCAGCACTTACATCCCGGATCACCTCGTAGAGGGCCTTGAAGGTGGGCTGCTTGTCGTCGTGGTAGACCCCTCTGTTGCCGTGCAGGATGGAGACCCCCTCCTCCTCCGCCCCCCTGCAGTTGCTGCCGTACATGCAGTGGTCAGGCCGGTAGTTCCACTGGCAGGGGAACACGTACAGACACTCTGCCCACGCCAGCAGGGCACAGGCAAGGAGAAAAGCCACGTCAGACAAGAGTTACAACAAATTCAACCAGGCTGGGACCGATGATCGGGGAATATTCAGTTATATCTTTTGCAGGTATCCCCGACAGAGACACTTCCTTCCCTCAGGGGTGACTGCACTCCCCAGCTGTTGGTCCTGGACACAAAATCTGGGACTGAACACAACCCAAGGGAGCCCTTCAGAAAGCTGGAGTGAAGAATCAAACCAGAGAGTACACAGCAGGTGACACTGTCCAGCACCCTCTGCCACAGGAAGGAGTTTCTGGAGTGACAGAATGACTGGGAAGCACACACAGCACTGGGGTTATGAAAAATCCAGACTCCTCCTGAAGCTAGTATGGAGAAACTTGCAAAGTATATCCAGTGTTTGCTGCTGAAGCTGTCACAAAGGCCATGACAATTTGTTACACAGCAGAGCATAAGGGGTGGTGTATTTTATCCACAGCCCTCCAAAGCGTCATCATCCATTAATTTCACAGGTCTAGGTTATTTAGCAAAAGGGCTCATAACTCCCTTTCTCCTGGTGATTTTTTTAAAAATCTGTGCACACAGTGCTTGCAATCTGCTTGTCATAAATCACTCCAGTCCCTGCAACCTTTCTGCCTTGGCCCTGGGGAACAATGAATCATGGCTGGTGCCAGCAGGGCACGGCAAAGCACTGAAGATGGAACTCTTCCCTTGGCCTTTCCCAGCTTCCCGGGAAGCCTGCAGCTGGTTACATGTGGTTCTTGAAAAGCAGAAGAAAAACTTTCTGAATTTTTCTTCCCTTAAGGCCTCTCCAGCAGAGCAGTCTTTGGAGATGGGCAAAGGGAGCAGCTCCTCCGGCCCAGGGAACAGAGTTCTCTGTGGTTTTAACTCACATCTATAAAAAGGCACCTGCAGCAGTCTTGGCCAATTCCCTCCCGGCCAGTCTCAACAACCCAGAGTTTAAGACCTGAGAAAAGTCCAGTTTTCTGTGTTAATTGTATACATTTCTTTTGTTTTCTTTTCTTGAGCACTCTGATACTATGCAATTCACAAAAAAATTCTTTACCAGTTCCGAGCAAAGCACAGACTGTGGTGCAGAGGAGTCTCCACATGTAGCTTTGATAGAGAACACTCATCACAATATTGAAGTATTTTTGCAGCCTTTGTTTTTTTTCCTGCACACTTCAGTGAACAGCTTGTGTCTGGCTTCACAACTAATCTGCCTCCATATTTTTTCTTTCTCCAGGAGACCATACTCCCATAACATTCATTTCTTTTTGGAAATTAATTCCTCACTCTATATTTCCCTAGGACTGGGGGTAATCTGTGGTGTACCAGGGACACTGATGTTTGACATCTGTCTGCAGAAAACACATGTTTGCTTTTTGCTTCGCTTCTCCTCACTCCAGCAGTTTGCCTGGATTTGGGTATATTCAATTACCTACCCTGTGACTCCTCAGAGAAAAAGAAAAGGGAGCAGAATAAATAAAGACAATTCCAAACTTGGTTTATTCTTAAGATAACTTAAGGTGACAAGGTCACATGGGAAACCAGGAGAAGCAGTAGGGATGGATACTCAGCACCCAGTTAGAAGCATGAAATGAGGTTCTCAGCTTCTCTGGGAAGTGTGTGCTACGCTCCAGTGTTTAAATCCCTGCATTTCCCACCAGCAGGACATCCATGACATCATCTGGTGCCTGCTGAGGCCGGGTCACTCAGCTCAGAGGCTGGAAGCTGCTTTAGATGAGATATTCCAATGGCTGT
Source organism: Leptocoma aspasia (assembly GCA_013399835.1). Classification (NCBI taxonomy): domain Eukaryota; kingdom Metazoa; phylum Chordata; class Aves; order Passeriformes; family Nectariniidae; genus Leptocoma; species Leptocoma aspasia. The sequence continues at coordinate 915 of VXAX01002142.1, read as the reverse complement.
GACCACTTTCTGTCTATATTAGCTTCGTTACTTATTTGCATAAGTATCACAGGTCAGCTGAAGTTCAGAAAAACTGGGCTTAGCTTTGCAGAAAGTTTGGCACTTTTACATTCAGATAAACAACTGAAACAAAAATATTTTTGCAGCTACACCCTGGTCCAGTGACAACCTGAAGCACACACACAACATTAACTTCATCCCTTCACTTCATCATTACTTTTACACCTCATTATTTTCTCAAATCTCCAGAAAACATATTTACATATTCAATGGAACCAAGTCCAAGCCCCATTACCTGCAGCAATGTCAGAAATATTTTCATAGGTTATAAATCCTTTGAGAATGCAGCTACACAATAACTCCATACCAGAGTATTTATGCACATTATAAATAACAAATAGCAGTTAAAAAAAAAATTAAGCTCAAGGTATTTTCTCAACACAGATAATGACAACTCCGAGATTCATTCCTTACCTGGGTTAAAGTAAAAAATGATATTTAGCAAATCCTGGTCTCCCCACGTGATGTAATTTTTGTACTTTTGGTACAATGGATATAACATTTCCTCCCAAGTCAAGCCACCTGGTATCAAGCTGTTCTGCAGGGCAGGAAAACAGAAGCATGGGGTTAATATCATGATCAGTATATCTGACCCAGAGTGGGCACACATAGATCTTTAAGTTCTGCTAAGCCATACTGGACACCCAGGTGAAAAATTAAAAACTGCCAGGAAATGCTAGACCTGGACAGGGCTGTAACAGCAGAACTCACTGGGTTTATCTAAACAGGAAAACAAGGTCTCCTGGGCCCAGCTCTGATGTCAGCTCCTGCTATTCACAATCTTCCTATTCCGAGTAACAGGAGGGGAAAAAAGTGAAAAATGCAGGGACAAGGTGAAAACCAAGGAATAAAAGC
>VXAX01002141.1:0-39170 GCA_013399835.1 Leptocoma aspasia | reverse complement strand
TGGGACTGTTTAGACTGGAGAAGGGAAGGCTCAGGGAGATTCTTAACAACATTTATAAATAGCTGATGGGAAGATGGACCCAGACTCTGCTTAGTGATGTCCAGTGAAAGTAAAAGAAGAAAGGAACAGAAATTGAAATACAGGAAATTCCATTTAAATGTTTTAAAAATTTTTTTACCATAACAGTGATTGAACACTGGAACAGGTTGCCCAGAGAGGTTGTGGAGTCTCCATCCTCAGAGATATTTTGACTGGACACTGTCCTTAGCAACCTGCTCTAGATAATTAATCTTGGAGCAGAGGGTAGAACTAGATGATCTCTAGAGGCCCCTTCCAACCTCAGGCATGCTGTGATTCTACGACAATCCAGAAGTCACTGTCTTTCTGCCAGTTACAAGTGATGGCTCATAGACTAGAGCCAGAGAATGGAGAAACAGAAGGAAGCATTAGAGCAGAGATTCCCCATTTGCTTTCAGTATGTATGTCAGTAAGTATGCTACTGACACCAAGGGATGATCATCAGCTTTTGGGACACCAGAATGAGGTCACAAATGGGTACAACAAAGCCTACAACTTCAGTCATGGCAATTCCGCATTTAGTGAATTTTTTACCTATCTTACAGGCTCCGTTCATATTTAAAGATAAGGAAAATTTACTCTCACCCACACACACACACACACACACGCACACACACACACACACACACACACACACACACACAACTTAATCACAATTTTAATCAAACCCAGAGAAGCACAAGCATGAGCTACAGGAAAACATCTGCCATTGCTAATGAGGCCTTTAGTATTTTCACTAGTTAAGTCCTTAGTCAACTTCTTATTAGTGTCCCAGCCATCTGTCCCTCCATATTTGCTGCACCTAAAGAAAACAGGTTTTTACTTTCCTTTAGGCACCAAGTCCCTTTGAGAGTTAATAGCTGGTTTTGTGACAGCAAATGGAAAAATGTGAGTATCACTGCACAGCTGCAGTGGTAACTGAAGGATTCAGACATCAAACGAAGAACAACTAAATCCCAGTCAGCTAAAGAAGTCCAGCATTGGTCTGTGTGTACAAAGCTAGGCCACAGAGTTAATAGAGGGTATTTCAGAACATAGCAACAAAAAAAAAATGCAGTTTGCTGGAGAACAAAGGCTGCCTAATATATTAGCAGTAATCATCCCCAATCTCATTATTTTACCTTTTTTGCCTGCTTTTTAAATATCACTATGCAGTGATAAGAAGTCTTTGTGCTGCACCATATTCAACTTCCCCAGTCATTTCACATAGGGGTGTATGTGCTCTGGCCAAGAAGGCCTCTCCAGCCTTCTTTAGCCACACTAAACATGTCAGTGAAGTGTCCCTGCTGTTGTTTACAGCTGGTTCTTACCAGCTGGCTCTTACCATGTTCATTACATCTTGCAGATCTTGCAGATCTCGCAGATCTTGCACTGACCAACCCCCAAAGTGTACAGACCACAGCAAATTCAGACACAGACCCTTACAAGTGTGCCAATCTTGCCTTATGCAATTTCTAGATACCTGGGGCATTCAATGTATTGGCTTTCTACAGCAAACACCTCTACCTAGGAACCTTGCAACTGGAATGCAGTGTCCATGAGAAGCATGTGCTGCTACTGTTCCATGCTCAGCAGGACAGCCCCACTTGTGCCTGCTGTCAGCATTTCTATCTTTCCTGTAAATGCTGCAACCTCACACACCTTAGCAAAGAACACCTTGCCTGGTGATTTGCAAAGATTTGCTTTGATTCCTTTCACATAGATTCTTGTCTCATTCATGGTTTTCTTCTTGTACCTCTTGGAGATCCAGAGAAGAGAAGAATCTGGGCAAGACCTGAACAGAAGGATGTTCTTTTAACATGCTCCAGTCCAGCGAACGCTTCCTTGGAGAATAAGCTCAAGAGGGAAGCAGAAACGAAATTAACATCTTCCAGACAGGAACAGGCAGACTGCACAAATGTCTCTCATAGAAGGGTATCACTGTGTACATGACCCAAAACTTGCCTGCTCTTTGCTGTACTTATGGATTCCATGTGCATGAGAGATCTTCATCAACATATAAATACAAAAAGCTCTTAGAGGAACAATTTGATTGCCTCTTGCACTGAACACTCTGGGACAGCCTTCTTCTTAAAAAAGAAGATTAGATATGACAGTAACTCTGTGCCTAGTGTATCATATTTTTCCAGCTAATGTAATAAATCACCTCCCACTAAAAACTGAACTGCTTTAGAACATCAGAGGACCACAGGAAAAAAGCAAAACTGAAAGAAAAAAAGCCCTCTGCAACTCTATGGAAAAAACACAATAGGTAAAGAACATTTCTGTGAGTAAATAGATGGTAACAGCAATGCCTTTCACTGAAGTAAGGTTGATGAGATGCATGTGCTGGCTAGTCTGAGCTTTTTATTAGGTATTTAGAGGAAAGATTAATTTCAGGGAGATATTTTATGATTTGCATTGCTATGGGCCTGTGCAGTGCTGATGTGTGATTAGATTAGAGGTTGTTCTCTTGCAATACACTCCTATTGCTGGTGAGAAACTATGTGGAGAAGATTTGCTAGCAACACCTCCATACAGATACGCAGTTACTAACAAAACTCTGTGGGAGAGCATAAGAGAAGTGACTAGAGATACCCAGAATCACAACTGTGCTCTCCTCTTAATCCCTGTACCAAAATGGCTGAAAGATCTTCATAACAGTGTGTCCTTAGAAGGACATCACTGGCTTTTGGAAGCACTTCTAAGGTGTTCACAACATTTGCCAGCACTGTCAAAAGTTTTACAAGAGCATCCATGCTTGGAACCAAAGACTTCTCTGGCACAGCTGAGGTTTCCTAAGATGATGCTATGCTAGGCAACAAGGTACAGACCCAGGGATCTTACCTGTCTCTGAGGACCCGTAGGTTCAGATTCTCGTCTCCTTTGTCGGAGAGCTGGTGCTGAATGTAAGGGGGAGTGGGCTGGGCTTCCTGTCTGCTGTTCATGTCTACTGTCAGACACTGTTTGAAAAGGTCCTTCATGTCTGTGGGAACTATCCTCCTCAGTCACAGGCAGCATACCCCGACTTCGCCCGTCATGAGTCTTCGGCCTCACTGCAGCATCTGCTCCCAGGCGCCTTCTCTCTTCCCCATCTTCAATAGGCCTTAGTTCCTCAGGCTCTTCATCTGTGGTTCCAGAGGTGCTTGGCTCAGCACCAGGGTGGAAGTCCTTCAGCTCTGTCTCCTTATCAATGATAACCCACTCCTTGCTGTCAAAGTCCTCCTCCTCTGCGAGCGGCACTGAGCGGAAAGCATTGCTGAGGGCTTCATGTTCCACGGATGCGGACACGTCCATCCTGCCGCTCGCCTGCCGGTCAGCCTGACCAGTATCAATGGACAGCATTTGGGCTGGCTGCGAGGAGCACACAAGCCGTGATGGAGAGCCAGGGATATCCATTCGAGACCTAGAGACACAACAAGAAGCCATTAAAAACACATTGGGTTTGTGGTTAATGACAGGGACCATAAGAGAAAGCCTGTATAGAGCCTTCTCACTCATTTCTTGGTACACATCAGAAAGACAGGCTTAAACAAAAATATTTCTTTAGAACCTACAATGGCATGAAGAAGTGCTTCAGTTTGACAGCCAATTCAGCATCTCTTTCCCCTGTAGACAGGATGATAACCATTTCTCCCCAACAACAGCTTTCTCCTTTGTTAAGTTCTACTGGCTTGTGAAAAAAAACCTCAAACCATGTTCTGATCATTGTTTCTCATTTGGCCTGCATCTGCTGCTTGCTTTGCTTCTCTGCCTATCTCAGAGGCCAGCAGCTTGCTGCACAAAGCCAGAGCGTCTGCTCCCTAGATTTTAGGACAACTGCAGTGTGTTTTCAACAAGGATCATCCACAAGCCTTGCAGAAAAGCCTTCCATGTGTGAGACATCAAAATTTTTGACGAAGAAAGAGGAAGTAGAGAAGGAGGTGAACCAAAAGTCAATGTAGATAAAGTTGCAAGCATTGGCTGCTGATCTAATGATTAGGTTGGTCTCAACAGTCAATCCTCAAGACTCTGCTAAAAGCACTAGGAGGCTATAGAGGGTGAACAAACCTTCTTTCATGTGGATCTGCTTTCCCATCAGCTGTGGAGAGCCGCTCTGACTCGGGGCTGTTGATGCGGCGGTAGCGGAGGGAGCGCACCTGTGCTGTAGGGGACTCCGGAGGCACTCGGACAGGGGAACTGGGGCATACCCCATTTCTCTGCTCCTCTTCCACCATGCACTGAGTCTGGAGGGGGTAAACACAAAGAACTTCAAGATCTGGCCAAAGACATTGATTTCCATCCTTCACTGTTGCTCTGGACTTTCTCCCAGGATACACTTTCAGCTGCATTTTCACTATCTACACAAGCAGTGTCTGAAGGGAGGCAGGGTCCCTCTCCTCTGGCAATTAGCTGGTATTAAAATAAGGTATGGATTTTAAATCAATTCAAATATTTAAATATCTTTACAAGGTGGCCTATGCATTTCAATTGCCCTGAGTGCTGATCCAAAGGAGTTCTCATGGGTTAACCTACTGCATACACAAACCCTAACTGCTTATCCAAGATGTCTAAGAGCCTTGTTTGTCAACATTCATTGAAGCAGGGGCCATGCATTACATTGCAATGTACAAACTTTTACATCTGGTCTGACTAAGGCATCTCCTAATTACCAGGGTGGTTTGGGTTTTTCGTTTGTGTTTTTGTTTGTTTGTTTTAATCTTGGTCCTTTAAACAAAGTCTTCCACAACATCCACTCAACCACATCATCTGTAAAAGCCTTCCACAGAGCCAAGGTCATGCAGGGAGCTGAACACGCTCACGGACACTCTATCATTCCATATTTCCTCTTTCATATTGCCTTATTAAATTTGATTTTTTTAAATTTAGCAGAGGAGAAAGGAGCAAAAGCAGGTGGCCAACACAGCTGCCCTCTGCCTTCCACAGTGCTGATTTTCCTTGGAAGAGAGGGCCAAAAGCACAGAGACAGAATGGTCCAAGGGCTACAGCAGCAGCACAGGATTTGCATCCAACACTGCTGTGTTGCCAGCCATGCAGCATCAGCTGCTACACACTGCCTGTGTGTGGGGATCTGTGGAGAATGCTTACCCTTCCCTGCCCTACATTCTCTTGTCCTCCATTAATGCTAGAGGGTCTGAACACAAGCAGGATCTCAGTAAAATGCTGCTGATCCAAACAGTCGCCTTTGTGTGTGCAATGTGTACATGGCAAGTTAGTCAGTGCCCATAAATTAGCAGACCTAAACCACCCATGCTGGAGTTGGAATGTATAACTAAAGAGCCTTTGCAGCTAAGGAGAGTGGAGGAGAACTTTCAAGCATTAAAGGAAAAGCAGAATAGATGATAATGATTTAATGTGTAATCCAGTCATGGCCAGGAGAATGTTAGTGACCCACAAAGGTCAACCGTGTTTGTGAAGGGAGCAAAGAATCTTACCCAACATCAACTTGGTAAGATTCAAGGGCAGAGAACTGGGGGATGGTGTGGGAGAACAGTGACAGTAAGCCCTGTCCTTAAAACAAAAATGGGAGAAGTGGGCCAGAAGGAGATCTGAATCGTCTACACAGAGAAGTAAGGATCATCTTAGACAGTTATTAGGGAGAAAAAACATGGCAAGCTCCACTCATCTCCTAAATACAAAGAGCAAGACAGGGAGAGACAGTTCATTCTAGTGCTACAAGACTGGAAGATGAAGGATGTGATGCTGTAAATAGCAGACGGGTGTTTAAACACACCAGTACCCTTGTGGTTCTGATGCCTCAGATTACAAGCAGAGATAAGGCTGTGCCCTTAGGTATCAAATTGGAAGCATCCTTCTTTTCTCCACGTGGTGACTGTTAAATTAAATAAATTTAATTTAACATTTAATTATTCATTAAATAAAAACTGATCCTCTCTCAGAGAACAGTCAGACTAAAGATATAAGTCTAGCAAAGCAAAAGGACAGGCAAGAGTCAAACTAAAGATAGCAACCCCTCACAAAGAGAAAGGACTTCAGCTTTGGAAAGCTTGCTGCCCTGGGCTTTGCCACACAGACTGCTGTGTAGCTACAGAACCTGTCAGAGCTGAATTGCTCACTGTCATGCTGAGTAACTCCCTAAGCTCCTTTGGCAGCAACCTGACAACAAATAGCACAGTGCCTGGCACCAGAGTCACCTGGCTGTGCTGTGGAGCTTCTAGAAACCTCTCCTGCCTTTAGCTGCTGTTATGACAGGACTTGTGAATGAGGTACCTAAGACATGACACACAACTAGCACACAGAAAGTACTCCCCTGTGGAAAGTCTGACGGAAGAGCATCAAGGCACCTGGTGGTAGAAATGCAAAGAAAAACACACAGAAGTTGCTAGGATTTTTCTGTAACACTCTTTTTAAAAAATATATGTTGTGTGAACAGAACTGTCCCTCTCTATCAGGCTTTTCTTATTTCATATACCTTCAAATGAAAACTTCTGGGAATGCAGAGTTACCACTGAGAGATGAAGAAGTAATTTGAACTTGGTTCATAATTTCTCATTGTTGGGGACTGTCCCGGCTAATGTTCCATACAGATAACATTTTGATCTGAATTATTAGCATTGGAGAATTTTAAGTAAATTAGATTATTTCTTGTCCATGCATAATGTTTTCTAATAAGGCTAAGGATAGTGGAGATACCTATATTGCTGAAATAAAGACTAACTTTGTACTTGTAGAGACTGAAGTGAATTCTGGTCAGCCCCAGAAGAGTAACAGACCTAACATGCCAGTCTACAAATGTCCATTAAAGACAATTTTGTGATGTGAATCTGATAGGCCCTGACAATTAAGTCTGATGAACGTTTCTCTGCTAACAGATTCTGTATGTATCTGATGACTTGCCACTAATACTAATTTACTTGCAATATGTAAATTTTAACCTTTTTAATAAACAAAATGACAGATTCTTATACTTGACATTAATCATGGAATCAACCTTCACTGGGGATGCCTCCAAGAAATTAGGTAATATTTACAAGTAAGGGTTGAGAAATACCTTAGAGATTATGAGGAAAATCAACTGAAGTATACATTTTATGTAAGCTAAAAAGACTTAATATGATCTTGGAATGCAGAAATATGAGAATATTAAGTAATGGTTTCTTTCACTCTTCACAGAGATGAAACCATTGTTAGATGCTCGTTATAGATTTTCCTACCCTTAAAAAGGAAAGTTAAAAAAAGGAAGAGAAAAATGAGTGATGACTCAAGGTACAGAAAAATACAGCTTGTGAAGACACCTCTGATTATATTTATTTACCCAAGAGGTTGGGACACAATAAAATTTTGGTTTATAATTTCCAAGCCTGGGACATTTCTGATATTGTATCAGCTATGCAAGGACTAGAATTTCCTTTCTTGAAGTATCAAAATCCTAGATAATGATATGATGGCAAAAAAGATTCATTTTAGCATCACTGGGCCCCAAAATGTCACTTGCAAAAAGATCTAGATTAATCCAAATGGCTTTTACTTTGTGAAAAAATTGTTTGTAATCTCCTCTTGCCACAGGAAAATTCTTCAATGCTTTTTGGGCTTACTACATAGGATGCTACATCAGTGGATCTGAGTGGCTTCTAGCAGTCTATGAAGCCATTGCCCTACATCCAGCAGTCACAGGAGACTTGAAAATGTTCTTTACTTTGCTGATGCTGATCCTGAGTTTGTTGCGATTCACATCTGTCTCTTCCCAAACTTCACCCTCATTGAAAGCCGTGTTTGGAGCCTGACCAAGACCTTCCACTGGCCGACCTGACAGGACGGGAGGAGCATTCTCTTGATCGCTCAAATGTTCACCCTGTAGGACATCTTCAGTGTTCTCACGGAGCAGGTCCCCTGGTACCGGAGTGACATTAACCACCCTATAAAAGAGACAAAAAGAAAGGCAAAATTATCAGTATATAAAGAAGGAAGCCTATCACACTGCCCCACAGGAATTCTTTAGCAGATTTTAGGGTATTACTTAGCTGAAAAACAGGCAGTCCCAGATATGACATCCTGAATCAGAACAGGAGAATTCCATGTAATGAAAGTTACAAAGACAGTGGGATGGATCAGTGAAAGCATCTTGGGACCCTTGATACATAGGCTGAAAACTTCTTCACAAGTGCACATCACACCATATTGAGCTGTGAAGAAACCTTTCCTTCGGCATGAGCAAATGAGGCTTATTAGGTCTTGTAGTTTTTATCTTCCATAACATTACTAGGAATTATTGTTATTCCCTAATGTCAGCTCCCCCAAAAGCACCGAGACAGACCAGTGTACCAGGCCTTATCAAGCCTTTTTTATTTGGACTCATCTGTACCTCTGAGCATCAGTCTCTCTGTACCCTTGCAGCAGCACACAAAACACATTGTAAACAGGCTGAGGAGCTGTGTTGGAGGTATAAGCAGTGCATGCACTCAGCTGTACTCAGCTCACTATCCAACACCACAGACATAAATTAATATAAAAAAAGTCAGATCAAGTGGTGCCTGCCATGCTGTTCCAACTTTCCAGAATCATAATGGCCTTGAAATCTTAAAAAAAACAACTGAGCTTGTTATCCATTGCCTGACTGGTACAACTACAACACTCACCCAAACATGGCTGCTGTTTGCCTGGTGTTCTGCTGTGGTGGAGTTGAGGTGCTAGTGGACAACAAGATATCTGTACCAGCCTTCTCCCAGTCAAAGGCTTCATTTTCAGTGATGCCCCTTTCTTTCATGCTGTTCTCAAAAACCGACATGATTAGCTGGAATACAAGAACAATTTCTGGTAAGTAGGTGAGAGTGGCTCTCATCAAAAATCTGAAGTATGTGCACGAGGACCAAATGCATCTTATCATCTCCAGTTTGCCTATGAAAGATGTTAAGAAACGAAAGCAAAATTTATAAAATTGCAACAGTTGTTTCTCAGGTTTTGGCTTCATAAGTAAAATTTCTTCAAACCTACAAAAGACATTCATGCAACATTTTGACACTGATTCAACGAAATCTTGCAGTTAGCTGTTATTCCAACTCTAAATCCATAACTTCAATTCAGCTTTCCTTTTGACTACACAGTACATTATGCAGAACAGTACATCTGATATGCAGAGTTCAAGGGCAACCAGAAGACATAAACAGAACAGGAAAAGGTAGTCCCAGGATGCAGACTCATCGCAGTGCCTGGCTCAAATATGGCTTAGTGAAGAGCCCTATGTTGTGTTTAATGTGCATGATGTGGCCTGACCCACTTGGCTGCCTAAGAAAATAAAAGAAGGATGATACAATTTTCTTTATAAGATGGCAGGTATAAATGCTCATGCTGATGTACTTTATACTTGTTCCTTTTCTAAGAACTGTTATCCTCTAGGAGAGAATTAAACTTACTGTCAATAGTTCTCCATGCACCAATGCATTAGCAGAGAAATCTGATGTTCTGCTGTCAAAGGGAAACTGGATGCTGTAGGCCAACAGAGTTGTGAGGTCCTACATTTCTAATAAAATTATTTAGCTAAATAATGCAGAACTGACAGTATTCACCCTATCAGTTCCCCTCTATATGGAGAGACAATGTGATTGCAAATACATTTGGCTTATGGTATAGAATCAACACTAAGTTATGAATAAAATTTAGCATGAGCAAACATCCTATTTGCAACTATATTCCAGTTCTGTTTATCAGCATGATCAGAAGGACAGGAAAGCCTGCCATTTCCTACTACCTTCCACCAAACTGCAATAAAATGCCTATTTACAGCTTTCAGATGAGCCAACTTTTTCCTCCTTTCTATGACCCAGAACCCTAGAATCAGGTGCATGCTCCTGTGGTAACGCTATATTTGATTAACAGAATTTACAGAGTTGGCTGTTGGTCAGACCAAGGCACAGGAAATTCTTAGGATTGTATTTGTTTTCTGACTGCTACTTCGGAAATGATTACTGTCAAGTATCTTTTAGAAATTAATATCCTCACAAACTCAAAGATGCCTTGCATGAACTCCACACATTTGTAGACAGATGCCCTTATAAAAGCCATACTGGCTTCTGTTCATTAGATCATCCTCACCACTAATCCCAGTCTTGTCACAACTTTTGATTCTTTGTGATGGACATGTCAGTATCAGGGAGTGGTATCTTGTGAAGCTATTTAAAAACTGGTACTGCTTCTGCCACCTTCCATTCCTTTGACACTGAAGCAGTCTGAAGTAAGAAACCACATGATAAAATTAGACATTCAGCTGCTGTATTTTTAGTATTCCTTCAAGGACCCACTCAGTTGAAACAACTTTTGTTACTTTCTGCTATAACTTATTCTGTAACTCTTGCACTTGACTTTGCAGGCTGTTAGGGATTTTACAGCCCTTTACTGTACTCCCCGTAGGGTCTTTTTTCATGGCTGAAGCATACAGGTGTCCTTACCTGCCATTATTCTCAAGCTATTTAATAGACTTACTGAGTCTTCTCACCTTTCTCTGAAACCTTTATACTTCTGATGAAAGGTCAAAGCTTTACAAGGAGAGAAGTGGAGTGGAAAACTGCACAGAACAGTCCCAGCAACAACCACTGCTCCTGGAAAGCCATGAAAAAAGTCACTGGATCCTATCTAGGGTCCTCTGCCTACAGACAGAATATTAAGAATCAGAAGAGTTTCCACAGTCACTGCAAGCCTCTCATGCTGAGTTTTCTTCTGCTGGGCAAGACAATGTGCAATTCCAAATCTGAGTATCAAAACCACTAGTGGGATAAAGAAGAGGTCCAGTATGTTTCTCTATTAAAGGTGTTACTGTCCATGAGGACATAAAGCTTAATTGTACATTATGTAGTAGCATGTCATGTTTTGGGCTGATGGCCCAAAGAATGAGAGAGAAGCAGCCAATGGGGCACAAATTACCCACTAAACTGTCATGACACATCTTGTCAAATGCCTTCTCCTGGCCAAGGCTCAGGAAAAGAATCACAATCAATCCTGAAATATCACATATAAAACCTACCAAAACAGTTATGGATTGTCCAGGCACTCAAGCCTTGAATTCTTTGGGGCTTATCTAGAAAGATAGAATCTTTCAGCAGAAACTTTGGGCATAGCAAATTGCTCTTGCTCATGTTTCTAATCTGCACTGTAATCTACAACACAGTATTTAAGAATAAGTATCAGGCACACCTCTTCAGTGGCAGGGATCCCCTTTTGATAAGGGAATGCTTCCGATTTGTGTTTGTAAGTCCTACAAGAATTTCTAGGGGGAAAACAGTAGGACTATGATGGAAGATACCTGGTAATTTGCTGTCCTGTTTTCAACTGGAATAGAGTTCATTTTATTCCCCATTGCTGGTGCAGTGCTGTGTTTTGCTTTTAGGATGGTTGATAACACACTGATGTTTTGGCTGTTGCTCAGTTGCGCCTACCCTCATTCAAGGACTTTTCAGTGTCCCATGCTCTGCTGGTAGGGAGCTGCACCAGAAGCTGAGAGGGAGCACAGTTTTGGGAGTTTGACCCAAACTGGCCAAAGGGATATTCCATACCATAGAGTGTCATCCCCGGTATATAAACTGGGGAAGTTGGCTGGAAGGGACCAATTGCTGCCTGGGGACTGGCTGGGCATCAAGCAATTGTATTTTGCATCACTTGCTTTTCTTGGGTTTTATTTTTATCTTTTTCTTTTTTCTTAAATTACAATTATGATTGTAGTGTGTTATTACAGTTATGATTGAAGTGCCTGGTACACAGCTGCCAGCTGGAGCTAAACCACCACACTTGATCAGCATGAGAGAACTCAAACCAGCACTGGTTGTTCACAGGGAGTCTTTCCCAATTGCTCTGGCAATATTTGGCATTGACTGAATCTAAAGGAAGATGTCCATATAGAAAACTTACCTTCCCACACCTGTTTAGGATGTGTATGGGACAGCCATTCTTTCATATGACAACAGCTGACGTGATAATTTTTCCTTGAGAGAAATGCAACTCACAATGCCCTAGCTGAGCGAATAGGATGGATTCCCAGGCAAAGCTACTTGCCTTTGCACTTTACATTTCCATAATCTTCCAGGAGCAAAGGTCACTATTACTTTTCTGATACTCATTGCAAAAAGATCTTTGGGGAGAGAAGCCAGCCACCTCCCCAGCCACACCTGAAACTACTCTTCTACCAGCTGGACTGCATGCAAGTGTAGTACAAAATATTTTCTACTACATCCTATCTGCATTTTCCAGGGAAGAGGTGTGCTTCTTGCTGTCAAATGAGTCAGAAAACCCCAAAATGCTGCTCTAATGCCCACATCCTCCTGCTGTGAAAGTGCTGAAAGTTTGATCCTAACCATGAACCAACACTGACAGTGATCCATTAAAGGGACACACCTGACATCTGAGGCCACGAGCCCAAGAAGTACAAAAACACAGGGTATAAGATCCACCATCTGACAGCTTGAGTCTATTTTATTCTACCATCATTTTCCTCTCCTCTGTTTGCTTAGGCAAACTTGTGTCATCTATCCATCAGAGAGTAGTGATGTCTGGTCACCCTCAGTCTCCAGTTACAGCCTGGTACGTTTCTCTTGGAGACATCATCTCAGGGGCCCACAACTGTAATAATATTGCAACTCAGCATGACATGTGCTTAGGAGAATCTAAAACTTCAAATTCAATTCAGATTTTGAAATAAACCGTGACTTTATATATTAGTAAACACACTTTCCCAATTTCCTTTATTTCTCTGTGGGTCTGATACTGGTGACAATTTCAAATGGCCTTTGGTATAGTTTTTAACATTTCAGAGTAATACATCCAGATAAATCAACATAAAGACATCTCTGAAGCTGAGATGCTTGGAGAATTTGCTGTCTGGAATAGGTCTCTAAGTCAAGCTGGAAGAGTCAGTGGCAAGCTGCAGATGCCAGACTTTTGTGGGGAGTTCCCTTTTGGAGGCTTCTTGCCCAAGCTGCACCTGCAACAAACTGAAGGCCAAAAGGCAATTCATAGCTTCAGTCAAATGCCCTACTGTGAAAGAGCCATCTGTGATTCTTCTGTGATTCAGAATTCTGTGATTCTGAATTCTGTCTGGAAACATCTCCTTCCATTTCAGTCTCAAGGATGGCTTTTTGGTACCATTAGGACACAATTATTTTAAACTGGAATAGAATATAGGAGCATGTAGGTTCAAAAGCAGCTTTGGAAATCTTTAATCCAACCATCTGCTCAAAGCAGAGCTAATTAAAAGGCAGATCATATTTGTCATCCAGCCAATCTTTGGAAATCCACAAGGATGGAAATTCCACAGCTTTTCTAAGTAAGTGTTTTGTATATAAGAACCCACACTCTGAATTTTCCACCCCTTCTAGATTTAGTCACAATTTCCCTTGCTGCCTCTATTCTCCCCACAACTGTCCTTGAGGCAGTGAAAGACAGCAATCAGATCCCCTCTTTGGCTTCTCTACTCCAGGACAAACAAATCCAGCTCCCTCTGCATCTCATCAGTCCACTTCCATCCCTCTGTAGCTCTCCCTCTTAGTGGCAAATGTTATTTTTCCACTGCACTTATCCAGAAAGTATTTACCTATTCTTTTCCTTTTAATTTTTAAAAAATTTGGGGTTGCTATGTTACAACATATACGTGGCTAAACCACAAAGGCACTGTTGGAGAGAGTTTGTTGGAACACCCTCCTACCACTTTCCCACTCATTTGATGCACTATCAACAGGACTCTGATAAGACTGCACAGATCTGCTTATAAAATGTTGTTTCCATCACTCTGTCTTTAATGTACAGAGAAAACCACTGTGATTTAAAAAAAGCAACACAGAATCAAGTTGTTTCATTTCTGTTTTGTTAATCTGAGTTACATATAGGCTGATAGCAAACACTGAATGGGAGGAAAACCCCTATGTTAGAGGAATTTTAAAGAAAAGATAATAATGGCCAAGGCCTAGAGTCTGCAAGAAATCAAAGGGGTTGGCGTGCACCATTAAGCTGTCACTATAGGCTCTTAGACCTTGGCATACTGTGCCAAAATTCTGTCACATTTGGAGTACCTCAAAATTTTTGTGTCTTAATGAAAGCCAAAAGCACTGTGTTGTTTGGGAGGAACTATCTGGTATGGAGCCCAAGATTATTTTGGACAGGGTGGTGGAAGGAGATGAAGAAATTTTTGAGGTTTTGAAGAACTGTACAGTCCAGCCTCTTTCTCTTGGTTCTTGGAAAGGTATTCCTCAGCCAGATATAAACACATTCATGGAAATGTTAAAAAATCTAAATGCCAATCTAAAGTGCCATGCATCACATTGGTAACAAAGATAGGCTCCCACCTGATAGTCTGGCTTGGTGAAGTAGTCTAGGCTTGCAATGTGATCCAGGAAAAGGTGGAACTCTGAAGGCATGTGTTTTAGCAGCATTCGGTGTTCATACTTTTCTTTTATCATGCCAACCTGCTCCTGGAAAAAAAAAGCAATACAAACAAACAAACAAAACAAAACAAAACAAAACAAAACAAAAAATTCAGAGCCAAGAATCTCTTCCATTGCTCCACATTTATAAAGACTTATCATTCCTGGAACACAGACTCTTCCTAGACCCAGCACAGTGTCTACACACTTCTGTTTGCTGTCCAAGGCACAAGGAGGTTGAGCATTGCAGGCAGAGGTCAGAGGGGAAATCTGAGTCAGAAGCTTGCTGCACAGGTGACCTACTTCTTTCCAGAGATTTTATTCTTTAGCACAAAGTATTTCCAAGACAACATGAACACTTAGCTTTATTCTGTTTAACTTTCTAATTTCAAATCCCATTTGGCTTGTTTGGCACAGCAAGGCGTTACCCTCGTGTCTTTCTAAAAGCTCTTTTTATTTGTCAAAAGGACAGTACAGTCTTTCCACTCATAATGGTTACTTTGCAAGAAAAAAGTAAAAACTACTTGATCAAATATAATTAACAATGTGCATAAAAATGTCTAATTACTCCAATAAGAGAAGCCCACCCTGTGTATAAGAACACACAAAAGCAGGTTAGCATCTTGCAGCAAAATTTGATGAAAAGGAGATACTGACTTGACTCCAGAAAAAAAAGCTGCACTGAGCTGCAAAAGGAATAATAAAGAGTGATAATAATCAAAATGTAGCACCCTCTCTTAAGCATAGACACCAGTTTTCCTACCTTATCTTTGATCTTTCTCCATGGAAGCTGACCAACGGCAAACTCCACCAACATGTAAAAGAGGGACCACAGATCATCGTGTCTACCCATCTCCTGGAGAAAAGAGAGACTGAGACTGAGGAGCAAAGCTCCACACTGTTGAGGGGTCCAGGTGTACTTTCCAGATGAGCTACCTCATTTTAAAGGGCAGGAAGAGAAGCCATACTTCCCAGTCAATGATTAAAAAAGCCAAATTAAAGGCTAAAGATCCATATTTACTAATGGGGCATGGAATAGATTAAGAAAAACCCCAAACTGGATACAGAACACATTTTTTATTATTAAGCCTAAATATCATTCAAATTTGCTCAAGGGTGTTTGCAAAAGACTCACCATCACGCACCACAACAATTTACAGATTTATAACATTTCCACATACAACTCTACTCCTGGGTTAGTGAATGGGAAATAGAAACATGGGGATAAAGGCTGAAACTGTCAAAGCACATGAATTCATTTTTGGTGCTCAATTTCCAAAGGCTAGTATTGTTGCGGTCCACAAGGCGAAACAGAATTTTTTGACTCTATATTAGAAGGATTAATATGATTTATTAAAATGACTCTATTGTCCAGAAAGCTTGGGCTATTATGTGTCCAGGTACAGAGCTTAGATGCTTACTTCTTCATGCTCCGTACAAGAATGCTAGAAAATTTTTACAGTTCAGAGATAACAAAGGTTGAGAGAAAGAAAACTGCATCTCCCGTATCAGAGATAGACAGGGCAGACAAACACTATCTGTCTTTGAACACAGCTGAGAGATTTGTTTATAGAATTCTGTGTAGAGAAAAAATGAGCTTTCCCATGGGAATAAAACTTCTGTAGGCCTGCACTCAGGAAAACTCATAAAATGTTCAGACAAAAGTCTAGGATATGATTTCTCAAAATAGCCTGCATTATACAGCAATTTTTGTGTCTAAATGTACATTCAGCTGATGCCAGCTGCAGCTGGGCCTACTCAGCTCTTGCAAAAATTATACCTCAGGTTTCTTTATGTCTCTCAAGAAACAGAAAGAATTCATGATGGCATTCACCTGCCTTCCCCACATCACATTTCCACCTTTTGTAGACAATAACTTCTCCTTCCTTAAAAAAACCTGACATTTCTTCGTATGTCGCAAGTAATCCTACAATCTCATTCCAAGTAAGGCCAGAAACCTGGAGGTAATGCAGGATGGCTGATAGTTTCCACCTGGCAGGCACTTAGCAGCAGAAATGCAGAACTTAGAACCACAGAAGATGCTGAGTTGGAAGTGACCCATCAGGATCATTGAGTCCAACTCCTAGCCCTGTGCAGGACACCCCAAGAATCATACCCTGTGCCTGAGAGTATTGTCCAAACTACTGTTCACTCTCTGCAAAAGAACACTACTGAAGTAGGAGAGTGTTTTGAGAAGAATGTTAGATGAGCCTTCTAGAAGCATTTATAATGAAACAGGCCAGACACTATGTAAAAAATGGTTCTTTTTAAAAAAAAAGAACCTTCTTTTTTTTTCTTGGAAAAAAACCCTAGCTTTCACCAGGTGGCTCTTCTCCTGATGGCACAATGTTAATATTAAAAATTACAAATGAAGAATGGGTTTGGGGACCTGGCACTTGGTAATTCCTGGCCAAGTTCTGCTAGAAACTAGCAGCAAGCAGCCTGGAACTTAACCAGACTTCTCCGGCAGTGTGGTTTACTTTTGCCCTTGGAAAGTGTCTGGTAATGCAATAACTACAATTTTTAAGTCTGCCAACTATAGAGGACCCAATAAGTGAAGCATAATTTTGATTTTGCAGTCAACAGCCTTAACTACCCAATGGATATATTCTGATACATTAACTTCCATAGATGATAAACCAGAACTCACGCCTCTTGCTCCTTTGCTCCTGAGAACAGGTTTCTGAGGAGGAATTATCTTACTGGTAACTCCTTATAATTCCAAAATACTCACTCTGTTTTTGTGTGCATTCACGGAGGCATAGCGGACGGTTCCTCGAAAACCAGCAACGTTGCGAGGCTGGAGGGAGGCAAGAGAAATATCTCAGAAACACAGCGGATGACTGAGCAGCCAACTCCTGAGAACTTCTTGTCTAAATTGCTATTTTGTATGCACCCAAAGAATACAAGGCTCTTACTGCCTTCTTGTGCTCTAGCAGCTACACAGAGAGCTTTCTCTGATTCTGCATTTCTAGGAAAGCTCACTCTACAGACAAGGCAAGGTGGTTACAGTGCTATGTTAGAACAGTAATAGTCCAGATAGAATAGAGATAAGAACATTAACCAGGATCAATTTTCCTTTTTGAACTCCAGGTCAAGGGAAAAGCTAATAAAGAAGTGCAAAACTGAGTCATGAGTAACGTGAGCTAAGCAGAGCCTGAAGGTGGCTCTGGATGGAAATGGGAATCACCTACTCTTAACAGATGACCACTAATGTTTGCTGACATGGCTGTAAGCATCTTCTCTAAGACTTCAACAAATTATGAGCCTCTGACTTTCAGAGTTCTTGCTTTTTTCCAGATTCTTCCCAGTATATACTATCTTTATTTTCTCTTTCCCTGACTCTCTTTTTCATGTCCTTGGGAATTAAAGGCTTGATATAGTGGGTGTGGAAAGGCAGTCCTCCTGTGAATTATTTGTCCCATCTGAAGGCTTTCTCTGCTTTGGGGGCTAAGCAATGTTCCAACTCTTTCTACTGCTGCCTCCACAAGAACATTAGACCATATGAGTTCACTTAATGCAGATGTCATTCTGAAAAAACTTTCATTTAAATAATGACATCTACAAAATTCTCTTAGCTGAACTAGAAGAACCAGAGTTAATGAGACTTAGCAGCAGTGCTTTCAAAATTCTTGTGGTAAACCAGGTTCAGGCCCAGACTTCCTCCATCATAAGGCTAAGCTTGGACAAAGAACCAAATATATTCAAAATTAAGTTCCTACTCCAGCAGAAAATTGAGCATATTAATAACAAATCAATTGAGTAACTTGTCCCACAAAGGTCAGTGGATTCAGGTTTGTTCTTTCAGCTGTGCTTATACTTTCAGAACTAGGCCTAAAACTCTGTAATTTTATTCTAGAGCACCCTTCTGTCACTTTACATATGTACAATTCAGTTGCTTCCTTTTGGGTACAGGGAAGTTGCTCTGAATTTCAATATTCTCAGAAAGAATAAAATTTCAAATATTTTTTTAACAAGTTCACCAACACCATGTAACATACCTACACCTGTATGGTGTACAATGCAGCTCTTAAGTTATAATGACTCTAAGCAAAAAAAAGCTGCAAGTCTATCTTGCAACTCTTTCATGCTAAGCAAATACTCCACAAAGAGAACCCATATGCATATTCACTTAATCCAGCATTTAATCTTGCCCCAGCTTGAGCTGTAAGATACTTATTTAGCAGCAGTTAATAGTAGAGATATTATATTTGTGATCATGTACCTCATTGCTCTCAGAACTATGCAATTCAGGATTCCCACTGACAAATGACTGCAAAATATTTTTCAGAATTCCACAGAATTCACTGATGTGAGTTCCTGAAAAGCAGAATACTGGCCACTGGAATACAGCCATCATCATAAATTTGCTCTACACATTCAAAAGAAAGAAGATACTCCTCTTTTCCATTATGAACGGAAGATAGTGTGTTTGGATACTTTTCCTGAGCCATAAGGGTGTATTGTGAACAATTCTAACATGTAATCTGTAATGTTTTCAGAACAAAAATTATTCAATTTTTGCAATCCATACAAGTATTGAACCAAGTACCACGTGTGCTGGCTTCAGTATTCAGCAATGTCTCTAAAAATTGTTTTAGATCAATACTTACTACTTCTGGCAGACAGGCTATCTGTGCAGTCTCTAATTAAATCTGTTCTGAAACCAATGCCAGGCAGTTTGCAACCACTGGTAGCAAAGCTCTCCTCTCTCAGAAGCAAAGCAAGTCCAGCTTTTGGTGCAGGCCTTTAAACATGCATCTGTCCTACAGCCAACATGACCGGCTGCTCCCGAGCAGTCCCATACCTGAACCGAGAGCGTTTTCCCTCCACTCCTCTCTCCCATGGGACCTCAGGGAAGAGAGAGTACTCCAACTGAGCAAGACTTTGCAGTTGCTTTGACAGGACTTTCAGAGTCCTTTGAATAAAACTGGCAGATGCTAACTGTGTAACAGTGTCTTTTGCTCATAAAGGTTGCACCTCTTTTAACCATATTTGCCTGCCCTGCCAGTCACAAGGAATTGGTCACTGCAATCAAGTATTTTCCAGGCTGTAGAGATACCTTGCTTTCCATCCAAACAAACAGCTCCTCCCTGAGCATTTGTTGTAGCACATGCTGCATACCCAACTATTATTGACTTTTCTTCTGAATTCATAAACATTAATTTTCCAGATGATTTCTTTACATACTTCACTTCTTCCAGTTAATAAACTTCATCCCACCACTGCACGGGCCAGCAGTGGAGAAGAGCCTGGATAAAGCATCCTTGTTGTCCAGACCAGTCCACAGTCGAGACAGAATTGAAATTCCAACAGTTAGGAGCTTCAGACTATGGAGTTTTATACAATCCAACTGATTTGAATCCCCAAAATGATGAATGTATAATAAGCTAGCAAGCTGAAATATAATTTTAAACCATAGCTGATTTTTTTTTATACATCAATATTACTATAAAAAATGTTATAAAGTGTATCTCTTCTTTCACAGATATTGTGACTACCACAAAGCTAAGGTACTTTACTAACACAGTGCTGCATTGTGTTAGAAGCTTGGTTTAAAATGAGTTTCAGCTTGGGAGAATGTGTTAGATCACTACCACAGAGCAAATCCTATACTCTGTGTTCCTTTCACTACATTAGCAATGTAGACTACCCCACAGACAGAGACAGAACTAGGTAACAAAATCCTGTATGAAGTGGATGCATTTTCCAAACTGTGCTTTTATACACCCATCATTCTCCAGGTCAAACACTCAGGATCATTTGTATTTCAAGTGCCAACAGTGTCTCCCTCATGATTCACATGAAGTCTGTCTTTCCCGCACAATCCTCTTGTTTTTGAGGAGTGCTCATATTTCCTCACTAATGTGAATCCCTGCTCCTCACACCATGTTCATTCATAGACATTAAAACTATTCCTTTTGCTTCATCAGCAAAAGGAAACTGGATATTTTTAATGTCCTGGTTTCCAGCTGCCTTCCTAAAAACTTGTATTTGGATGCCAGTACTTTCCTCCTGCTGTTTCTTGTGACTGTGGTACTCTCATGACCATGACCATTGGTTCCTCCCCAGCTTTCTGGAAGCCTGTGCAGACACCTCATGAGATGCACAACCTTTGCCCCTGGTAGGCCTGCTGTCATCTAGGATATCAACACACCTCTCTTGGAATCAGGGAAAGGACTTTCAGCAGTAAGAATGTGGAAAAAAAAAGTTAGCACAGTTTGAAGAGAAGGTAGTAATGAGAGAGGAGATGCCACAGATCATGGAAAGCATTTGGAGATATATCTTGGATAGAAATGACTTGTTGGAAAGATTGTGGTAAGAAGGAAAAGTGAAAGAAAGCTTTAACTGAACTAAAAGGAAGTGTCCCTATGACCTCTAGGAACCTTCTGCTTCTTCAGGCAGGTTTATGAAGGAGATGTACACATATGCTTCTCCACATCTTCTGGTGGAGACAAAATCCACACTTCTTATCTGCATTTTAACTTTTTAATTTAAACAGCAGCATTTTGTAAAATCATTAATGACTGCATCATATTTTATGCTCATAGGGAGTCAGAAATTAATAGAGGAAGCTGGAGACAGAAGAGTAAGATGAGAAAACTCCCCTCCCCTTGTCTCTGAAACCACAGAATTGACAAAATCAGTCTGGCACCACCCAAATATCTGCCAGCCCCTCAGAGAGAATCCCAAGTGTTCTAGGCCTTTGCATCCCATTTAGGTAGCTGTCACAATCCTGCTGCAAAACAAACAGATCATGAGGGAAAAAAAGAAAACCACGTGTAATTTGGACTTCCATATATAACAAAAGCACAAACCAAAACAAAAACCCAGAAGCATGGTGATGGCTCACTCACAACTCATAGCAGGGATGGTTACGAGCAGCGGATGGGAAGCCAACGCATCAAACACAGCCTCAAAAGAAGAGCCCAAAAGAACTGTAAAAACAGAGAGAAACCCAAAGAAAAACATGATAAAAAAACCCAACAAAATAAGAAAAAAATGAAACAGAAATGAATTAAAAAACATTCAATATTGTATCCCAACAGAAACCTGTGTCTTGTTTAGCTGTTGCCATCTCCCATCACCCTTCCCAGGGCTGTAGGCCCATCCTGTGCTGAGTTTCATTTAGACACGCAAGACACAAAGCCTTTCACGAGCCTGTGTGATTTGTGAGTGCTCTGTAAGTGGTGAGAGGGGGCCCTCTAGGGAGAACCTTCCGCTGCCTTCATATCACACCTAATAACTGGAAAAAAAACCAGCTGAGAGCAGCCATGCAGACAGCCTCACCACAGGTCACTTGTATTCTTCTACTGTGGTTTTCCTTCCTACAATTATCTGATGCGTACTCCTCCCTTCCTCCCTAACCAAACTGATCTAACAGCCTGTAAGGGGATTTGCTCCCTCATCTCTTGCCCTTTTCATCCAGAGCAAGTTCTAACATTAGCACGTAAGTTTCTAAAAATCAACAGCAATGTCCCCTTTCCTGTTTGAATTGTTATGGGTTCTCACCCAAGATATTTGTTTTTTGTCTGCAACCACTACCTTGCTTTCTCACAATCAATCTCCATACAAACAGTGGCTTCCCAACTTTACAGGTTTCACAGCTGCCAACTTCAGGCATGTTCCCTTTCCATGGTGACTGCTGCCGTGCTCCACTGTCCATGGGGGGATGCAGAATGGTGGTTTGGGAGAGAGCAGGATGAAACTCAGTGCTGCTTTTAGGTCCCATGAGCAGTCATTGTATCTGTGAATGGCACAGTAATCTAAGGGACATCCTCATCACAGGTAAGAATTAATATTATAATATATTATATAACCTTAAAATTCAATTCAGTGACATGAGGAAAGACCTTGACTGAGAGTTACTTGTTCCAGTAGAAATCAAACAATCAAAAGCAATCCAAACAATGGAGTTTCTTATTCGAGTTTCACTATTCCCCTTTCCTAAAAATGTGCAAATCCTAAGAATTCCATAAATTTTGCACGAAATTTCATTTTCACAAAGCTATTTAAGTCTCCTGCTATTCTTTCCAGATCAAAAGACACAAAGCAGTTGAGTTAAAATGCCATTATTGCCTATTTACTTTAGGAGAGTTCAAAACTTCCAATAACATCATTAAAGACCAAGATATTTCTGTCTTTCTAAATAGCATGCATCACATGATTCCAGGACCTGAACTTGCACTGAAGATGAGAATGTCTTTCTCACAGTAAAAACAAAGAATGAGTATTTTTTTTAGCCAAAAGCTTATTTCAGTTGTAATCTTATTATTCAGTTATCATGATTTTTAACAAGAGAGCTTTGGCCTCAGAGCTGCACTTGTTTCTTACATGTAAGGTCCCAAGGCAACAAGCAGCACAGAATATCCCCACAGAAAGAACAGAGTGCTAACTAAGAAAGTTAAGTTTTTCATCTGCTGAAACAGACCAAGGGAACTACTGAAATGAAAATGTTTTGGAGTCACATCTCCTTTGGGATTTAGAGCTCAAAATGCCTTCCTGGAACCAGATGGAGATGATAATTCATTTCTATCAAAAGGAAGAAGACAAAAGGCAGTTGTGGCCATCACTGAGATGCAGCACACTGAAGTTCAGACCTCCCAAGCCCTCTGAACAGACAGGAAAACCCCATTTCCCTCCTTCCAGAGTACACTCTCATCCTAAGCCACAGGGTGCTTTGAGATGCAAGTTTAAGAACATACAGGTTGGAAAGGATATATTTTGCATGGAATACATGAATAATTATTACCAAGAGGGAGGAAGTGTATGACCTGGCAGCAAATGCACTTACCTGACTGAGGGGAGATCTGACCTGCAAACCAACATTCACTCACCTAGGGAGCAAAGCCTCTGCTCCCTCATCACCGGCCACAGTAAGAGTCTTATATTCCTCCCTCCATTTTCCAGTGGGAAGAATAATCAGAACTTCAAGTGAAACAGCATCAACCAGAAGGAATGACACATTCAGATGTGATGTATACCCCCCTGCAGCTTGGTAGTAAAAGCACTGAGAGATGGAAAATGGGATCTCAGTCCCCTGCAGGTACACATAAAATTTGAGCCTGAGTTGTCCTCCCTTTTCCCTCACCCCTTTAGCAGCTGCTGTGTAAAATAAAACCAACAACAACCTGATGTAGATGATGTGAGGTCACCCTCATTGACCCTGGGCTTTACAGTGAGGAAAGCAGAGAAACAGCCACATGTAGCAAGATACCAGATTCCTTGCTTGCTAAGAGAGTTTCAAATCTATCACCTAGTCTTCTTTCCATACATTTAATTTCAACAGCATTGGATTTCTTTAACTGTGATGTTTTAAATCAGAACATAATCTCCCTTCTCAAGTCAAAATTTGCTACGCCAGCAATGAAAGTAACAAGAACCTTAATGTAATTATTGTGACAACTTGTTTTATAACTAGCCTGTTCCCAGTAAAATTGGATTTCTATTATATATTAAATGTGCAATGTTTTTAAGACCTAGATCCATTCTTTTTCCTTTCCCTCATCTCTGAACAGATGTGACTGCTGTGTTTTCAGCCTTTCCTGTGATTACCATTTTACAATACAAAGTTTGAAACAAAAATTATGTTCCCTCCCAAGCTAATACAGTAATACAGCTCCACAAATCTGTTAGTCTACTCCAAAATGTTCATTCCTTATGTAATACTACAGATTTACATGTATTTCAAGTGCAAAGCAAGTATAAAGCTACTGGGCTTCTCTGTCTGAATATCTGGGGTATTAGGATGTAGAAGTTCCTGCCCTCTGTGTTATTTTACAGCTCATGTTCCAGCGCAGGGAAAACTACTTAGTAGAAAAACATGCCATTATCTCCTCTTCTAATACCTTGCTCACTGTAGCAAAGTTTATTTTTAACACTATGCACACACATTTGGAAAAGAAATATCTTTTTCTCAATTAGCTGACACATTTCTCCCTCACACTCTTCTGCACAGGCTGTGCACTGTCCTGCCTACACCATCATCCCTGTGCCCACTGACTCCCAGAGCCACCCTCGTGCATGTGCAGTCTCTCCAGCAAGGCACCGCAAACTACTGCAGTGCAGTCTGAACCACAAGGAGATCGAGATCTAATCAATGGGCTGCAGCTGACTAAGCTAAAATAAAATGCTTGCTGAGCAGAACAGTCCACTGTCATATCCTGCAATGGGAGAGAGACTTCAGGAAAAACATAGCCTCTATTTTCAAATAAATAATTAAGATCAAGCTGCTAAATCCTTGAATGCTTTCAATTAATATTTGTGGAGCCACAGGGAATACGTTTCTGAAGTCAGGGTACCACAGACAGAGAAAATACACAATACTTTCTATACTGCATGTGACAAAACAGGCAGAGCCGAGCACAATACTTTCTATACTGCATGTGACAAAACAGGCAGAGCCGAGCAATGATCAAGGAGTTCTTGTCCAAAACCAGATCTACATTAGCACAGAAGACCTTCATGACTCAGAACACCTCCATTACATAAGCATATGTCATTCATCATCTGCATAACAGTGTTTATGTTCATTTCCCCCTTCAAGTTCACATTTTCTTCTCAGCCTTAGCTCTCCATATCAAAAAGATTCTGCTAGTCCAGCTCTCTGCTACAAAAATTAATGCAAGATGAAAAATTTGACTTGTACACATCCTAAAGAAGAGAATTCTACATATTTAAAAAACCTAAAATTTTCTCAGTTCATTTCCCAGTTGTTTAGTTCTGTTGTCCTAACACAGACTACTGATATTGCTGCATGGCAAAGGTGGGTTGTACAACCAGGATGTCAATGGTGAATAAAACTGCTTGTGTCCCTATCTGAACCACAGCAGAAGGATGCATATAGGGGAAATAAGAGTTAAATCCCTAAAAAAGATCACTGCATCCTGTAATATCAAATTTGTAATGAAAAGTCTTGGGCTTCTCCACAAAATTGACTTTTTGGGTGGGAGGGAATAAGGGAGGGGGAGAAAATTGGGAAGAAAAAACTGGACTTGTTTCTCAGAAGAGTATCCCCTGCAACTGCAAGCACTTACTAACTAGTATTTTACAGACTAATAAAATTCCCTTCATTCATCTTCTTGTGCATGTTATAATCACAATCTTTTCAATCCCACTTCACACAAGTTTGTCATTACTGTCCTCTGAACACTGTTTAGATCTACAACGCCTTCTTTGAAACTGGACAGGTGGTATCTTATCCATCATCAACTGTCACTTCATCTAGATTTGTACAAAGGCACTAAAAAGGTGGTGTAGTTTTCATCATCCTATTCCATATGGACCATAACAATTGCATCACAGGCTCTATTCATCTCAGGTAACCTGTCTCCAGTCCTAAAGGAGATGCTTCTAGATATCCTACAGGTAGGTCACAGGGAGCTGGGCAGATGCATTCTGTTTCATGTGGCATGTGCAATACTAATTTTTAAAAGGCATAATGATGGTTCAGGCCCCACACACCGGAATGAAAATTTGACACTCTCCTAAAGAATAAAATCAGCAGAAATGTAACTAGCTGGGATAGCTACCTTTCTAATTAGGAAAAGTCTACACAGCTTTTCTAAGGGAAAGTAGCACATCACCAACATTTTTCTCTGGAGCATTTGTGCATATAGGCAAGGGCAAGCTAGTCCATACAGTACAGATGAGTTTTCAAAAACATCAAAAGGCCCAGACTACAAGAAATTGAATTGCAAAATAAGTTTCTCTCTCATTTGAGTGGTGTCAACTATAGCTGTCCTTTAAAGAGGCAATAAACAAGGAGTTTAGAAATCAGCCAAATTCAGAACATGATTTCCTTTATATCAAAGTTTAACTGTAAGGCTGATTCTTAATGTTTAACAAAAACTTTGGCATGAAAAGCATGAAAATTTTGATTTAATTTTTCCCCTCTCTTTATGGTATTTATAAGCAGCACAGTAAACTGATAACTAACAGAGCTGTAGCAGCTGGGACAACACTTAACAAAGCAAAGGTGAGGGAGCCCTGGAACTTTGCTCAGGACACTGTGGGCCTCACTGGGCCTGCAATAATGGTGGTGATGGGCCACAGGGCCTGGTTCCCCACACAAACAAGATCAACAGAATCTTCACAGAGCCTCTGGAAGGGAAAATCAAGAACCATGCAATGCAAGGAAAAAGGGACAGCTAGCGGTAATGCTCAAAGGAGTAACAGATGGATAGTCCCAAGAAAAGGGAAAGCTGGCAGCAGAAGGGAGGCTGCTGCCCCACATGCAGATCTGCAGGTGCAGAATAGATTAAGTATCCTGGGAACTGGTGAGGAGGAACAAAACCTTGCCAGGGGAGCTACCTGAGCTTGAATCAAATGTCTGTACAGGGAAGCAAAGGTGAGCGATCGTCACCGAAGATTCCTTCCTACAGGAAATAGAAGTCCTCATCTACTGACCTAAATCTATATCTCAAGAGCTTTGTGGCTTCTTGGGAATCTTGATTATGGGATAATAAGGACAGATTTCCAAGTTTGTGTGGCCATCTGACTATTAACACTTGCAGCTCATTCATGGGAACACCAAAAGTGCCTGGTTTTCAAGCAGTGACCTTGAATATTCTAAGAGTGACTACAGACCTCAAGGCATGGGGGTCTGGGTGCTCTCCTAAATCGTGCCACGAAGAAGCTTAGGCAACAGCAGATGCATTGTGCAGGTCAACACCAAGCTGTCAAAGACAGGGTTTTGGCTTCTATGAACACAGGTCCCTCTTTGAGGAAAAAGAGCTGTTGGTGGAAGAAGGGACCCATTTGACACAGTGGCAAGAGCATCTTTTCAAAGACTTTGCATCTCACCTTGCTATTCAGTGAGGGGGACTTAAAGCAGGTACAGCAGGACAGGATTACTGTAACCTGAAGAGAAATAGAAGAATAGAGGCTGTGAGGAGGTACCTCAGGAGAGGATGATAGAAGCTTCCATGTCTCTCTTGGGGAAGCAGCACAACAGAGGGCCCACCTCGAGTCCCTGTCCAAAACCTCCTACATGCATGTAATAAACAGGAACAGTTAATGCTCTATGTGCCATTGCAAATCTATGATCTCACTGGGATTATAGAGACTTGGTGGGACTGCCTGCATGGCTTGAGTGCTGCAATGAATGGAAAAAGTGACTGGGAAGGCAGGGAGGTGCATTTTCACTGGAATGGCTTGAATGTATGAAGCTTTCCTTGGTGCAGGGGATGGGACAGTCACTATTCATAGGTAAGTGATCAGTACAGGTAGCATAATTAGTTGTAACCACCTGCTACTGACCGCCTGATCAAGAATTAAAAACAGATGAAACCTTCCTTAGAAAACTGAAAGAAGCCTTGCAATTGCAAACCCCGGTACTCACATGGGGCTTGGATTACTCCTACATCTACTGCTCCTGCATCTACATATTGCAGAGACAACGTGGCAAGGTAAAGCAATCCAGGAGTTTTCTCGTGAGCATTGAGCAGAACCAGAAAAACAAGCAATGGAGGTTTGTAGTCATAAGGGAAGGACAACACTGAAGAGAAGCACAGTTTCCTGAGGAACCTGGTGGACAACAAGCGTCCCACGAACCAGCAGTGCCCTTGTAGCCAAGAAGGCCAATCGTATCCTGGGATGCATTAAGAAGAGTACTGCCAGCAGGTCAAGGGAGGTGATCCTGCCGCTCTACTCAGGCCAGTCTGGAGTGCTGTGTCCTGTTCTGGGATCCTCAGGACAAGAGAGATGTGGAGCACCTGGAGAAGGTCCAGCAGAGGGTGACAAAGATGATGAAGGGACTGGAGCACCTCAGTTCTGAGGAGAGGCTGGGGGAGCTGGGCCTGCTCAGCCTGGAGACACTGAGTGGGAATCTCATCAATGTCTGTCAGTGTCTGCAGGGAGGGGCCAGAGCATGGACCAGTCTCTGCTCAGCAGTGCCGGGCAATGGGACAAGAGGCAACGGGCAGGAACTGAGGCATGGGAAGTTCCACATGAACATGAGGAAGAACTTCCCTGTGCAGTGCCCGAGCACTGGGACAGATTGCCGGAAGAGATTGTGGAGTCTCCCTCATTGGGGATAGTCAAGAACTATCAGGATGGCAATCCTGTGCCACGTACTCTGGGATAACCTTGTTTGAACAAGAAGGCTGGATCACACGCCCCACTGTGGTCCCTTCCAACTTTACCCATTCTGTGAACCTGTGTGTGATTCTTCTCTCCAGCATTAGATCACTCACCCAAAGTCTGGAAGATTCAGGCTTAAAAGCCTCCTCTCCTACAGGAGTTCCTGCATTCTCACTTGACAGCAGAACACCACAAACACCATGTATTTAAGCCACAGGCAGAATGGGAGCTGGCATATCTCTCTCATTTAAGCTTTATATCTGTGCACAAAGTTAAGATATATTCCCTAGAAAAGGGATGTTGGGAGACTCAGAGCCCTGCAGAAGGCCCTGTTTACTGTGACTAAGTAATTTTTCCACTGTCTTTTGTCAGAAAACATTAAGTCTTGAGCACCAAAAGATGTTACTAAGCTTAATGAACCAGGAATACTTTGTGAATTTATCATGGACAGTACACCCTTGAGACATGAAAAATTTCAGGTCAAACATACCTTGCTGAACACAGATGATAGATCTTAACCAGAATTTGCCACCTTTTAAACAGGAGAGAGTTTGGCTTAGAGAGGCAGGGAGGAGCAGTAAGAAATCAGCATCTTCTCTAGCACTCCTGGCAAGCTGCCTGGCTGTTCCTTGCTCAGGAACTTGTCCTTGCAAGTGTTTGAAAACAAAACATACTGAAAATACTAATTTTTTTTGTCCACTAGCAGTCTGTCCTGTTTTT
This sequence comes from Leptocoma aspasia, assembly GCA_013399835.1. Lineage (NCBI taxonomy): Eukaryota > Metazoa > Chordata > Aves > Passeriformes > Nectariniidae > Leptocoma > Leptocoma aspasia. Next base: position 9,951 of record VXAX01002141.1, on the reverse strand, counting down.
CATAATAGCCAGAAGTCCCCCTTGCTAGCCAGGATTTTGGCTGTGATCCAAATGCCAGAAATGCTGCTGGTAGCCAAAGTAAGAGCCTTCAACCAGGCCCTAAGCAGCTCCCAGCATACCACAGACCCCACAGGGCTACATGATCAATGCATATCTGCTCTGCCTGTCCAAAGGAGTAACTATCAAAGCCTGACTTCTACAACCCAAGAAATATCAAATAATGAGACTGTTGAGAACAGCTGAGCTTCCTTGATTGTCAATAGAGGGAAGAAGGGTTGCTGATGCTTCCTTACACACCTTCTGGTCCCAACCATCTTCTCTCTTTATAGAGCAATGTAAGTTCCTACAGACTGTTGCCCAGCAGACTTGTCAGGTTTCTGGTTGAATCGACAAGAGTGGGAACCCTCCTCCTGGGCCCTTTGGAGGGGGATTCCCCTGTGAGTTCTGTGCCAGGGATGAAAAATGAGCAGGACTCTTGTTTTCTCGGTCTTCAGACTGTTGTTTATTTTTCTATTATCTGAAGTTCAGTACACCATCTACACACCAGACTTAGCGTACAAGAAGAAAGGCACAAAATGGGGGGCTGGCACCCAGATTCAAGGTCTTTTAAAGCTGTTTAGTCCAATTACCTTCTAAAATGTACTTTGTTTCTACTTTTCTACCAATAACTCTTATTAAGCTACTCACGTAACACCTGTGCTACTGCTTTCTTTAACCAATAATCTTATGCCACCAATACTACAGAAAATTGAGCCGAAGAAGAACAAGAAGGAGATGAGACAACGCCCAAAATCCTCCGTCTTGCCTTCTATTCACTCTCATATCAAATTTTTAAAACCCTAAATTTCTCACCCTGTGATAAGCTACATTACTACATACTACTATCTAGTTCATACAGTCATGGATTCTAACATATCCCAAAGCCTTGGTAACTTTCTCCAGGGACGAAGGTCAAAAGCAGTGTTCTGCTGAGGATCAGGGCTTCTCACAACCTGACAAGACTTTGTAACATGTGGCAATGGGCAAGCAGTAGACGGGTGAGACCATTCCTATGACAGCAAATCTGTGCCACAATAGCTCTTCTCCAAGGACTAGCATTTGTGCTAATATTAGCATCCCACACAAGAAAGATCAGTTTTGTTTTCCTAGAAGCACAGGATAAATTCAGATTCAGAATAAATCTGGATTTAGTTACATCAAGCAGGCCAGAACTTTACAAATGCTGATCTACCAAGCTGAACTGTCAAGTAGCCATCCTCTGTAGAGACACAGAGATCAAATCCATAACAACCATCAGAGGCTCAGGAGAGTAACAGCTCCCTACATAAAAGCTGCTGGGATAGCCCTTGAAAGAAGGCCTGGGAAGCCAGAGTGGTAACAGCTGAGGATGGAGAAGAATAATGCCTAATGAAGATTATGCAGAGTAGAAATAATCCCACTTCAAAGTTTTAATCAATCTCTAGAAAGTAAGAGGCAAGAGGTAAGTTAAAAAAAAACCCAAAAAAACCCAACAAATCCACGGCATCCTAAAGACTTGACTCATTATCTGTATTACTAGAAAGTCATTCTGAGTTTTTCTGAAAAGGTAATAATAAAATTGTGGCTATGAATTTCAGAGGATATGAAAACAGCTGATACTTTTATGGTATTTATTCATGAAGTATGACAATGCTTCTGAAACTGTAGGAAACTGGAGAGAACCTACATGAACAGAAAACTTCTGTTAAAAAATTGAATATGACTGAAAGCAAAATCCAGACTTGCTTCCAAAAAAAGGTAGTGAGCCCCTTCCCTCACCTATCTTGTGTATTGTACCTCAGAACCAAACCACAGAAATACTAGGCTCAGGATGATTATGTTATAAATCTGAAAACTGTATTCTCCATGGATAAATGAATGGAGAGAGAATGGAGAAAAAATAATTTACCTTACTGGACTGAAATAATGTCTTCAGTGAAACAAGCGATAAAGTTCTTATTAAAAAAACCCAAACACAAAAACACCACAAAATGTCTCATTTCTCTTGCCTTCATACCACTCTTCACCTCCATCTCCTTCCTAATCCTCAGTGCACTACTTGGGCAGCAACCACTCTGTGCTTCTCCAGACAAATGCCTTGGTCTGATAAGAGGGACTCAAAGTGGTATCAGGCAGCAGGGACACAAAAGGAACAAACAGCCCAGTGACTATTATATAATGTTAAAAGGCACTGAAGTGAATATTTATGTGTTTTTTTGCTGTAACATTTCTGATACAGCAATAAAAAAAAAAGCCTGACCCTCTGAAGTGTGGTGCAGGAGATAGGTACATCAGGTATATGAGACTTTACCCTATATGGTCCTCCTATATCCGAAATGAATGGAGACATTTCACCACTTTCAGGAAAGCACACTCCAACCCCTCTGGGGATGGCATGCATCTTTTCAGGAACAGATCATATTTCACCCTTCTATGAGACCCATCTGTGGCGAGCAAGCAATGAGCCACCAGATTGACCAGAATGAAGACAAACCTCTTCAGAGTCCTGCACTCTGACAAAGCCCCCCTCACCCACACCAACCCAAGCAGGACACAGCTTGCAAGACACAGCTGAAGAATCTTTTCCCTGGAAAAGGCTGGATGTAGAGCTGTTTCTAAAAGCAGAGCCTGGGAGCAAACTAAAAGTGAAGTAATTTTAAATTATGGTGAGAAAGGAACAAAATAGAGCATTCAAAAGAAGAAACATTTGGAAAATTTAGTTTCTTTAATTGTAAAGAAAGAACAGGGTTCAAATAATGAGACTAGAAATACAGGCATAAAGAATTATTTCATTAAGAAATGAAGAAATTTTGCAGAAAATCAAATGCCACTTTCAATGTGTAATGGACTTGAATTCTGACTGCAGGAAGCAGAAAGGAGTGAGGCTATATTTTGTAAAGGGCAATATGGAGAAGGGTTATCCCCAAACTAGAAGGCATTGTAGTAGTATGTAGTGTGTGTCTTTTTAAGACTAAGAGGCAGGCACAACCTTTGAAGATGCTCCCAACTACAGGGAAAAAGAAAACTGAAAAGACTTATGAAAGAAGGAAAAAAAAAAAAAGAAAAACTCCACAGCTATATTTGTCTACTAAAGGCACAAAAGCTGCTCACTGGCCTTTGCTTTCTTCCCACGCCCCAACCATATCCTGCACTACAGAGTATCTGTATTTAGCTAGCATATTATCAACATTTTCCAGAACAACAATTATCTTGCAGATGGAAAAAGTGTGCAGATCCAAAGCTGCAAGCCTAGAATGATATACAGAGATATTGCATGAGCACTCTCTGCCTGCACTGTGTTCTAAAATAAATTTAGGAATTCTCTGACAGATCCTAGAATATCTGAAGCTTTACACATCCTTATGAGTGACCCCAGATAACACCGTGCTGGTAGAAGAACTGAATATAAAACTCCTATTACACGGCACAAGTCATGCTCCCTGCCCTTATGTCCCCTCCAGGCAGGCACACTGAAATATCCCTGCTAGGAAATCTGGATAGGGGCAGTAGACATAAAACCAAAGCCAGAAAGGGTGAGAACAGCATTACAGACTTCAACTCAGTAAGCTCAGCCTCAGAGATCAGGTCAGCCTCTAACTTCTAGCACATTTTTCATAAAAAGCTTTAAGAATACGCCAACCTGTTTCCCCAGACCACAGAGAACTGAACTAGACCAGTCCCCTGGGGCTACAGAACTTACAAGGCCAGCATTGGGCTCACCCTCTTTGTTAGTCCATATTGTACTCAGTAAGTATTGCAAGCCTGTGGAAAACACAATCATCCTAAAGGAAATAAAAGAGAAAAAAAAAAAAAGCCACACATCTTTTCAGACAAAATCTATCATCTCTTCTTAGACCCCCAACTCAGCTGAAGTCACTTGCTGCTTCTCACCTTGCAGAAAATTCAGTGCAATATAATGACCACGCACAACACAACAAAACAAACAGAACCACAAAAGCTTTGCATTCCTAATCAGTTACAGAAATGGAAAAATACTCCTTGAAATGTACTTACTGGTCGAACTTCCCCAGTAGTGTTGGTGTACTGGCGGGCCAGACCAAAGTCTAACATGTAGCACTTCCTGTATGTTGAAGGTAAGCGGCCCATGGCAAAGTTGGACTGGACAAAGAAAGAAAGAAAAAAAAGTCAAATTGATGCCAGCTGCTTGGGTAAGAGCGGCCATTTGTTAGCAAAATTTTGTCATGTAGCTCCACATGCCTCTGGTGGAAACAAGTCAAAGAAATTAATTTTAAGATGCACCTTAAACATCATGATTAGAGAACCACTGCCTTGATAAGAAGTTCACTTTGCAGATAAGACACTGTGGAGTCTCAAAATTGCTAAAATTCACATTAGCTTAGCTAAATTTCTGCTGCTCTGAGAAGGAGCTACACTTAACACCACTAGTCCTGCAGTGTGAACTCCATGACTTGCATAACAAGCTGGAGTTCTTGTAGACAAATGCTTCTGTTCATGGTTCAGCTGCTAGCATGAATTATTCTGCCCTAACTCCCAGAATCTCCATTTACTGCATTGCATTGTGTAGATCTATCTGAACATTCAGGCATATAGAAATCACCAGGCTTGGTTCTTAGTAAATAAACCAATAACAAGCCAATGGAGCAGCAACTTTTTTTAACCTCAATCCTGAAGTTCTATCCTTTACCATAATGGGTGGCTACTAAAGGATTTGTAGCCAATCACATCAGTGACTGGTTTTCAGCTAAATCTGGTCAGCCAAAAGCAGCTGATTTTAAAAGGAGCAAATGAGTTTGCTAGAAGAAGTTGGTCTCAGATATGGCATAGCAACAAGTGTTCAGGTCAAGTAGTGAAGAGCTGTAGGAAGAAGACTGGCTTCTACAATGAGACTTGGAATTACTGTGCTTTGCCTAGGCAGATGACCAACAATGTGACTGTGTTTCTGACACTGGAAACTGTGCTCCAATTCTTTTGGCACTCACTCATACAGGATTAAGAGCATGATTTAGCTAAGTCAAATACATGAATTAACATTTATTCAAGTGATCCCTCCAAGAACAAGACTTCCTTTCTGAACAACTTTTACAGTGATAATTGGCTGGACTCCAAAGGACCATTCAGAACTAGACTACTTCATCATGGGATCTTGGTGCAAGTACAACTGACAGCTACCAACCCACCACGGAGCAGCCTCTGCCAATAAAAGCTGGTTTGCTAGGCACTTTAAGGAAGGACAACACTATATTACTATTCTGTACCTATAGAAAATAGCAAACGTGTCAGATAGTGAAATAGTGCAAAGAAGCCTAAATGTATCTGCTGAGACCTGCCCATACTCAGACTGTCTTTATCGACTCAAGCAGAACAGACAGACATAAAACCAAAAGGAAAATTTCCAAAACAACATACAGGCTTGATGTCACGATGCAGGAATCCCACAGAGTGAATAGCTTCTATTGATTCCAGAATCTGTTTGCCCAATCGCAGCGTTGTGCTCAGTGTGAAAGTCCCTCGAGGCTGACTCCTTCTGAGATCTGCAAGATTTCGGCCCTGAAACAGTCAATAGAACACTTAAACCATCACAGGAAAGCAGAGCTTTTCACATCAGTGAGTTCTAACATGCAACCCCAAAAAAGCAGATGTGCTACTCAGAGAGGAGCTTACGTCATGTCTGCTTTATTTCTTGTGTAAATCTTCCAGTAGTTAATTTTAGTTTTTAAGTGATGCATTTGCTGATAAGATACCAGATTGTTATCTTGGGAAGTCAGCTGGTCACTATTTGTGCATTAGGCACTGCATGGACAGCAGTGCCTCAGACTGTAGAGACCAGCATCTCTTAACTGTTAAATCCAGACCATACAAAAGCTGATTTAAGAACAACCTCTGACTGCTTTCTGAGCCTTCTAAAGATTAAAGCAGTACAAATTCAATAAGCAGGTCATGATGCTGCAGTTTCATCAGAAACTTCCTTGCACACATTGTCTGGTTCAAGCTCAAGCCAGCATTGTTGTGGCAACACCACAATGGGAAAAGTTGTCTATCAAGAGAATCATATCCAAAATCAGGAGAGGAGGATTTTTCCACTGACTTAATACTTATCAAAACAAATTGCTAATTTACCTCCAGTGAATTAAATTTCTGAGGAAAACCAAAAGGGCTACCAGCTATGCATGAAAATCAAGACAATTTAGGAAAGAAAAAGGAAAAAAGGACAGAGTAAATGCAAGAAAAATCCCAGTGTTCTTTGATGTCTGTCATCTCAGTTTTGTCTATACCTCTTTAGCTTTGTAAAGAGAAGCTACTAAAATTATTGTATTCCACGGCACAGTGCTCTTCTAACCCACAGAATTAATGTATTTACCAACTCATTAAGAACATTAGGAATAGAAGTCTGCTGTTTCAGAGAACATTCACAAAGAACAAAAGCTATAGGGACATGCTGTTCATTACTATGCTTTAGAATCTCTTGATTCTGCTTCAATAAAGACAAATACAGAAGACATCTAGCAGCTATAGAAGACACATGTTTATAATACAAGTCCACATGAATTCAAGCAAAATTCCCAACTGCAAATATATAAAAATTTACAAACAGTTGAGGAGAAAACATAGATTGCCCTCCAAATGCCAACTCTTCATCCTCTTATTTCCAGTTCTCAATTTATTTACCGACATAAAGGTGCCAGCTGGCTCATGTAGCATATGACAAGTCTCTCAAATTGTTTTGCGCCATGTTTCACTTCAGGCTCTGGACCCTTGAAGAATCATACCTGATACAGGCCAGCTCATACATACAGCCAAGCCACAGCAGTCCACCCAGGTTTGTTCCTTAACATGAACAAAATCAAACTAAACCACCTCTCTAGTGCTTATCTTCTTGAATTTCTGTGACACTTTACTAGAGGCAGCACAGCTTTGTCATTGCTGTTCTGAAATATCCAAGTTACCGAATTGACAGCCGATCTTGCTTTCCACTGTAAAGCTGTTCCTTGAACACCAGCTCTCTTATCCAATGGTAACATGGAAAGCAAGGCTCATTTTTTTTAGGGCTGCACACTGAAATGTGCTATAAGTTTCCCCAGCTGCTACTGCTACCAGGAAAAGACACAAAACGAGCATTATTTTCCAAATAAACACCATCAGGCTGATTATGGAGAGTTGCAAAGCTTGAGAGTGGAAGCCTCAGTCCTGGTAACTGAAGAGAAAGGGAGAATTGCAATACACAACAGTCAGAGGAACACGTGATAAACCATATCTCAGCAGGTCTTGAAGTTGAAGGAGAATTTTAGCCTGAGGAGTGATGGTGCAGAACTAGCTAATGCCTTATGTATCAACATCTGCATCTGCAAATAATGAAATTATTTTTAGCTCTGCCAACTCTACGAGCATAGTTACATAGTCAAGAACAAACTAGAAAGTAAGATAATCCATGCAGAGAAATTTCTTTCCAAGATAAAGTCCCTTTTATCAGGCTTGGTAAGGACAGGATTGGGAGGGTAGAAGCCTTGTTTTTCCATGAGCTCCAGGCTAGCCCTTTCACGAATCATATTAATACTCACTGCAGCAGCAGCAGTGGCCCAGGCTGTTTAGAGAGCTAAAGGATTTTTTCTATCCATAACAGCAGTTGGGATGCCAATGGTACATAAAAGGCAAACCCAAGCACCAGGAATTTTACTGGTTTTATACAACTGTCTTGCAAAGAAGGACTACAAAAGAATCAGAAATTTACTTCTAAGAAGTACTGGGATCTGCTGGTACCTGTTTTATTTCACCTACTGTCTAGCAGTGCCGTCACAATGTGGTAGCTACCCAAGTATTTGCCCTTATTTACTTGATATCAGCAGTGTTCAAACAGGAGTAAACACTTCCACAGCAGAAGCTGAGTTACTGCTGAGCTTGGGAGAGACAGGAGAGGCAGAGATCACAGCCTTTCACAGAGAAACTGTGCTGCTGCTGTGACACCACGGCTCACTCTGAGCTCTGATAGAAGACATATTTTGCATGCTGCATCACAGCACAGCAGGAGGTATTTCTAAGAGCTGCCACTGTTGCACAATGCTGTGGGTTGCTCCTGTGAGCATTCTGAATTGAGTACTTTCCCCAGAAAACTGACAGAAAGCCATCTTACACAGAAAAGCAGAGCTATGAAATACTTTAGCACATCTTGATGACTGGAGCCATCCCAAGGGATATCAGAGCAACACCAACCTTTCTCACTGTCTTCCATTCCACCCTCTTTCTGTGTACAACCAAGTCTTTACACCAGTGCTTGGCCTTATTCTCTCAGTGTAAATCCTTCCCAATGATGCCATCTCTATTGGACAGACAGGAGAGGCGAAGAACAGAACTCACCTGAAGCTGCATGACCACATAATTAAACTTTTCATTTCTTCCACAGCCAATAAATCTGCAAACATGATCCTTCCCTGAAAAGAAACAGAAATGAACAGAATAGAACACAAGATAACAACCTTGTGATCATGTTGTTTAGAGAAATGGTTTCTGATTCAGGGCTGGTACCCATAAAGTGGTATCAGGTAAGGAGTTTTGCATAACAAACTGTGCTCAGCTTATTACACCAACCTTACTCGGTATAAGCTGACTTGTACACACCACCACCACCACACTTACCTAGTATCACTGCTTACCCTGAAACAACTAATCTAATGATACCTTGACATGAACAAACCCTGATTTTTATAGTCAGAGACACTTGGAAAAGAAAGATTTTAATGGAAATACTCCATTGAAGCATTGAAGTAATTTCCTAACAACAAAAGGAATAAAAAATTGGGGCCCTTCAGTGTCAAGTTCTGGCATGATGTTAGTACAAACTACACCTATTCAGGTAAAATCAAACTAACTCAGCCACCCCATAGTACTCAGCTGGTCCTCAGCGGGGGAGCAGAGGCTGTGGTTTCAGACCTGTAATGGATTTGTGATGCTTTGCTCTCTGGATTCTTGGAAGGGGAAGGATGAGGCAGGAATTCCCCTAATAGCAGACTGCTGATAACATTGTAAAGGCTGATGCACACCAAAATGGTGAACACTTGGTTGCTGGTGGGGTTTCTAAGCAGGGAAGGGCATGCGTATCATTGCATAATTTTGCCCTATGTTTCTTTGTAGCTCTTGAGCAACGGTGATTGGAATTAGTTTTTAAACCAAAGCTTATTGTTTGATAATTCCCAGTGTTAAAGAAAAAAGGGAAGAACATGAACACATAGACTAATGATTTATTGCACTGCCTGTAGCACCCTCAGGGCCCTGCTACTGCTGTCACTGTGTGCACCACAGGTCTGGGGCATCAGAAACTGCTGGGGACAGCAAGACATGACAGAATAGCGATGTGGAGGGCAGCAGGAGACAAAGGAGCAGCTTTTTCACTGGAGAACCAGAGCTTTGACCAGAGCAGTGCACACAGCTGTGGAATATGGAGCTCCATCTCAGGACCCTCAGTAAGAGCATCAAGAGCCTGCCCCTTAGGGCCCAGCAGCATCCCACACCAGAGCAACCACACTCTCTCTCCTACCATAAGGAGATAACAGAGCTGCTGGCAACCATAACTGGTGGAATAGAGACCCTGACTGCTCCTTAATACCTTTGGAAGAATAGGTTTAAGACAAACAAATAAACAAACACCAGTCCTAGTATCCACCTATATCCGTTTAGATGAACAAGAATGTTATATATCTGCAGATCCTTCGTGACTCCAGCATGAACATTATCCAGTTTCAGGACTGAATGTGTAAGACCATGCTGAAACCATCAAGGAATGTCACAAACCACTATATTTCAGGAAAAGATATTCAGAGATCAGGAAAGTACTCTCTTCAGTATGTCACAGAATCTTCTGTGTTGGAAGGGACCCACAAGGATCCTTGAGTCCAACTCCTGGCCCTGCATAGGACCATCCTCAATAGTCACACCTTGTGCACTGCCCAAATGCTTCTTGGA